>JAOTOM010005170.1:582500-975000 GCA_034440615.1 Ashinkailepas kermadecensis | reverse complement strand
GGGGGGCGAGCGGGGCCGAGCCCACACCATCGGTGGTGTAGGTGACGAGGAGACTTGCGCGGTGAGTCGACGCTGCTGTCGCTCCTTTGCGTCGAACCATGCCGGGCACCGGGGGGATGAGGCCGGGTGGGGGCCCATGCAGGCCGCGCATCGAGGGACCTCGGATGCACAAGTGTCTGTGAGGTGCCCCTCGACACAGCGCCCACAGGCGGGCTCTCTGGAGCGACATGCCTTGCCTAGGTGGCCGTACTTTTGACAAAAGCCACAGCGGGCCGGGGGCGGGGCCCAGGGGCGGAGGGCGATACGTAGGTAGCCGGCCATGATGTAGGCGGTCGGGGCCTGGGTCCGGAAGCCCAGCTTCAGCACTGGGCCGTGGCGGGGACGGCGGCCGAGGCGGGTGACGTCACACACCCATTGGGCCTGCAGCTCGGCCAGGAGCTGTTCCTCGGATATCTCCGCTAGCTCGGGTGCATATGCCGTCATGTGAACCAGATTCAACCGGTCCGCCAGTTCCACCTTGACTGGGAAGTCCATAAACCTCTCCAGGTTCATGAGAGACCGGGCCTGGGGGGCCTCCCTGACTCGGACGAGCAGGGCCCCGGAGCGGAGGACCTTGGCGGACGCCACTCCGCCTGTCCAATTGTCCAGTTCACGGGCTATCCCAAAGGGGGAGGTGCGGGACCACGAGCCCTCCTTCTTGGTCACCAGGATGAAGGACTCCCCCTCTGGAGGGTCGCGGGGAGAGGCAGGCGGGCTCCAGGCTGGGACCGGCGGCCTCCGTCCTCCTGGTGGGGCGGGGTCCCGGGCATACCGGGGCAGGGTGGGTGTGCTTACACCAGAGGGTAGTGGGGGGAGTGTACGTGTGGGGAAGGGCGCCCTGAGGGGTGCGAGCAAGATAGGCACCCTGAAGGGGTGTTACAAGGAGAGGTGTGAAAAGAAGTGACGTGGAAAGGGAGAGAGAGGCACAGAGTTTTGGAGGGATGAGGTAGCCGAGCAGAGGCGGGCGCAGTCACGGTCTGGTGACCGCTAGCCCGATCCTTTAAACCAGAAAGGTACCTCTGTTCGGCTCTATCCTATTGGGTGGGATGGGACAAAACAATCAAAGTTGACCGCTGATACTAGTCGGTTTCCCGACGGCTCTCGAAAGCGCCGCAAGGCCGACGGTGGATGGGTGGGGAGCTGCGCCGGCTAATCCGACGAGCAACCGACTAGTGGCGTCGCCCCGCTAGTCCAGCTAACAACCAACTAGTGGTCCGGGTGGCTGACGTCACCGGGGGGGGGGGGGCGGAGCTTCCCGTAGATACCCTGAGAAGGACACCTACGAGACAGCTGGGGTGGGTGGGAGGGGAAGTGAAGCGGCGGGCAACTTCTGCGCTTGATCGCCTTTGATATCAATCAAAAGGGTCTTCTCAAGCTCGACGACCACCACCACCACCGGTGACCACTTAGTGAACATGTGTATTTCATTCCATCAATGGCTTCGCTTACATTGTGGATCATAAGTAAGTAAGTAAGTATACACCTTCCCAGTAGTCGTCACATCATTTGTTTACATAAATAAGGCTTGTGATTAGCAAACCCCATCACCAGGATCAACTTACCTCACGCGTGGGGTAAGTTGGGACAAGGCGATAAGTCAGAACAACTCAAAACATTACTGATTTATAATTGTTTGATCAAAAGATGCATGCAATTTTTGTATAAAATATCACCCTTTCAGAATATGGGCACAAATAACCAATCTCTCTCACCACATGCGCTTAAGGCCCTCTCAGGTAAAAATTGTCTCAACTTACCTCAACTTCCCTTACACCTCTTCCTAAATCAATGTCGCATGTCTTGAAAAAGTTGGGGTCAGATCGTTCCAGGCCACTGACCTTGGACCGGGTCAGTGAAACCACCTTTAGTAACGTTTATGAAGTTGTCACACAATCCGGAGGACAGCTATTTACATGAAACTGTCAGGGACTTATCTTGACAGCACTAGCAATGGCACCAACTCAGATTTTCCGGAATATCATTTTTACAAAGTCAATTGTCATCGATTTTGGGCCTAAAACCACACATTTCTATCAAACATTGCATGTCTCTACATTGTTAGGTCGGTTTAGAATCTCACTTGCATGCTTTATATGTTTATTGAAAAATATGAATTATTCACACCTTTTCAAAAAATCGAACGCTCATATATTTTGACTCTTTTTTTTTCAAGCCATACGACATTGTTTATTCTGATTCAAAAATACTTTATTTTCGAAATCACTGAAAAAAGTATTAATCCATGGGACCTAAATATTACCGCCATTCACGATGTTAAAAGTACCCATAGTGACGTAATGTTGTGAGAAAAAAACAGAATTACCGGTTGTGTTCTTCGGGAATAATTATGTGCCATCGACGGTATTTTGCTTTACTATGCGTGCCATAGTTTTTGAGACCCTCTGAAATCTGAGAGAGGGAAATTCACTTATCCCCCTCCCCCTCCGGCGGGGCGACGGACGACCTGAGGCCCAGCCAAGCTCGGGTTAAAACAGTGGGATATATCAGGTTATGGGATAAGCCTGTAACCTTAGTACATTGTTAACTTTGGATGTAGTTATAAATTAGAGACTCCTCGTAGTAGTGCTTGCCGGTACGCTATTCTTTTTCATATCCAACGTCTGAGATAATCAGGATGAATCCAGATTACAATTGCACAACTTGCGTTTGAGCAGATGATTGCATAAAAAGCTAAAGCTCGGTGTACCTATTTGACGGTTAAATACATATTCTTATAATTTCCAAAAGCAGGAAGCAAATGATGCCATGCATACTGTTTAACACGTATGGATGCAGATTAAAACTTGTGCAGCTTTAGCCAGCTATAACTGATCTACGATCACCTCTGAAACGATTAGTGTGAGAGAATATTGAATTGACAACACAACCAAAGGAAGCCCGAAATAATGGTAGTGTTATTAGCAGATGCATACCTATAAAGTTAAGCGTAGTGCCAATTGCCAATTTTCAACCATGCATTTCTGCGATTGTGTAATACTTCGCACTGCGACTAGGATTCTGGTAGCACTATGGGTGGCTTAATGCAAATGTGTGGCAATGCGATGTAAACATGCACATTGCACACTATATGTTTTTTTCTATCCAAACATGGAATTAACTTGGGTTAAGTTAGTCACACTCGCCAGTGATGTACCATTGGTCTGTTGTGGGGACTAGCGATGCTGTTACAACACAAAACATGTATATGTATATCTGAATTTATGTATGCATACCACTATGGATTAAGACATAACTTAGATACCCCATGACCATTGGGACGATAAACGGAATTACAAGCTGAGCACCCATGCCCATCATTCCCAACAAACCACACAAATGGAGATATTACCTGATGTTTGTGGGCATTTGACGGCCATGTTTGCTGACACTTCCCCTTGCGATGCCCCGGCTTAGATCTTGATATGTCGTCTCAATTGTACTTCTTGCTCTGCTTTGTTGCAGTGTCATATGAGCGCCATTTGCTACCATCTGATTCGGGGTTCTTTGCTGGTTCTGTGAAGAGCAGTTCCTGGCCAAGTGACTCGGCAAGGGCGGAGGAGGCACCATTTTTAAAATGGTTAATGGAGGAGGACAAAGGGGAGGTGGTGGAATGGATCGCATTGAATCATGCATGATCAAGGATGGTATGTTTCTCAACAGTTCTACCGGTGGCTTATGTGACGAAAACATTATCTAATATGCTGTGCTGTTGATGCGATGCAGCCTTTTTGGATGACACTCACAACAGTCCATCAGGTATTTGTTCTTTGGAAGACGTGTAAAATCATATCAGGTAAAACAGTTTACAGTCTAATAAAACAGAGACAATCGGGGCAATATCACAGATGTAGCTGAAGTATGTTTTTCCAACATATCGGTAATTTTTATCGCGTGTCAAAAGCGTGACTTTCAAGAAAATTGAATTGCACCCTCAGGAGATTTCTTTTAGCGATTGCCCATAGCTGGGAACAAGTTAGGCTTTGTGCTTCATGGCTTATAGTAGCGGATATAGTACTATAGTATATAGTACTATAGTACTATAGTACATTTATTATGCCAGGCCCAATTAACCTTTTTCCTGGCACCTTTGCATTGCTAATTCTTTCTATTTTTATTGACAGCCCTTTTAAATCTCGACATATTGCAATGATTTTGATTTCACAGGAATACAAAGATGTTGGATGCACCGGTCGGATCGGAGATAAAAGAACTCTGGGTGACAAAAAAAACAAGAACCATTAATATCTACTTATCTGGAAATGATGATTGCAGCAGTTATATAAATATTGACGAAGCAAGCTTTGCAACAGGTTCGTTAAGCAAAGCATTTATCATTTCGGCAAAGCAGCACTTTGGAATGTAAGTACCGTGCAATGCATGCAGAGCAGACTGAACTTCATGTTCTTAGTTCACTGCAAGCATTGGTACATAACACGTATTTTCCTCACGTCACCCACTTTTTAGTTTCTCCGAAGACAAAATTATGCAAATTATCCGTGGACTGTTCGTGCGAATTGAAACCAAGTGGAGATACTCGGCACTCCCTTCTATTTGAATAAAGTCAATATACTGATATACAAAGCGGGATAATACGCCCATAATTTCCAAACGAATGGCTATTACAGCTGCATTAGTGGCACGATTTCAATTTCGCCCCCAAACCCTCATCCCTCCCTGCACGACAACGTTTGTTCTTGTCGGGTCATTTTGACTCGATATGAATCTGCGACCCGACCTGCATATACGTTTTGAAACAATTACGCTCATGTCACTTATTTAACAATTGCAAATCATATTAGAGTTCATGTTCACCGAAAATAACTGGTTTCCAAAGCATTCCTGCAATCAAAATAAAAAAGATCGGATATGGCACGGGCCGAGAATGCCTAACAATGTGTCTGACCTCGCTGCGTTACGCCCCAAGCAAGGACGTTTGACTACTAGCGCCGCGGTGCGGCCGGAGTAAATACCTCAGAAAGCCATGGAGTCCAAAGCTTATTTTGAAAAACCTATCCTATAATTAAATAGTACATACCACTGCCTCTTCCATCGGAATGGCTTCATGGCGATACCCGAAATTTTTGGTGCAGCAATTAATGGCTGAAACCGTTACTATTTCAAACTCACGTGCAATTCATCCGACTAGTTAACTAGTCGGATGACTAGTGGCTCCATGGCTCTGTCTATAGTCATGGAGTATTCAGTGGTATCAGGTTCCACATTGCCAGAGCCTACTGCTTACTCCGCCGCGCCAGTTTTGGCCAGACAAACTGCTGGTTACTGCAGAATATTTTTCATTTTCGTGGGGTGACACCCGCCGCTCCTTTCGTATTTTTCGTTTCTCAGTGGGGCGACACCCGTCGCCCCACCTGGTCTTTTCGTCGTCGTATTTCCGTTCCCTTTGTTCTGCGTGCTTATTTAGATTTCGTTTGGTAGGGTGTTTTTCCCCGTGATGGGGAAAAAGAGGAAAAAGGATACGGACCCATGCTCGCCAACGGACTCGGACTCGGATTTTCCTCCTCTGACCACACCCGACGACCATCGCACGAACACAGACCTGGCCCCTGATGCTCCCTCGATTGATGGAAATGTTGATGACCCCCGCTGAACTATTCCCCCGATGACGCCATGGAAGCACTTTGCGCCTCGCCGAACCCTGCTCGTCCCAAGACCACGACCTCGCCTCACAATCCAGACCAGACCATCACTCTCCACGCCGCTGACCCACGCTCGAACCAGACCACGTCCTCCCAACCTGAAACCATTGAACCCTACCTCGACAGTGCTGGATCATACATCGTGGTAAAGCCTGTCGAGGAGTCCGTCTCCTTTCGTCGTGTCAACGTTTTCTGGCCAACCAAGCAGCTCCTGGCCATTTGTTCCTTAGCCAACCCTGACACTGAAGCCCCAGCCAACGGAACCCTCGTCATCAAAACCCAAACCCGAACCCAGACCAAAGCCCTCCTCCGTACCACCACATTTTGTGGTAAATCCGTGACCATTTCACTACACTCCAACCGCAATTCCACCAAGGGAACCGTCTTCACGCCGGAGCTCCGCTTCATGTCTGAGGAAGATATTCAAGCGGAGCTCAGGCCGGAGGGGGTGACCCACGTCCGCCGCATCACATCCTTCAAAGAGGGCCAGAAACGTGACACGAGTCTCCTAGTCCTTACCTTCAACTCTACAACTCTTCCCAAGACCCTTCTCGCCGGCTACATCCGATTCCAAGTCCGTGTCTTTATTCCCAATCCTCTCCGCTGTTTCAATTGTCAGCGCTTTGGGCATGGCAGCAAGACTTGTCGCCAAACAGCACGCTGCCCAAAGTGTGGTGAATCACCCCATCCTGATTCCACCTGCTCCAAACCTGTCCACTGTCTCAACTGCAACACACCCGACCACCTGACCACATCACCCCTCTGTCCAGTGTGGCGCAAGGAGAAGGTCTGCGCTGTGAAGGCCACGACCGGGGTGTCATACCCCCAGGCCCGACGGTCTGTCGAAGCCACCTCCCCGTCAACGAAAACGTATGCTCAGGCGGCCACCGTTGCTCCCCTCACACGTCGCGTTAACACTACTTCTGCCTCGATGCAAACAGACATGATTCCCGGTTTAGCTCCTCTAAAAAAACTTACTCCACTGACCACACCGACACAAACCACCCTGGCTCCCAACACTCAGACCACTCCGACACAAACCACCCCGGCTCCCAACACTCAGACCACTCGGGCTCCAAACAAACGGACCACTCCAGGGAGGAGTGATAGGCCCCGCAGTCACTCCGCTGCGGGAGCAAATTCCCGTTCCCCGTCAGCGGGCCACCGATCCGGCCCAGCGCCGGCCGGCGCCCACGTGACCCGACCAACTCCCAGCCGGCGGGCATCCCCCGCGGCGGTGGCCGGCCGGCGTGATCCTGCCAAGGTCACCGGTCTGCCGGACGGCTCGAGCGAGCCAACCATCGCCGGCCGCACTCAACACACGTACCCACCTGAACTGCAATCGTGGCTGCGCCAGGCACCGAAAGGTGCCAACAAATATTAATTCGCACCAATGACCATATTTATCCAATGGAATTGCTATAGTCTATTATGCAAATGGGCCGAAATGAAAGCTTTCTTTAGTATTCTCACACCTATTCTCATCGCACTTCGGGAAACCTGGTTCTTACCCACCGATACATATAATTTCAATCTTTCCAATTATTCGCTGTACCGCCACGACGAGGTACGTGAAACACACCGCAGTAGCGGTACCGCACTTTACATAAACAATGATTACACACATACACAAATTACACTCAATTCAGCATTACAAGCCGTAGCTTGTACATTACGTCTACATAATAGAAATATAGATGTGTGTTCCATCTATATTCCACCACAAACCGACAACACAAATATTTTGACACATTTAGAAAACCTTATAGGACATTTCAAGAACCCTTTCATATTACACGGAGACTTTAATGCACACAGTCCAGCCTGGGATCAAGCACGTACACAAGGAGACACTCGCGGCCACATCATTCAACAAATTTTAGACCGGCATAATTTAGTAATACTAAACACCGGAGAACCAACCTTTTTTCACCTTGGACATAATACAGCAACAGCCATTGATTTATTTATTTGTTCCCCCACCCTGGCAAACGACTTTGATTGGACCATAGAAAACGACATCCACGACAGCGACCACTATCCCATCAAATTGATACCTACTTTTTCAACGGCGACTGACACCACACCCATATTTATTCCCCGCTGGAAGTCAAAGAAACAGGCATTCAAGAAACTAAAATATGCTAACTCTGAGGTACACCTCAAATCATATAAAATAGCTAGAAATAAAGTTAAGAGGTGTGTTAGGGCATCTGAAAGACTGGCTGAAATCAAATTAGCTCGGAAATATTCAGCAGGTAATGCTAAGAGATTCTTTAGTTTCTACAAATTTAAGGCTAAAAAGTGTAGTGTAGGACCACTGGAGGTAGATGAGGACTTAGTGGTTGAAGATTGTGATATTGTGGAATCCCTAAGCAAGCAATTCTCATCAGTCTTTACTAAAGATAATTCTGGTAGAATAGAAACAACTGAATCGTATGCCATGACGGTGATAGGTTGGAATATCTTCCAATAACTACAGAAGCTGTAGAAAAGCAGTTGCAGAATATAAAACCTAATAAAGCTTCTGGACCAAATGATATATATGCTAGGGTCTTAGTAGAGCGTGCTAAAGCTTTAGCAGTTCCTCTAGGTATAATTTTCAGGCGGTCTATGGAATATTCTGAAGGGCCTGAAGATTGGAGAAATGCAAATGTAGTACCAATTTTCAAAAAGGGAAGTATGAAGTGTGTAGGGAACTACAGGCCAGTCAGTTTAACCTGAATAGTTTGCAAGGTACTAGAAAATCTGGTTAAACAGAATGTTCAGATTCATCTTGATAGGCACAATCTTTTAAGGGATACTCAACATGGATTTCGATCTCAAAGGTCTTGTTTAACTAACCTTTTGGAGTTCATGGAGTATGTTACTAAAGAAGTAGACAATCAAAGCAGGATGGATGTTGTGTACATGGGCTTTGGCAAAGCTTTTGATAAAGTTCCACATGGGAGGCTAATTCATCAACTACAGCAACATGGGATTGTTGGAAAAGTTATAGGTTGGATTGAAGCATGGTTGAGGGGAAGGAAACAAAGGGTAATGTTAAATGGATGTAAATCTGATTGGAAGGATGTTCTGAGTGGAGTGCCGCAGAGCTCTGTTCTAGGGTCAATTATCTTTATCATCTTTGTGAATAACATTGAGGTAGGGCTGAGGAATAGAGTGTTCAAATTTGCTGATGACATCAAGCTGGTAGGAGTACCAAACAGTTGTGATCAATCTATAAATATTCAACTAGACTTGGAGGACCTAAAAAAGTAGGCTGATCAATGGCAGATGTCTTTCAACTATGACAAGTGTAAGGTTATGCATCTGGGGTCTGGAGGTTAGACTTTCAGATATACAATGGGAGGGAGGGAACTGGATGTTATTGAAGAGGAAAGGGACTTAGGTGTGTTGGTTTCAAAAGACCTTAAAGCAGAAAAACAATGTAGCTCAGCTAGGAACAGGGCACTCAGAATGCTGGGACTCATTAATAGAAGTGTGATATATAAGAGCAAGGAAGTCATGAAAAGACTGTACTTAGCATACATGCGACCCCACTTGGAATATTCTGTACAAGCTTGGAGCCCCTACCTAGAAAAAGATATAGACAAGTTAGAAAGAGTGCAGTGCAAAGCAACTAGACTCATCAGTGGAATAGGTAACTTAGAATATGGAGAAAGGCTTGTGGCATTAGATATGCACTCACTCAAGTATAGGAGATTAAGGGGGGACATGATTGAAATGTACAACATTGTTAAAGGACTAGATCAGGTCAATTGAAATGGTGCTCTTCAGTTTAGAGTATCACATAGGGGTCATCAATTCAGGTTAGACAAGTTGAGGTGTAGGACAGTTAAGCGACAGCAGGTCTTCAGTCAAAGGGTTGTTGATCAGTGGAATGGGCTGCCTGCTGATGTTGTGGGGAGTTCCTCATTGAATGTATTTAAAAGTAGGGTGGACAAATGTTTTAGACAGGAAAATCTTGTTTTTGAGTTCTAATTTGTAATGGATGGGGTGAGATTTATGTTAAGTAAGTGTGCACGGCACAGACCCCTTTAAGCAGGCATGGATGCAGTTTGAAAATTATTGATAAGGCATTCAATCCACATGTGTTAAGAGAGATCAGGGGAGATCAGGGGAGCAGGCTGGATAGCTAGGGTAGATAGGCATTGATAGGTTTGTGGGATATTGGAGGACTGGTTTCTTCAGGATGTGGGATGGCTGGGGAGGGTCTTTTTACCAGGCTTATAGTATCTTCCATTTACAGACTTAACTGGATGAGCCCTTGGGTCTCTTATTAAGTATAAACGCTGTATAACTTTATATAGGGTGTACCTAGCAGTGGATTCAGCACCTTCCTTCGGGATGTGATACTGATGAGATTGTCTATGGTAGCACAATGGGTATGATGGGAGAAGTTTGTAATTGTTGAGTGTGTTATGCAATAGCAAGTGAGTCTCTTGTTAAGTCTAAACGCTTTATAACTTTATATAGGGTGTACCTAGCAGTGGATTCAGCACCTTCCTTCGGGATGTGATACTGACGAGATTGTCTATGGTAGCACAAAGGGTATGATGGGAGGAGTTTAGTATTGTTAAGTGTGTTATGCAATAGCAAGTGAGTCTCTTATTAAGTATAAATGCTTTATAACTTTATATAGGGTGTACCTAGCGATGGATTTAGCACCTTCCTTCGGGATGTGATACTGATGAGATTGTCTATGGTAGCACAATGGGTAGGATGGGAGGAGTTTGTAATTGTTCAGTGTGTTATTCAATAGCAAGTGAATGGTGCTAGATAGGCTGGGATATATAGCTTCCTAGGAACTTGAGATAAAGGATTGATTGGTGTGAAAGTATGTACATTTCTAGTACCTTTTCTTGATAGGCTTAACCCAGATGGGCCCCTGTGGTTCTTATTAAGCCTTAACACTTTATGACTTTATGACTTTATTTCAAAAGCCGATTGGACAACATTTCAGAAGCTTTCTTATTTGCTGTACAACCCCAACATTTCTCCTGTCGAAAACATCAACTCAATTACAAATACATTTTTCGAGGCAGCTTCCACGACTATTCCACTTACAAAACCATTCACAAAAAGAAAACCAATACCTTGGTGGTGTCAAGCAATTTCAAAAGCCATTGCGGTAAGAAAAAGAGCTTTTAAAAATTATTTACGACATCCCGATCAAGAAAATGTATACATCCGTAACCGCGAACGTGCGAGGACCCGCCGCATCATGCGCGATGCCAAGCGCCGTTCATGGGCCTTATATTTACACCAGCTCACATTTCAAACACCTTTAAGTAAAATATGGCAATCAATCCGACGGCTGTGCGGACGGTCCCCATTTAAATCTCTACCGGCCCTCAAAATCCACAATTACACCATTACAGACCCACAAACCATCGTCACTACCATAGCTGATACCATAGCCCACAATAGCTCTGATGAGAACTACCGACCTAATTTACTACCGAATGCACAACACACTTTTCACACCAATCACGAACTTTTTCAATCAGACAATACGGAGGACTACAATGCTTCTTTTCAACTTTCCGAACTACATAATTCCATTTCCTCCGCCGGTAACACTTCAGTAGGGCCTGACAAATTGCATTATTCCTTCTTTCGACATTTATCTGACCACACCAAACAATGCATCTTAGACACATTTAATTCATTATGGTCAAATAATGTCTTTCCTGAAGCATGGAAAAAGCTATCATTATCCCTATTCCAAAACCCGGCAAAGACCATAGTAACGCCACAAATTTTCCACCCATTGCACTCACCAGTTGTTTAGGAAAACTTTTTGAACGCATAGTTATTAAAAGACTGACATGGCACCTGGAAACAAATTCACTTTCATCTCCCTTTCAATGTGGTTTTCGGCGAGGACGCAGTACAATAGATCATCTTATTCGATTAGAGACAGACATCCGCCTAGGATACAAAAACATCAACACACTGTCGCAGTATTTTTGGATATCAGCAAAGCTTACGATATGGTTTTCAAACCAGCACTCCTCTTCAAAATTCAACAACTCGGCATAAAAGGACACTTAGCACATTATTTAATAGGTTTCCTATCTGGTTCGCGTAAATTCAACATCAGGTGCCGGTCAGCCATTTCCGATCCACATTTTCTTGAAAACGGACTACCACAAGGAAGTTGCATATCACCAGTTTTATTTAACATCATCATTAACGACCTTTTCGCCGACATGCCTCCAAATGTATCGTATTCCCTATTCGCCGACGATAGTGCAATTTGGTGCTCGGACCAAAATTACGAAAATTGTTTGATTCGGTTTCAAAATGCTCTAAACAGGATACACCAATGGTCCATGAAGTACGGATTCAATTTTTCGGCTCCCAAATCTGCATCCATTATCTTTAGCAAATGCACTCCCTGTCCAAACCCAGAAACACAGCTTCACCTCGGGCAAAATGACATATCTTTTGTACATTCATTTAAATTTCTTGGTGTTATTTTTGATCGCAGACTTTCAATGCATAAACACATGAAATACGTCCAGAACAAATGTTTACACCGAATAAATGTATTTCGCTGCATTACATCCACCCCATTGGGAGCCGATCGTCACACTCTTTTACAACTATATAAATCCTTAGTACTGCCCATCATTGAATACGGCTCAGTAGTCTATGCTGGTGCCAACCCATCCTCCTTACACATTTTAGACACCATTCAAAATAAATTTATCCGTATCGCACTCGGTGCAATGACTACTTCACCCATTATTTCTTTACAAGCAGAATCGGGAATTCCTCCACTAGCTCTCCGTAGAATGCAACAAACACTTAGGTACGCCTCCAAAATTCAATTTCACGCAAACCACCCCAAACACGTGTCATTACAAATTCTCCCAAATTTACATCATGATTATTTATGTCCAACCGAAAGACGAACTGGTCTCACTATAGCTTCTCGAGTCAAAACGTTTTCTGAACAACTTCATTTCACTATTCCACGCATTACTTCTATTTCTCCATCAGCTAGACCACCGTGGCAAATAGCCGAACGACGCATTCTGTATCTTACCACCACTCCAAAATCACAGCTTTGCCCAGAATATACTAAACAAAATTTTCTCAAATTTCGGGCTCGTTATCACCACGTACCTTTCGTTTATACTGGCGGTTCTAAAAACGCTAACATTACCGGCAATGCAATAGTTTCGGGAACATACCAAAAACAACATCGATTACCAGACGGAACATCAATTTTCATCGCTGAATTACATGCCATCCTCATTGCCCTCCGTTATATTCGCAACCGTTTTCTCTGCCACCCCATGCGCAGCATCGTCATTTGTTCGGACTCCAAATCTGTTTTACAATCTCTTTCGTCACTTTCCTTTTCACATCACACCATTGCCATATTTATATTTATGAAGCACTAGGAACACTTAAATCGATGGGCGTGAAGGTCCGTTTCCTGTGGGTGCCCAGTCACTGCGGCATCCCAGGAAACGAGGAAGCAGATCATCTCGCAAAAGAATCATTGCAACTACCACATATCACAGAAATCCCACCACATTTTGACGCCATCAAATCAACAATATGACAGAAAATTCGGTATTTTTTTAACCAAACCTGGACACAAAACACAAACCATACACAATTACGGAACATTAAGCCAGTCGTCGATATCCGGACACCATCATTTCACATCAACCGCCACGAAGAAAAAATCATATCGCGCATCCGCATAGGACATACTTACCTCACACATCGATTTATTTATTCTGCTTCACCTCGGCCTTCATGCCCATCATATAACACTCATCTTACAATCCCACACATATTACTACACTGCCCGCAATATCATAACCATAGAAAACCACTGACCGATTACTGCCACGCACACAGCATCCCTTTCTCTTTGCCCTCACTGTTGGGGGATGATCACCCGATTCTCATCAAACTTCTTTTCATTTTCCTACGACAAACCAACTTGATCCAGGAATTATAAATTGACTTTAACGATTTAATACATTGTAACTTTTCATCAACGGCGCGAAATGGTCTAAGGAGGCCGAAGCGCCTAATTTAACAAAATGAAATGAAAATGTCTATAGAGCCCATGCTGTAGGGAATCGAGACGTTCGATGGCTGTCTGCTGATGTGCATTTCACTATTTTGTGCGCGACACTTTAGGTTTGTTTGCAACACCCGGCGTCATTTTGCGCTCCAACTGCCGATCTTTGTCACAGCAACCACAATAAACATGCATGGCTAGAATAGCCCATGCAACAGGCAGATAAGGCAGCTTATTACCTGTCTGCTGATGAATATTTCACTACCGCTTTGGAAAATTCCGGCGCTGACCTTTGCGCTTATTTGCTACGTCCCCATTAACATGGCGTCTGTCGGGTAACGGCCCCGGCACTGGCAGTGACAGGCTTTTTCAAGCACGCAGAAGTTCGCGTAAGGTCTCCAGCAAGCGTTTGCAGGCCTCCCACTGCTTCGACGCGTTGTTTGACCCTGACTTTGATTGGTGGAGCATAGCTTGTTCACGTCCAGCCACAGAAACATCAACGTACAATTATAAACTCATCTGATCCGGAATAGGGCAGCAAGTTGGGTGACTGCAGCTGTAACTAAGTGTTCCACGTGATTCCATAGCTGTGCTAGCTAATGCATCACCCAGCATCACAGTTGTACCGGCGCTACAAGCATCTTGTACGTCGGCTTGCTGAGTGCTGCCTCATGAGCTGGGATCTTCCGCCACGCCAGTCTTAATGAGAAGCAAATTTCCACTTGAAGTTGGACTGTCCAAGCGTTTGAAGTTGACTCTAGCACTTTGAAAACACCCATCCGGGCTCGAGGGTCGGCGGCGACAGACGATGCTGGCGCCAACCAATATCGGAGCGAAATATTGAACGGCTTGGCGGTTCAGCGCGTTGTAAAAGGTATTTCGACTTTTGTCTGTGGAATATGAGACTCTTCCCGGCTGGGAGAGGCAGTTGGCAGCTGACAGGGTGACTCAGGGGACGATGTACCGAGTCGGCCGTGTTGGTACATTGATACACGTGAAACTCTCGGTCAAAGATTTGTCGTTGAACTGGAATTCACCGATCGGGTGGTGGGACCAGGGTTCACGCGACAAATTATGCTTAGCATGGAACCATGGTCTATATAGCCACGCTAGTGAGAATCCGGACTAAATTTATGTTCAAAATCTAAACAGTAAAAGAATGTATGAAACCATCTGCTGATGATGATCAGCTTCCTGTTCCGATCGTCGCTGACCTGCTTGCGGATCTGATCTTCATCTGCGGGCAAACCACACCCATTCTGCGGGGCACCCCCATTCTGACATTCGTGTCCGTCACATGGTGACCGCCCTGCTCCTGGTGACGTAGCTGCATCACTGGCAAACTAATGACGTAGCTGGACGGCTGGCAAACTAATGACGTAGCTGGATGACTGATAAACTAATGACGTAGCTGGATGACTGGCTAGCTAATGACGTAGCTGGATGACTGGCCAGTTAGTGACGTAGCTAATCGACCGGCAAGCTAAGGACGTAGCTGGACGACCGGCAATCTAATGCCGTAGCTGGATGACTAGCAGTCTAATGACTTAATTAGATATCAGATCACCATCAGAAAAAGACGACAGCAGGCACACAGGTATATTGGGATCTGCGCGGCGGCGACATGTCGCACGTTCTGTGGCTGTTGTTCACCGCCGGGAAAACCGTCCGTATTGTCGCATTTAACCACGCCTATGCGACATTCATCATAGTAAGACAAGTGCATGAGTGTCGCACTGCACCGATTCACGGACCTCGGCTGGTCGAACGGGCCCACTGTTCATGGACAAGTCGCTCACGAACGCCCAACACACACAACACACTCGCATCGAGAGCACGCGACTGCGAGCCACCTAGCGGCAGAAAACGGAGGTAGGATATGAACGCGAGCTGTCCTTTGACGGGTAATATGCTCCAGGTGTGACGAAGGTAGGCATGAGGAGAACCTTCCGGGTCGGTGGAGTAGGTCGCCACTGACTGGAGGAGCGAGGTCCCTGATGATCTCATCTGAGGCGTATGGCGGAGCGCTGCCTGGCAGACTCGAAAGTGAAAATTGTGGTTCAAGAAAAAGATGATGTCATCCATGATATGAACGCATCTTCACGTTTGTTGGCTTTCTATAGGTTTTCTGATGTCATAAAAGCCGTCTGCTGACACACGTTCTCCTAGCGCGACACGGAAAAGGTCCTGACACTCCTTATTTTGTGATAGAAACAATATTGATATTCGATTTGTTGCAATACATGCCTGGCAATGGCAAGCTGTCCTGTCTTGACATTGTCTTGACATTCGCCAAGTTGGATACAATTGTACGATGTCATGTGCAAAGATATTGTAACACCGCTGCAGGTGGGTCGAAATAAGCCACTTCCTCCACCATGGCGACTTTAGCAAATTTAATTTAGACAGAGGTAAATACATGTTGCGATTTGTCGCTCACCAAAAGTCAGAAGGCAAATTGTGTTGCCTCAGCGAATGCTGTAAGAAGCAGACAAATGGCGTCCTGTCAAGCGGGAAGTGGTCGAATTTCGGAAACTGCATAACACCCTTATGGTCTTGCACGAAAACAATCGTTCGAACGCTCTCCCCCCCCCCCGATCGAAAGTCAGCCGCACCGCCTTGACACCAGTAATCACACATTATCAGCCAACCATTCCTGTAGAAAACTACATTAGTCAGCCGAGTGACAACAAATTGTCGCTAACACCAGCTACTACGTCACCTAACATACATCTGCGTACATCGAACGCGCACTCCAGTTAGGCTCAAAGGGCGACCTACAGCGTCATCCCTCTAAGTAGACGAGACCTGTCGTCACCCTAAGTAGACGAGACCTGTCCTCACCCTAAGCAGACGAGATTGTCGTCATCCTAAGCAGATGATATTTCATCAGAGTTCATGTACCATGTGAGCAAGAATAACTGTTAAAAATCTAAATCAACGCGCTCGCACGCCACCAAGTGGAGACACCCACCCTCACGTCGTCCGACAAAACTGCACCGTCTAAAAAAAAAACACCACTCACCACAACCAGTCAGCCAGCCAACCAACCAACCAACCAGCCGGGTGGGTGGCCACCTGGTTAGCGACTCCGACTCACGTCATCAACAGCCCGCCCGACCCGCCCGGCTCCAGGACTGCTGCTGGCTCCCCACTCGATTCGGTCCGACGTGACGTCACTCCGCGTGTATGGCGTCACGTGCACACGCAGGTGTCACGTGATTGAGTTGACGTCAGACGCGCGGTCGGCGGTCGCGGCCGGTGCACTGTCAGCCTCCTCCAGAGGCCGGTGGGCGCTGCTCTGGTCAGTGGGCGAATGACGTCAGACGGGGATGACGATGACGTCAGACGCGGCCGGCGGTCGCGGCCGGTGCACTGTCAGCCTCCTCCAGAGGCCGGTGGGCGCTGCTCTGGTCAGTGGGCGAATGACGTCAGACGGGGCCGGCGGTCGCGGCCGGTGCACTGTCAGCCTCCTCCAGAGGCCGGTGGGCGCTGCTCTGGTCAGTGGGCGAATGACGTCAGACGGGGCCGGCGGTCGCGGCCGGTGCACTGTCAGCCTCCTCCAGAGGCCGGTGGGCGCTGCTCTGGTCAGTGGGCGAATGACGTCAGACGGGGCCGGCGGTCGCGGCCGGTGCACTGTCAGCCTCCTCCAGAGGCCGGTGGGCGCTGCTCTGGTCAGTGGGCGAATGACGTCAGACGGGGCCGGCGGTCGCGGCCGGTGCACTGTCAGCCTCCTCCAGAGGCCGGTGGGCGCTGCTCTGGTCAGTGGGCGAATGACGTCAGACGGGGTCGGCGGTCGCGGCCGGTGCACTGTCAGCCTCCTCCAGAGGCCGGTGGGCGCCGCTCTAGTCAGTGGGCGAATCTGTCGGAGCGCGGTCACAGATTAATGGCTGCCGATGTTGCCATCAAGTACAGCAATGTCACCATCAAGTACAGCTTGTTACCATTGAGTGCAGTAATGTTATCGTTAATTACAGTAATGCTACCACTAAGTATAGTAATGCTACCACTAAGTACAGTAATACTACCATAAAGCACAGTGATGCTACCATTAAGTGCATTAATGTTACCATCAAGTGCAGTAATGCTACCATTAGGTATAGTAATGTTACCATTAAGCACAGTAATGGTAACATTAAGTATAGTAATGTTGTCATTGCGTACAGTAATGATGCCATTATATAGTAATATTACAATTAAGCACAGCAATTGTACCATTAAGCACAATAATGTTACCATTAAGATCATTAATGTTGCCATTATTGCACGGTTACATGCAATTAATGAAAACAACCGACATCACCAATACGGTGGCAGGCGGGCAAAATTCACCACAAAATTCACCACACACGGTCACGTCACCAATAACTGCACAACGATGTCGTCACTGATCACACGGTGATCTCAGCATTCATTGCACGGTGGCATCTTCATTTCATCTTACGCTGCCGTCATGAAAGTGTGACAGAGAAAAGCGATTGCTATACAACACGGAGCTGAGCTGAGTATACTGAGCTGTCCTAGATATCATCATATTATCTGCATCTTTTTACGCCAAGTCGGAATCGTCGTCCATGACAATTTCCGCATGAGATGAACAATTCCACGTGAAAAATTCTGACGTTAAGGTCGAAACATATATGATTTGACTCCGTTCCGTTTAACTTCACGGTGATGTTAACCCTCAGATGTACCCGAAGGCATTCGAGTTACAGGCCATGTGACGCATAGCAGCACGTCCAATACATAGCAGCACGTCCAACTAGGACACGCAGCCAAGAATATTGTTATTGATCAGTCCGTCCCACTGTAAAAACTACGTCGCCTGACAACTGCGCCCAACAAAGCCGCCAAACACTATCTAATCCGCCCAAGTACCGTACAAGCCACTGATCAACTCACCGAAATAACTACTGAGACAGGCAAGCAAACCAGGCCGAACATCTCAGTACAACCGACTAGCATACCCCGACTGTACGTCACCAGGGCACCAGCATACCCCGACCACACGTCACCAGGGGCACCAGCATACCCCGACCACACGTCACCAGGGCACCAGCATACCCCGACCGCACGTCACCAGGGGCACCAGCATACCCCGACCGCGCGTCACCAGGGGCACCAACATACCCCGACCACATGTCACCAGGGGCACCAGCATACCCAGACCGCACGTCACCAGGGGTACCAGCACACCCCGACCGCACGTCACCAGGGGCACCAGCATACCCTGACCACATGTCACCAAGGGCACCAGCATTCCCTGACCACACGTCACCAGGGGCGCCAGCATATACTGAGCACGTCACCAGGGGCACCAGCATACCCTGACCACATGTCACCAAGGGCACCAGCATTCCCTGACCACACGTCACCAGGGGCGCCAGCATATACTGAGCACGTCACCAGGGGCACCAGCATACCCCGACCACACGTTACTAGGGGCACTAACGAGGGCAATGTAGTGCATTCCATTCGCAGGAAATGTTGTGAAGTTGACGACTACCGTTTGTCGGATGATCGGAAAAAACCCAAAACAGGTTCTGAAGTTGTGACTTGATATGAATTGAGCCAACTCAGATCAACTCAGGTGAAGAAGTGATCTGGTTGCCGATTTTGATGAGAGCAACAATGCTACAGACAGCGATGGTTATGGTGGTAATTGTGATGGTCATCAAAGTGATGATGAAAGCGATGGCGATGTTGGTAGCGGTGCTGGTGATGGTCTTCGTGGCAATGGTCTCAGAGGCGAGGATGAAGTTGCTGCGATCAAGAAGAAGGTGACGACGACGATGCCGATCCTGCCGCTGCTACCGCTGATCATTCGCATACTGACGGTAATGACTGCAACGACGATGCTTATGATAACATGATGTTACTTATGACGCTGACCGAACATGGTGGTGCGACAGCTCTCCGAGCTAAAGTGAGCCGAGACTAGCTCGCTGTCATGCTTCCTCCTCCGGAACCCCGCCAGAATCTCCGCCATCATCCTGAACAAAGTCTTCGCCAATCCGCCTGCAGTGGCGCATCCAGTGGCGACATTCCGCCCATCCCGGACCTTCCCGCCGGTCCTGGTGTAGTGGTGGTGGCGTCATCCCGGACCCTCCCGCCGGTCCTGGTGTAGTGGTGGTGGCGTCATCCCGGACCTTCCCGCCGGTCCTGGTGTAGTGGTGGTGGCGTCATCCCGGACCTTCCCGCCGGTCCTGGTGTAGTGGTGGTGGCGTCATCCCGGACCCTCCCGCCGGTCCTGGTGTAGTGGTGGTGGCGTCATCCCGGACCCTCCCGCCGGTCCTGGTGTAGTGGTGGTGGCGTCATCCCGGACCCTCCCGCCGGTCCTGGTGTAGTGGTGGTGGCGTCATCCCGGACCTTCCCGCCGGTCCTGGTGTAGTGGTGGTGGCGACTTGGTGCTTTAGGGCGCACCGCCCACTTGGCGCACTACTTACCTCACTTTGCGCCCACCTCGGGTCCGGACGAGTCTACTCAATGACGTCATCATCGGCAGATGACAGGCGCGGTGGCGGTGGCTGCTTCTCACACACACACCGACGGCCAGTAGGGCAACAAGTAGTCAGTCGGTAGTCAGTCAGTGGCTTTGGTTACTGTCTGTCGGAAACGACACTGCCGCGGCTGCAGCGGATGCTGCAGTGCAGTGCTGACACTGCAGTTGATGCTTCAGTACAGCGCTGACACTGCAGTGGGTACTGCAGTACAGTACTGACACTGCAGTGGATGCAGCAGTGCAGTGTTCCTGCAGTGGATGCTGCCGTACAATGCTGACACTGCAGTGGATGCTCCAGTACAGTGCTCACACTGCAGGGGATGCTGCAGTGCAGTGCTGACACTGCAGTTGATGCTGCAGTACAGCGCTGACACTGCAGTGGGTACTGCAGTACAGTGCTGACATTGCAGTTGATGCTGCAGTGCAGTGCTGACACTGTAGTGATGCTGCAGTGAAATGTTGACACTGCAGTGGATGCTGCAGTGCAGTGCTGACACTGCAGTGGGTGCTGCAGTGCAGTGTTGGCACTGCAGTGGATGCGTGTGTGTGCAGGGCTCTTCAACGACCGAATCGTGGACCGCCTCACAGTCATGTCCTCGTCCCGTCAGTCGATTTCCTTCAGCTTCTTCAGCTTCTTCAGCTGCCTCACATGCTGCTCAGTCAGCTGCGTTGGTGTGGTTGTCGTTTGGTCTGCGCGTCAGTCCAGCAGCCTTCAGGCGTCAGTCCTTAGCATTTCACACGTCAGTTTGGTAGCATTTCACACGTCAGTTGGGTAGGTTTCAGACGTCAAGCCGTCGTTAACGTTTCAAATGTATTTTTTCTGAGCAGGTACACACATATGCGAAGACCGGGACTGGTCTGTCTATTATTCGTTGCTTTCAACTAGATAATTTTCGGTTATTTTATAAGGGCGACGTACTGAACTCTGAGCAGATTTCACATTGAGTTTCACCCTATCGTTCTCGGTGTATTGTAAACTTGGATATGCAGTTGGAAATTTATATTTTGCTACGTGTTATATATTTATAAATCTACCTTGCATTGATTTTGAAAACTCAGCGACACCGAATATTTCAAGAAGAAATTATCAAGGTGTAATACAAAGATATTTCAAGAAGTTGCGTGAGTACTTTAGTGCACAGACAGGAAGCGATATCCCGGTATGTGGAGACCACATGAATTAAAAGCTTGCAACCAACGGCTCACCCATGGGATCGCAATTCACTTGCTCAAAGTCAAGCACTGGTTGGCTGTTTTATGAAATGCTATAGCTCTGTCCTCACGGTGCGGTTTTGAGCCAATTCAATGTCAAGCAATAGGTGAAGAACTGTCCCGCACAGCAGAATCTGCTGTTTGGAGCACGAAATTAGCCACGTGCGTCTTTAACCTTGCTGAAATGGGAGAATCGTCGTGCGCTATGAAATGTAACATTGCGACATGATATTCGCGAATGCTTTCTGCATTATCATGAAGCTAGAAGGTAAGTAAGGATATTTTGGAGGAAATTATTCGCCTTTACAATCGGTGATATTTCACTTCTTCGGTGAACAACGACATGGGACATGCTTCATCGGGGGTTCAACCAGAATCTTCAACACGAATGCCCGCAATTATGGAAGTGGAGAACCATTGGGTGACGTTGGCAAAAACTACCCGACCTTAGGTCACGAATATGGGTGGTATCGGATCAACACGTGGGTCGCCAGCATGGCGTGCCACATCAGCGGATATCGAATGTCATCGAACAACTGGAACATAGCATGTTGTTGGATTTTTTTAACTAGATTAACACTAGATTAACTAACACTAGATTAACCACGATTTTCCTAACGGTCAACCGCAGCATAATAAACCACGATTGACCAGCAACGCGCGCCCGGCGCCCTCCTGAAGTCGGCAGTCTGAACACGAACGTGAGAAAGTACAACGGTTCGCTGCTGATTGGATCTATTGACCTTGCGATGTCGTCGACCCGCCCGCAGGTATCTTGTGTACGCGGGTAAGTAGTGCTGGGCAGGGGCGGATACAGCCACTCAGTTTGGACCATAAATAGAAGCATAGCAAGATGACCTAAGCAAAACCAAATCAAAATGTCATAAAATTACCGTACATTTTTAGGTCATCGGGTTTCGATAGCCTATGATATGAACATGGGATGAACGCAATATTTTCCAAGTAAACTGTTTGTCGTTATTCTTTGCAAACCGTGATCAAACGTTTTCTCCAAATCAGGTCACCATCGGGGTTAGGAATGGAGTCGTGGACTCCCCCCCCCCTTGATCCGTCCCTGTTGCCGAGGCGATGAGGCGGCACATCCTGGCCAGAACTGGGCGGCGGTCGGACACCAGCTGCGCCACAAACCGCCTCAGTCTGGCCGCCACAAGCCGCCTCAGTCTGGCCGCCACAAACCGCCTCAGTCTGGCCGCCACAAACCGCCTCAGTCTAGCCGCCACAAGCCGCCTCAGTCTGGCCGCCACAAACCGCCTCAGTCTGGCCGCCATAAACCGCCTCAGTCTGGCCGTCACAAACCGCCTCAGTCTGGCCGCCACAAACCGCCTCAGTCTGGCCGCCACAAAACTGACAATTAATCCCGCGCCAGGGTACCGCGATAATTAGAGCATCATCGTGTTCCCCAATAAAATGGCTCTCCGGGCAGGTCCACTTTCCTGCTCTAATCTGCTACCTTGTGTATATGATCGAGGTCGCTCGCCGGTCTAGTGATGCCGCGTGGCCCTCAGTTTCGCGAATGATCAATTCTGGTCGAAGCACCTTAATGTCCTGAGTCCAAATCCAACGCCAAGGATAAATCCGAAACTGATGTCTGAAGGAGTATGCAGACGGAAAAGGGTTCTTTTTTTGTTACTGGCAGAAAACCCATTTGCCCTCAGTAAGGAGGCGGAAAACGAGCTTTTGTTAACGCTTTTTTATTTCTGGACTTACCTTGAACTTGGACGAGGGCGCAGAGTAAGCGCAAACAGGTTTGGTACGTACAAGACAATGAAATAAGGATCAACTTCGCTTTTTCCATTAGGCGTCAGCATTATCAGCAACCATAGAAGGCGACACTCTTTGACCATGGCGACCATGACCATGGCGACTCTCTTTGTTATTGTCTAGGCTATCAGCACACAATTTGTACATGTACTTACACACTCAAACGGGTAACTGCAGACAGAAACTGAAGAAAGACTGGATGCATGCGCTGGCCCCTGGCACAGCTATATCATTTGCAAACGATGCCTCGACACGCACAACTGCTCACCGACACTACACTACTGCTGCTGCTGATGCTGTCACTGCTGCTCGTGACTCCTCGACCCACATGACTCCTCGCCGACACTGCTGTCCCGCTCCCGCTCGGCGGGCGACTGGGATTATATAATTGCTTTTCACACACCAGGTGGCAGGTTGGAGCAGGAAAGTGGACCTGTCCAGGAAAGCCAATTTATTGGTGACCACGATGATGCAGAAATTATAGCGGTACCTGGCGGTACTCAAAAGATCGGCCCTACCAAAGTTTTGCTAAGCCACTTCTGTGACCATTTGTGTGAGTCCTTAAAGGAAACTAACCACCTTGCCGAAATTCTGCAATCATACTAATTAGGGGTATTGGCACCTAAAAATGATAAATATGACATTGGTTTTGCGAAATATTATGCCCATACTTCAAAAAACGGGATTTTGGAAGTTTTTTTCTTTTTTATCATAGGCCTCTAAAGGTTCGCCAAGAGAGGAATATAACCTTATGGCAGCAATATAGACTCGCAAAGTTTTCGTGGCGAATAAATATAAATAAATATAATAATAAATATATTATTATTGTGATAAAACAAAGCAAATAACTTTTATATACCCTTCCGTTTGAAATATATTACCATTGAGGAATGAAATTAGTATCAGGTAAACTAGATACTGTACTTATATTACTTAACAGAGGTTCTTGTTAAGAAAGATCCGCTCGCTAGCTTGTAATTTCCATTGAAATGCTGTTTGCTTCCATATGCTTCTATATGAAGGAATTTTCACAACGCCCACCGAGTCTGTCCATGTCCCAAAACCGATGATAAAAGGCCTTATAACTTCGGCTGGAAGATGTTTTGGACCGAACGGAGTATGAGGTAAGTAATTTCTCGACGTGGTCTTCAAAACTGCTATCTCAGTTAAAATCCCATTATAAAGGTGGTTAGTTTCCTTTAAAGAATTACGCTAAAATTATACCGAAAAGAAGAAAATACTTTGTTCTTTCACTTTTAGCATGAAGTCAACGTCCCATTCGAACACAAAACACACACAATGCGAGTAACCTATTCCGATGTTTCCGTTTTGCCCTAATTGAATATAAGCCGATTTCATGACGCACTGATTCATTTCCCACTGCGTCGAACAAAGTTTCCTGCTTCGTGAATTTTATGCGTACATGGGCGAATTCACTGAACAAAAAAAAATATTGTCAGATTTATGTTCCATGGTCAATTCCGAACAGTTTGATGTATGTTTCATATTGATACAGAAAAGTCGCTGAAACCAATTATGTCGCACTGTCCCTGGCTCCTGGCCCATCTATGCATAGATGGATTATTCTGCTTTGGAGTACGCTATAGATATGCTGATGCTCTGGTTGGAGAGTTCAGGTTTGATGCTGGGAGCAGTTGGCCAGTTTTGACAGCGGACGGAGGAGCAAATAACTTCACATGACAATGGCGATTTGGCATGTCAATTTTTCCGACTCACAATCTCCTATCTAAGTCTGAGGTCAGCCCAGCGTTCAGGTTACCGGATACCGCATCCGGTGGCGGACGGTTCGAATCCGTGGAGTGGAGGATTTTTGTGATGCGTGACGCGGATATGTCTTTATCATCTCCTTATCCAATCGTTATTATGTCATCTGTATTATATCATCTGTTGCCATACAGGTAAGAAAAAGACTGCCGAACTTCCAAGTTAGAGTTCAACAAATGAATTAGCATATATTTCCCACCGGGTAATGATAAGCTGTAACTGCGGTATGGTGGACGCCAGCCTACGTCATGCTAGTCGAATTACTGCCGTACTAGGCTGCTCTCTGTGTCATGCTAATCGACCTACATACAGCCGGTATAGTCATGCCAGATAACATGCCAGACAACTGCTGTTATTCTAGCAACCCGCTGGCCATCCAGGCCACATAGAGGTGACATACGTCATCTCGTTCTTGGCTGTCATCCTGTGTTATGCCGGTCTCCACCCAGTCAGCTGTGATTCTAGTCCAGATCTGTCGGCCTGGCAAACACCGGACCCGTCATTCCTGGCATGCCGGTCGAGTCTGCGCAGTCCTCTCAGAGGAACGCGAGTCCTCGGAGGAACGCTAGTCCTCTCTCCCAGTCGACTATCCGTCATGCCAATCGACCGTCCGTCATGCAGTCTCGTGTCGTCTGTCACCTGCTACCTGTCACCTGTCACCTGTCACCAGACGCCTCTATGCCGGCGTAGACTCGGGCGACGCTCTATTGCGCATGCGGCGTTACCTGCCAGGCAGCCAGCGCGGCCAGTAGACGTTACGTTTGCGGCTGAGCTTGGGCGGCTGGCCGCTAGGTGGCAGGTAGGCCGCGTTCAGGTCGGCGGTCTCCAGCAGCGCCGACGCCTCCTCGCTGGCCGGTGACGCCGCCGTTGCGTCGGTGTCGCGCGGCGCGGGCGTCTCGGCGCTGCCGGCCGGCTGTCGTGACGTATCCAGCTGCACGTCCGGCGCCGGGTAACTGTAGCCGGTGGTGGACACCAGCCGGCCCAGGCGACCAGACTGCTCGGTGGTCGCCAGCAGCTCCACCGCCGCGTTCCCGGCGCCCGCACCGGTCGTCGACTCCCGCGGCGCCCCTCCGGCGGCCACTTCCTCCGGCGGCCGGGCTGTAGCCAGCTCGGTAGTTGACACTAGCTCCCCTAGCGGCTGTTCTGTCAGCTCAGTAGTCGCCGCTAGCTCCCCTAGCGGCTGTTCTGTCAGCTCAGTAGTCGCCGCTAGCTCCCCTGGCGGCCGGTTTGCACTCTCCGTAGTCGACGCTAGCTCCCCTGGCGGCCGGCTTGCACTCTCCGTAGTCGACGCTAGCTCCCCTGGCGGCCGGCTTACCCTCTCCGTAGTCGACACCAGCTCCCCTAGCGGCCGGCCCGGACGTCTGGCGGGGACCACCGCTGACCGGGGCGGCCGCTCCGTCTGCACCAGCTCCAGGGTGACGATGCCGTCCGCGCTCACCGTCACGCCGTCGACGGCGAAGGCGCCGCCGCGGAGCGCCTCGAACGTCTCGTCCTGCGGGCTGAACAGGTCGGCCGACGGTCGCAGCGCCTCGCCTCGCCGCGTGGCCGTCTCGATGTTGTTCTCGATGGCGGCGCGCAGCGACACGTCGTCGAACGAGGCGGTGGTGGCGCCGAGTAGGGCCAGCAGTCCGGCGTCCGTGCTGGACTCGGACGCCGACTCGATGGACTGCAGCTCGTCCAGCTCGTCGGCGAGGTCGGCGAAGGCGGCGTCCAGCGCCTCCTGGACGAGCGAATTCGTGCCGTCGCCAGACACGGTGGTGCTGGACGACGTGCTGCTGTACGTGCCGCCCGATGCCGTGCTGGACCCGGCGACCGCAGTCGGACCCTGTGTAACCCCGCCAGCAGCACCCGACACCGGGCCCACACTTGACCCGTACGACACCGACGTCCTGAAGCTCTCTGTGCTAGCCTCAGTCCCCGGTGACGTCACACCCGGTGACGTCACCGCCGGCGCCGATCCGCCGCCAGCCGGTCGGCTCGGATTCGACGGCTCGGCTCTGACGCCCGAGCCGCCGGCTGCCAGGCGACTGCCAGACTGGGCGCCGGCCAGAGTCAGCTGAGCGGACCGCAGCCCGGACTGGCCGCCTGACGTCGAGCTGCCGCGCACGTCCGGCCCCGGCGACTGTGACGTCACTGGGGGGCCGCCGGCCGGCGTCGGCTGGCTGGAGGAGGCCGTGTACCTGCTGGCCGGCTGCTCGGAGAGCAGCGGCCTCGGCAGCTGCGACTGCGCCGTCCCAGCTGCCGGGCCGCCGCCGGCGTAGCTGGAGCCGCTGCCGCCGGGCCCGGCGTTCGCGCTCTGCGTATTGGAGGGCGACCGCTGACTGGAGAGCCCTAGAGTCTGCGACGAGCTTCGTAGCGGGGCGCCCTGGCTCCGTACGGCCTGGACGCTCTGCGTTGGGAAGGAGCTCTGCGCCGGTACGCCGTAGCTCTGCGCGTTTCTCACCGACTGAGAAAGCCCGACTGACGCCTGCTGCACCCGAGACCCGGAGGTCTGACTCTGGGGCGCCGAGTAGCCCTGCGAAACCTGGCTCTGCACCGAGGAATATCCACGACTGGTCTGACGCTGGGACGCCGGGTATCTGCGGCCGGCGCTGCTTGCTGGGAAGGTCACCCTGCCACCGGACTGGCCGGACGCCCCTCCATAGCTCTGTGACCCGGTCACGCCGGACGACGGGAACCGAATCCGGCCCGACGACGGGCGACCGCCGACCGACCCGCCCTGGGTCAGGACAGGACTGTACGTCTGCGCGAACACCGGACTCTGCGTCGGGCGTGGCCTTGACACTTGGCCTTGAACCGATCCGGCGATCGTCTGTCCGTAGTCCCGCCCACCGGCAGCAAGATTGCCGGCAGACAAGTATTGCTGACCTCGGCTGCCCGCAGTTTGTGGCGCAAAGTAGGATTGGCCTTGAGTGACCCCGGTTTGTGGCGTAGAGTATGATTGACCTAGATTGACTCCAGTTTGCGGAGAAGAGTAAGACTGATCTAGAGTGGCCCCAGTTTGCGGTGCGGAGTATGATTGACCTTGACTAAATCCAGCTTGTGGGGCAGAGTACGATTGGCCTTGGCTGCCTCCAGTTTGTGGCGCGGAGTATGATTGACCTTGGCTAAACCCAGTTTGTGGGGCAGAGTACGATTGACCTTGGCTGCCTCCAGTTCGTGGCGCGGAGTATGATTGACCTTGGCTGACCCCAGTCTGTGGGGAAGAGTACGATTGACCTTGGCTGCCTCTAGTTCGTGGCGCGGAGTATGATTGACCTTGGCTGACCCCAGTCTGTGGGGAAGAGTACGATTGAACTTGGCTGCCTCTAGTTCGTGGCGCGGAGTATGATTGACCTTGGCTGACCCCAGTCTGTGGGGAAGAGTACGATTGAACTTGGCTGCTGCTAGTTTGTGGTACGGAGTATGATTGACCTTGGCTGACCCCAGTCTGTGGGGAAGAGTACGATTGACTTTGGGTGACTCCAGTTTGTGGAGCGAAGTATGATTGACTTTGAGTGATCGCAGCTTGTGGTGCAGAGTAAGACTGACCTAAAGTGACCCCAGTCTGTGGTGCAGAGTACGATTGACTTTGAGAGACTCCAGATTGGCCTGGGGAAGCTGTGACCAGCATCGGACGGAAGCCGCTACTGGTCAAGGTCGGGGCGGCGAACGAAGCCGGCTGGGTCATAGTCCGCATGGGTCGTAGGGTACCACCCAACGACGGGGTCCCGTACGAACTACCGGGCCGAGATCCTCCGGATCCGGACGCGTATCCGGATCCTGCGGAGGAGTCCCGGCCCGAAGAGCCGCCGAATGAGGAGGAAGGGGAGGCTGAGTCCGTACCATATGAAGTGTAGCTGGAGGCCCCGGTGCTCCCGAAGCTTCCAAAACCTCCGGAGGAAACGCCGGATCCTCCACTTCCGCCAGACGAGTACCTGGATCCTCCGCTTCCTCCAGATGAGTATCCGGGCCCTCCACTGCTTCCGGTTGAGTATCCGGACCCGCCGCCTCCTCCGGACGAAAATCCAAATCCTCCACTTCCTCCGGTGGAGTATCCGGACCCTCCGCTGGTATGCCCAGCTCCGCCACCGCCTCGACCTGCGTAGAACACAGGTTTATAACTGATATTTGAACGAACGCATCGCACAATATATGAGTGCTCTGCGTTGTGGCCAGCAGCATCTATTCCAGCCATTATTTGATGAGAAAATGACTTAACATGAATGACAGCACCATGCATTAGTGGGCCTACCACAGAACAAACCACCCGTAGTTCCAGACCGTGTTCTACAACTGTCAGCCCTTTTGTAGCCAGCACGAGGAGAACAGCAAGACAGCATGAGAAGAAGCATCAGGAAGGCAATATGAGAAGAAGCATCAGCAAGACAACATGATAAGAAGCATCAGCAAGACAACATGAGAAAAGCTTCAGCAAGGCAGCAAAGAAGAAGCATCAGCAAGACAACATGAGAAGAAGCATCAGCAAGTCAACATGAGAAAAAGCATCAGCAAGACTATGTGCGAGGGAACTCCACATATCGAAGTGCAGCTGATACTGAACCTGAGCCCAGACGTTCACGCTGCACGCTCAGACAAACAGGTTGTGGTTCGTCTCCAACAACAGAGTGATCTAGTACAAACATCTATTCTTTCGGTAGCGGACGATGGCGATACGTTGAGGCCACTCATGTCCACTCACAGCACTCACGTGAAGCTGAGGTCACTCCTGCGACAAACTTAGTTTTCGCGAGGAATGGTTAGCTGGGAATTATGAGCCTGGTGACAAAGCAACTCCACGGAGTTTGGATCTGGGGCGAGAGGGGTTCAGGCTGATTTGTGTTCATGCACGACCATGGGGGCACTACGCAATTGCGCACATCCGATGACTTTCCGCTTAAAAATGGCCGCAGTTTAGCTAATTGCAAGATTCGTCATGCGACGAACTTTTTCTTTGTGACTTTTCGTGAGCATCTTTCGTGAGGTTTTTCGTGACAAATCTCAGTATTAATTGACCTCTGACATTGTCGGTGCCTATCTTAGGAAGTTAATAGATGAGTAGATGTCGGAAGGACACTGAAATTCGAAGTCACTCAAACGTTTGCCTGCTGTCTGCTACACACAGAGGCCTAGTCACGTATCTCGTTCGCCAACAGAGAAATAGAGGAATCTGATAAATTACCTGGGCGGATACAGGAGGGGAATGGGTGATGGCGCTGGAGGAATGTGCCCCCCCCCATATGGAAAAGTGGCTGTCCTCTAACCGGGAAGGCTCCAGTTCACCCCTCCCCCTTCCCTATCAACGGATTTGTCAGCCAAATGCGCACCTCTCACAAGAATAGGCACCCCCTGATGGGAAAGGCACCCTCCTGAGAGGAAAATGCGCTTCTTCAGTATGGTCAAGTATGCCCCCTCCCCAGCCCACAGCTGAACGGATTTTCAGTTGAAGTCTTCGACTTTTGCAATGGCACCCAACCGAGGCAATGACGCCTCTCCAGACGAGTGACCTCCCCCCCCCCCCCCCCCACCTCCCGAATAAAGATGCTTGGACCCGGTCCTGTAAAGTACTAATGCATTGTTTTAATGGAAAGCAGTCGCTTTCAGGAATAAAGTAAGGATGGGAATGAGGAAGAACACGAGGAGGCACAACAGGCCATAAAACGGGACTGCTCATCACCTTTCGTATCTCCTCTGCTCTGCCACGACACGGTGAGCTATCTAGACCTCACGGACGTGAGTTGGAAGGTGGCTGTTCAAATCTCCAGCAACACGCCTTTCTCACATGTCTGGGTATCTCATCGCACAATTGTTCATGCGTATATTCGAGTCGAAATCCGTGCTGCTCGGTTCCCTCCCTGCTCTAGTGAACTTTGTGCCTTCTGAATAGGCGGAGTAATAGTCATACGAGCTTACCTTACACGCAACTGCAATCGACGCCATGCTTATAAGCACTCCAAACACTCCAAACACTCCAAGCCTTGGAGTGTTTAGAATCTGCTTGATAAAGCTGATTCGAATGAATTATTTTCTCCAACGAAATCTGAGAGCAGAACCAGTGGCCGGAAAGTCGGTAGGCGAGTCGCGAGGTGTAACCTCTGAACTACGAAGTGCCGGACTCACAAGTGGAATCTATCTACTCCTTATATCACCACGTTTCACACCAGTGAACATACGATACGCAGAGGCCAATAATGCTGACATTTTCGCCCACGAAAAATGGGATAATTTTTGTCGCACAAACTAATGTTGTAAACAGTGAACATGTGGCTTACATTCCACCGGAAAGTGATCAGATTACAGAAATTTCATAGCACCACGTGGTATTGCACGAAAAAAACGATCTCGACCCTCCCACCCGCAATGGAAAATTTGTTGTTCCGTTAAAAAAAATTAACCCGAGTTTCCGCTCGGCTGGCTTTATGGACCAGGGTTCTATTGCTAAGCAGAGCTTGCTGCGTGAATCCAGGCCCCAGCACCCGATCCATGAAATCTAGTTCAACGGCATAATTTTGACCGAAAGTTTAACGTGCCGCCAGTGCACCGACACGGCCGCCCGGTAGCTCGTCCCGGCCTTATCGGGCCAGCTGCCAACTGACCCTCCCAGCCGGGGGATAAAGGCGAGCGCGCAAAGCGACTCGAACCATGTGTTGCCAGGACAGGGGAGACCAGTGCAGGCCAGCACTCTAACCAACTGGGCTACCGGCTTCGTCGCGTGTCATCGGAATTGTCCGCCAACAAGTACTTCTAAAAAAACAAACTTCCCACATGAATGATAACAAACTGTCACCAACACTAGATGCTAGGCTACGAAAAAAAATGTATGTTTGAAATAGCACCGAAAAAAAGATTCTGCCTATAAGTTACGTTCTTATATATATATATATATATATATATATATATATATATATATATATATATATATAATATATATATATATCTATGTTTGTACTATTTTAAACAGAGATCTTTTTTTGGTAGCCTAGCAGCTGGTGTTGGTGACAGTTTTTTTTAATCATTCATGTGGGAAGTTTGTTTTTTAAGAAGTAAGCCAATTTCTATGACATGCGACGCGGTAGCTCGATTCATTGATTTATTGATTATTTGGGCTTACGGGGCGAGTAGGTTAGAGCGCTGGTCTGCACTGGGCTCCCCTGTCTATATATATACATATATATATATATATATATATATATATATATATATATATATATAAGTTCATATATGCCAAAATCATCAGATAGGATAATGAAATGTACAGCATCAGACAGCCAATGAGCTGTCTTATCTATCTGCAGCACGGGTTTTCCAGCCATGCCTGTTTATCGTGAGCACTGCGATAAAAAGCGCCATATGCGGCAGGGTGTTGCGAACACGCCCAAAGTGTCGGACTAACAGTGTGGAAAAGGAGGACAGAATGCACGTCAGCAGACAGGTATTGCAATTCCCACTCTCCCAACAGCATTGGTCTTTACGGACAGGACAATGTGTAGGCAATGATCTGGTCAAATATCGTCCATGTTAGTTTAAGATATCAATGATCTTTAACTTCAGCGATTAATTGCCGCACCAAACATGTCGGAAATCGCTAAGAAGCCAACCTGAAGGCAGAGGCATCTATTATCTTATCGTGGAATGCTTTTGTCAAAATAAGCTTACGATTTCATGTTTTTGCCGAGGTATTTACAGCATGCAGTCTAGTTTCCGGGCCCGCCGCAACGCGGCGCTAGTAGTCCAATGTCCGCGCTTGAAGTGTAACGAGCTACCGACAACACACATCACCTCCCATGGCATTATGCTGCGTTACCTCCCGTCGATGGAGCTCCGTATCCAGAGCTAGGAGTCGATGGAGCTCCGTATCCAGAGCTGGGTTTTGATGGGGCTCCGTATCCAGAGCTAGGCGTCGATGGGGCTCCGTATCCAGAGCTAGGAGTTGATGGAGCTCCGTATCCAGAGCTGGGTTTTGATGGGGCTCCGTATCCAGAGCTAGGAGTTGATGGAGCTCCGTATCCAGAGCTGGGTTTTGATGGGGCTCCGTATCCAGAGCTGGGTTTTGATGGAGCTCCGTATCCAGAGCTAGGAGTTGATGGAGCTCCGTATCCAGAGCTAGGAGTCGATGGAGCTCCGTATCCAGAGCTGGGTTTTGATGGGGCTCCGTATCCAGAGCTAGGAGTTGATGGAGCTCCGTATCCAGAGCTGGGTTTTGATGGCGCTCCGTAGCTTGGCCTCGGTCTTACCGCAATGAAGCCTCCGTCTGCAGAGAGAACGTAAAGACTTCAGGCACCTGTGCCCGAATCCCCTCAAAGTCATAGAATGACCTCGCTGCCCATGTATATGGGAAACTCGACCGCTTTGATACCCGCGTACGCTTGCAATTGATGTATCTTCAATTGAAGCCGGAAATAAAGCGCAACGTCTCGTTTGGCACAATGTATATATATATATATATATATATATATATATATATATATATATATATATATATATATATATATATTGGAGGTTGGGGGGTGGGGGCAATCACTGTTCCCCTTGACTCCATTATTTACTCTGTGGCCTCTGCCACTGGGACTGATTAATGCTAAAACACTACTTTTGTGTTTGATTGAGGGTGAGGCAACCCCTGGCCTCCACCAATCTAATCTGTGGCCTCTGCCACTGGGGACTGATTGACATAGCATGTTGTATAACCAGATTGATGACATAGCTATACCATATGTTGTCCACTGAAGCACAGCTGACCATTGGAACAGCATTAACTGAGTGTATTCCAGAATATACCTGAGCGGGACCGACGCCGCGCAGACGGCTAATTGAGAATCAGGAGTCTATTATGATGAGGAATGATCATTTATTCAGACAGCATCACACAGCGGTAGGCTGGCCAAACACAACAAACGACAACGCTCAGCTCAGACAGCATCACACAGCGGTAGGCCGGCCAAACTCAACAAACGACAACGCTCAGCCACAAAGCGGTAGCTGCCAAACAACAAACAAACCGCTCAGACAGCATCACACAGCGGTAGGCCGGCCAAACTCAACAAACGACAACGCTCAGCTCAGACAGCATCACACAGCGGTAGGCCGGCCAAACTCAACAAACGACAACGCTCAGCTCAGACAGCATCACACAGCTAGGCCGCCAAACTCAACAAACGACAACGCTCAGCTCAGACACAGCAGTAGGCCGGCCAAACTCAACACACGACAACGCTCAGCTCAGACAGCATCACACAGCGGTAGGCCGGCCAAACTCAACAAACGACAACGCTCAGCTCAGACAGCATCACACAGCGGTAGGCCGGCCAAACTCAACAAACGACAACGCTCAGCTCAGACAGCATCACACAGCGGTAGGCCGGCCAAACTCAACAAACGACAACGCTCAGCTTCGGCACACACGCACCTGCTGATAGATGTCTAAAGCAACAAACAAAACACTGAGGTCATTCACGGCTGCCATGTGAATGATCATAGGCATGACCCTAAGTATGACCCTTAGCATGACCCGAAGTATGACGTAAATTATAGTTATGATCCTAAGTAACCCTGGAGGTTTGCTGACGTGATGGGACGTTGCCGGTGCCGTTGCCGGTGCTGTTGCGGTTGACGGAAAATTGGACAGTACAGCATGGATAATTAATCGTTCAAGAACAATTACCGTGCTCAAAATCAATTATGATTGCTGGAGAATGTCTCCAGCCACATCAAATATGACGTCTTATACCAATGGATCACGTGGTAAGGCAACTCAACTCTGGGAGTACGAAAATCCAGGGAGAGGGCAACGTCGACATCCAGACACCTGTGCCTTTCCATCCGAGAGCTGCCAGTCCCGAGCGTCTGTAAGGAGAGGAGCTGCCCCAGGTGCGGGAAGGGTGGTGAAGTCAGGTGGTGCAGTAGGTGAGGTGAGGGAAATAGAGGGCCTGTCCCATATGCGGATAGCCAGGTGGTGCAGTAGGTGCAATAGAGGAAGGGGAGGGGATGCCCCAGGTGCGGGTAGGGCTGCGGAGTCACGTGGTGCAGTACGTGAGGTGGGGGAAGGGGAGGAGGTTCCTCAGGTGCGGGAAGGGCGGTGAAGTCAGGTGGTATAGTGGGTGCAATAGAGGAAGGGGGAGGGTTGCCTCCGATGCGGATAGGGCAGTATAGTCAAGTGATGCAACAACTGAAACGTTAATGCTGTACCGTCATTGTCTTTTGTTTCCGAAAGTGAGTCGGCCATGAGCGCCTCGTCTCATAACTTGAGACAGCGCGGATAGCCGGCCATCAGCGCCTCGTCTCATAACCTGAGACAGCGCGGATAGTCGGCCATGAGCGGCTCGTCTCATAACCTGAGACAGCGCAGATTGCCGGCCATGAGCGCCTCGTCTCATAACCTGAGACAACGCGGATAACGGCCATGAGCGCCTCGTCTCATAACTTGAGACAGCGCGGATAGCTGGCCATGAGCGGCTCGTCTTATGACCTGAGACAGCGCGGCGGATAGCCGGCCATGAGCGCCTCGTCCCATAACCTGAGACAGCGCGGATAGCCGCAACCATGTCTTGCTTTGCTTTGGGGGAGAAATTGGTTAGACGGGGGTGGGGTGGGGTGGGGGTGGGTGGCGAAGTGCACCAGAGCATGCCGCAAAAGCGCCTTTAGTCTCAATGGTTGTCTTTTCCTCTGAAAGAGGCTCCTCTAGCTGCAAAAGCCGTTGATCCGGGAGGCATATTCCAGCCTTCCTGGAGGGGCGCCTTTTCCCGGTGGGAAGGGCGTCACCTCTCCATGTGGGGCACATACGCCCGGCACCCCTCCTCCGTATTGGCCCGTGCCACCGACAGAGCTCACAGTAGCCACAGACATCCATCAGGCGCAGCACACTCCATCCAGCGGCGGCATGCATAGATGAGTTTTTACGAGGGCCGCGTCGGCGCGGGTTTCCCGCCGAGAGCGGCCCGAGAGCGGCGTCTCTCGTGACGGCATCGGCCCGGCTGAAGAATGGCCAGACTCGGAGGAGAGTCGGCGCCACACGGCGGCACACGGCGCCGCGGCCGTTACCGCTGATTTAGTGGACTGTTTTCACTTGGCTCTCCGTGCCGCCCCACGGCGCCCGGGCCCCGTCACTGGGACTGGTGTCGCCGGCTGGTGTTACTGGTGTTGCCGGCTGGTGTTGCGGGCTGGTGTTACTGGTGTCGCTGGCTGGTATTACTGGTGTTGTCGGCTGGTGTCGCCGGCTGGTGTTACTGGTGTTGTCGGCTGGTGTTGCCGGCTGGTGTTACTGGTGTCGCTGGCTGGTATTACTGGTGTTGTCGGCTGGTATTACTGGTGTCGCCGGCTGGTGTTACTGGTGTCGCCGGCTGGTATTACTGATGCCGCCGTTTGGTATTGCTGGTGTTGTCGGCTGGTGTTACTGGTGTTGTATGGCTGGTGCTACTGGTGTCGTCGGCTGGTGTTACTAATGCTGCCGGCTGGTGTTACTGGTGTTGCCGGCTGGTGTTATTGCTGTTATCGGCTGGTGTTACTGGTATTGTCGGCTGGTGTTACTGGTGTTGCCAGGTGGTGTTACTGGTGTCGCCGGCTGGTGTTACTGGTGTTGTAGGCTGGTGTTACTGGTGTTGCCGGCTGGTATTACTAGTGTTGTGGGTCTGGTGTTACTGGTGTCGCTGGCTGGTGTTACTGGTGTCGCCGGCTGGTGTTACTGGTGTTGCCGGCTGGTGTTACTGGTGTTGCCGGCTGGTATTACTAGTGTTGTGGGTCTGGTGTTACTAGTGTCGCCGGCTGGTGTTACTGGTGTCGCCGGCTGGTGTTGCTGATGTTGTAGGTCTGGTGTTACTGGTGTCGCCGGCTGTTATTACTGGTATTGTCGACTGGTAAGGTCAGCTGGTATTGTCAGCTGGTATTACTGATATTGTCGGCTTGTGTTAATGGTGTTGTTGGCTGGTATTGCTAGTATTGCCGGCTGGTATTGCCGACTGGTATCGTCGCTGACATTTACTGCGGCTGGGGGTACGTGCGTGCGTGCGTGTGGTGTGTCTGGAGTACCGAATATTCAAATACCACAATGTTCAATTAGCATGGGAACGACCACGCACGGGACGATAATAGAGGATAATTGAAGCCGACGGAAGATCCTCAGGTCGACCGTCGCTGACCCGGCCGGTAACGTTCGAAGGTACATAGATTTTGCCCTGCCCCTGCATCCCATGGGTGTTAGCGTTGAAGATCCGCTGTTTCCCGGGCGTTGATTATGCGGCTTCCGACAGCACTGACAAACACCCACCAACAACGGATGCTTTCCCTCAACATCAGCAAGCTGAAAATAAAATCAAGCGCAGCTTTCTATAAAATTCCTTATGGCAAAATGTAGCCTGATAAAGCAATAGCTTGGGTCAATGCGCTCTAGTTAAGCACGTATTGGAGCGGCTTGATATCTACTCAGGTTAAATCTGGGAAGCGTTGGAAGCGAAGTTGGGAATTGGGAGAACGGTGAGTTCTTGGTTATCCCAGAATGCACACAAAAACACCAGTGTTGAACATGTTTGTCTTGCTCGGCCATGTTTGTCTTCCACTTCCGTATTTGATGCACATCACGTCTGGGGTTTTCGGGGTCCCCAACCCCCACGTAGAAGTGCGTTCCATCTGCCTGCAAGTTGGTTGGAAGAGTCGCACGTGCTGCCTCGACTTACGAGCAAGAGCGTACCAACAGTTACTTATGAGCAAGGGCGTACGAACATCTGGAGAAATGTGGTGTCTAGTCCATTTTAAGTGGGTTTGTCATGCAACGCCCATGCGTCTCTAAGCCACTAACGGATCTAAGGCGAGGAGGAAATATAGCCGTGACCCCTTTGCTGTGAAAGTATGGGGTGGGGGGAGGGAGGACATTCACAAGTTGGGGTGTTTGGGGTGGAATTTGGCATTGGAATTTGGACAACTTGGGGTGTAATGATTATCGTCACTGAATACAGTCAATGCCTCATTTGACATTCATGACCGCTAAATGACCTTGTAGTCGGCGCGCCCTCAAACCCAAATAATCAATTAGCAATCATTTGACCTCCAGACCGAAAGGAAACATGTCCTATTTATGCTACCGCGAGGCACCCCTCCCGCGCTCAACTTTGTCTCAATAAACCCGCCAGCGTTTGGCAGCTTGTCGGGGGATGTCTGAAGACTGTGGACACGCATGCATTGTTGGAGCCATTTGAAGAGGTGGACAGCCTCCTGGTCTCACCACGCGAGTCAGATGGTAAAGTTCACAGGAAGCTGGCACTGAACGGTGCCACGCGCCGACGGCCATCATCTCCTGTGTGCCCCCCCCCCCCTCCGCCTTTGGAAGTCGGCTGGATCCGCCAATGCTTGTAGCATATGGTTACTTGTTCCAGGGTTCAGGAGAAGTGCAGGAATAATGTCTCTGTCGCCCTCCCCCTAACCGCTCCCCTGTTCCAGTGCGCATTCTTATGAGGCATCCGTCAAAACTGCCGGTTGGAATCCGTCAAAGATAGACACCGTTGGAAAGTTGGATGTGGCAGTGTCGATGGGGATATCTAACCCCTTTCTCCCCGTCCACCAATGATCAGTGTGATCTGTGTGATTTAGAAAGTTGTCGATGTGATTCAGTTATCAAGCATCATGGCCCATGATTAAACCTAGTTTCGAGCAAGGCAGCGCCAAAGCGACTACACGTCTGCGGAATGGCAGATTTTGCATGACCACCTCGATTAACCCAAATATTGGTCCGTAAAGCTGATCAATAGTTTTCAGAGAACTTCCCGACCATTTTAACCCGGCTTATTTGTCGATATTTTGGCATGGTGGAAATCGTGCTCATGCACGAGCTCTCCTTCGCCGACATGAACACATTTCTCCACTTGGTGAGAAGAGCTTGGGAAAAGTTTGGCCAGGCTTTGAGACCACCAGATCAATGGAATGGAGGGAACACGCCAGGGAACGTGGTAAGCATGACAGTATATGGGATGGGCAGGATTAGATGATGTGATTTAGCCACGATAAATCCAGGAGCCTTTCAGCTTCCCACCGGTGAGCGCATGCGGTTTGTACTTGGACACTTATTTTAGCGAGCCAAGCAGAGCAATGTGGCATGGACCATTATTGTTTAAGCGCTACTTCAATGCATCCTTCCCATACTCCATTAGATTGTTGACTTGTTGCACGAGCTATATCGCAGGTTAAAGGCAGATCCAGAGGTGGTTACGGAGCCATGACGTCTTTACCAGGCAGACTGGGAATCCTGCTCCAAATCCCCGACTATACTGAATCTCTTCAAGAACCAGGAATCGCCTGAAGTTTAAAGTCTGTACTAATCCGTGCTGAATGTTGAAGACTTATTCGATGAAGACTTCAACTAGACTTAAATGTTGAAGACGTTTTTTTACGAAGAAACCTGGAAGGGAAAATCGCTGGGCATGTTTAATATATACGCAAAGAAGTCCAGGTGGTGCTGACGAGGTGACCGGACCGTTCAGCCCTCCCCTTCACCACATGCTGGGTCCGCCCCTGCCGTAAGCGGCTGACTGTCGCGTCTGGAACACCTCGCCATGGCTGTCGGCCGAACACCCCCGACACCAGCCGCCCGAGCCCCGACATAGTCATCCCCTGACCGTGACACGACTGTCGGCCGAACACCACCGACACCAGCCGCCCGAGCCCCGACACAGTCATCCCCTGACCGTGACACGACTGTCGGCCGAACACCACCGACACCAGCCGCCCGAGCCCCGACATAGTCATCCCCGACAATGACCGTGACACGACTGTCGGCCGAACACCCCCGACACCAGCCGCCCGAGCCCCGACATAGTCATCCCCTGACCGTGACACGACTGTCGGCCGAACACCACCGACACCAGCCGCCCGAGCCCCGACACAGTCATCCCCTGACCGTGACACGACTGTCGGCCGAACACCACCGACACCAGCCGCCCGAGCCCCGACACAGTCATCCCCTGACCGTGACACGACTGTCGGCCGAACACCACCGACACCAGCCGCCCGAGCCCCGACATAGTCATCCCCTGACCGTGACACGACTGTCGGCCGAACACCACCGACACCAGCCGCCCGAGCCCCGACATAGTCATCCCCTGACCGTGACACGACTGTCGGCCGAACACCACCGACACCAGCCGCCCGAGCCCCGACACAGTCATCCCCTGACCGTGACACGACTGTCGGCCGAACACCCCCGACACCGGCCGCCCGAGCCCCGACACAGTCATCCCCTGACCGTGACACGACTGTCGGCCGAACACCCCCGACACCGGCCGCCCGAGCCCCGACACAGTCATCCCCTGACCGTGACACGACAGAGGTCGCCGAGGTCAGCCGGCGTGACCCCGGCGACCCGCCGCCGGCCGGCCGACACGCACAGCCGCCGCCGGCCGGCGCAGAAAGCGAAAGTCACGCTCGACTGCCGCTGGCGGCTGTCGCCGAGGTCATGGGTCACAGCATGGTGATGACCCCGGCTGGCCAGCCTCAGTTGCCGCCCCGGCCCGCCGGGGGTGCCGGTCACGTGGGCACAGGTCGCGGTTAATGTCAGCCATGGTCATTGGTCAGCTGAGGTCAGGAGTGTCCTTACATGCGAGTAGGAGCAGCCGAAAATGTGGGGGCCCAAGCCGATTCTTTTCAGTCAACGCCATAGAGTTAAGGTGAAGGGTTACGTCGATCGGAGAATATTGGAATGCCATGGCTTATTTCTGGAGCACTGAACTCCACAAAGAAAATAAAAACCTCCACATGTTCTTGCCCTCAGCCAACACAACTCGTGTGGAAATGTTGTCGATGCATCGAGCGGCGAATAACAGTAAGCAAACACGTGGACCTCCTTGGTGCGGAGGTCCCTCTGAAAGTTATCTGGCCTATGACATGTGTCCACGGACCCCACGATTAAGCTGAAGGTTGGTTGACGGTGGCTACAAACACCGCACAGCGTGCTACACGATATTCAACCATCTCAAATCGGATATATGAGAAGTGAAGCAGGACATACACTTAGACAAAGGCCCTCAACAAAAAAGTCACGGCGAACACTCGCCAGAATCACTCACTTCCGCCGCCGCCACCGTGACCCCCGCCGCCGCCGCCGTGACCTCCGCCGTACCCGCCGCCGCCGCCACCGCCGCCGCCGCCACCGCCGCCGTACCCGCCGCCACCGCCGCCACCGTGACCCCCGCCGCCGCCACCGTGACCTCCGCCGTACCCGCCGCCGCCACCCTTGTTGAACTTGCTCTTGAGCTGCTCCGCCAGGTTGATCAGCTTGATGCCCTTGCTGGTGAGCAGGTTGCCTGTGGATGATGGCGCAGAGTCACACAGTTGGCTTGAAGTGCCGTTCAGACATGCGAAGCTGTTGGTTTGTTTTCACTCGCGCGCGCGCTGCGTGGCAAAATAGCCACACATGCGTGATGGCAGGTGTGCTGGAGAGTCCGCGACGCAACAGACTCGGTCTTCGTCCGGTGTTGCACGCTGCTGATTACCCACGTGTTGTTGACCTGACCTGATCTGAGCGGACATCGACTTCCAACATTGAGTGCGGAGGGGGGGGTGAACCCGGAGTCGGGGTGATTGATGTTGGAGATCAACATCAACAATGGTCCGTCTGGTGGGCGTGGCCGGCATGACGTGGCCGGCATGACGTGGTCGGCATGACGGGGCCGACATGACGGGCCGGCATGACGTGGCCGGCATGACGTGGCCGGCATGACGGGGCCGGCATGACGGGGCCGGCATGACGGGGCCGGCATGACGGGGCCGGCATGACGTGGTCGGCATGACGGGGCCGGCATGACGGGGCCGGCATGACGGGGCCGGCATGACGTGGTCGGCATGACGGGGCCGACATGACGGGGCCGGCATGACCGGGCCGGCACGACGGGGCCGGCACGACGGGGCCGGCATGACGGGGCCGGCATGACCGGGCCGGCATGACGTGGCCTTTTGTTCGGTGTCCTTGTGTCCTTGTGTTTTGTTGGTCCGGTCCCGGCTGGGGATCCCCGGTAATTTCCGATCGTGGCAGCTAAATTCTGTGCTGACAGTGGCGGATCCAGAAGGCAAGGCCACATCGTTGGGAGGAGCAAAAATGACCTTTAGTCTTCTAAAAGGTATCAGATTCGCATCATTGATCGGCCCGAAAATGATTTGCTACAATTGTATACAAACATGCATAATATATCAAGTAAAGTATAACAGTATGGCAATATTATATGACACATAATTCAATATAATATATCAAAATATGGACCTTTGTTATAATATAATTGCACATTACGTTATCATGATGCACAAACAGTTTATGAAGAATGTTATACCTATTTCCATTCTCGTGAATCCAGCACATACGGGACACGAGAGGTTGGTGTAGATCCCTACGGTGTACAGATGACAGTGAGCGTTCGAGACTGTCCGCGAAGGTGCTGAACAGGAAGTCTTTGAGACTGTCCACGAAGGTGCTGAGAAGGAAGTCGTCTTTTGGAATTATCAGCTATGCCGTAAAATTTACTTCCCAACTATTGCTACTTGGAGACGTTTAACGTCAGCTGTACGGCCCCTGTGGGAAATAAATAAGGTTCAAGGTGGTTTCTGCCTGTGTTATCCACCATATTATTACTGCTAGGCCAATGTTGTTTTCCGTGCTTGTGCGGTGGTAATATGCCAAACTGTGAGGGGCAAATGAAGCATAGCAATCGTAACAAATACGTGAGAGCCAGTGATCGTGCTGCGAGGTGTTTGAACGCCCACCTCCTGCCACGTGTTCACCTACCTCCCTTCTTCAGCAGCTGGCCCTTGATCCTCAGGAACGGCGCCTTGACCGAGGCCAAGAGGCCACCGATCTTCTGCTTGATGCCGCTGAAAAGTCGCTTCTTCTTGGCGAAGATGGCGCTGATGTCGAAGCCCTTCTTTTTGCCGCCGCCGCCGCCGTAGTGGTGGCCGCCTCCGCCTCCGCCCCCATAACCTCCGCCGCCGCGGTGGCCGCCGCCCTGGATCAGGACCAGGCCAAAAGTAAGCACTTGATGACGCTGACCTGCTGACGATGGCTCGTCAACCTTCCGTTCCGGGGGGGGGGGGAGGGGGAGCTGGATGCTACTCCGCGTTATTTCGCCCTGAAATCGGCTAGAGCTAGGGGAAACCTAAATATCACTAGCCACAACCCAAATCTGGTGGTGTCGCTTGATTTATAGTGAACCAAGGTCACCAGGGCAGATCAACGGGTGGTTAATCAATGGTTAACCAATGGCTGTCAGGGCAGATCAGCGAATATTTATGGTCAACAAATGGCCAACAGAGCAGATCAACGGATATTTATGGTCAACCGGTGGCGGTCAGGGCAGATCAACGGAGATTCATGGTCAACCCGCCGTCAAGGCAGGTCAACGGAGATCTATGGTCAACCACTGATCGCTAGTACAGATCAACGGAGACTCTGGAAAGAAAAAGACAAGAAGGAAATAATTAACAATGAAAGAGGAAGGAATAGTGAACACTTCATCCCAAGCTGCCATAAATATTCGTATATAAAGATTCGTTTCTAAAGCCATAAAGCTTAATAATACTACTGAATAGTAGAAAGACTGGTTTCGTGTATGCAGTCCGCTTCCTTACAAAATTGGTAATGACGGATCCAGAAACTAGCTTAAACTCGCTTCGTGGGCTAACCAAAAATAAGTATTATCCACGTAGGAAACTGAATATGTAGCTAAATGCATAATGGTCGCCTTGGAATAATATGCGCTTCACAAAACACGTCTAAATGTATTGCAATTGTCTGATACTCGAACGGCTTACAAATGGGCCCCTGGAGAGACGAGGGAAAGGTGCTTGACGTCCCTCCTGGACCGTTCAGTGAACTGACATAGTCATCTTAATACCAGCGTGAATTGTATATTGGTATGTACCAGTGCATATACAGCCATTAAAGTATACATCTCCTCACAAGCACATACAGCTGATTGGTGGCAGAAACTGACGCTCCCGGAGGCCGAGTTTGGGTGGTCTGAGTTTTGGCAGAGACGTCCGTGATACTTTGTGATACCGGGTGAAATGTGAACCCGGAGGAGACCTGCTCTCCCAGACACGGCACCGGCTTTTGAGATGCCTGTTCCCTGTCGCGGCTGTACACGAGGATCTAGGATCTACGACCCAGGATGCGTTTGGCGTGGGGTATAGCTAGGCGCGAGGGAGAACCCCGAGACCCTGTGTATATGATCCAGAAGGTCATCGGAGCGGCCCGGCCCGCCCGGCTCGACCGTCACAAATGCCGCCGGTGGAGAGGGAGAACCCCGATACCCTGTGTATATGATCCAGAAGGTCATCGGAGCGGTCCGGCCCGCGCGGCTCGACCGTCACACTTCTCAAACCGCAATAACGCTTTTTTGAGGCTCTTGGCGTTTCAATTTTTACACGTAGTCAGATGTGCTTTTTTAATCTTGATTTAGTCCATTTCATACCAATATTCTTCATGAGGTTTTCTCAATGTTTGCTCAAAGAAAAGGGTTGGCGGCGGCATTTCCGCTCACGGGTAACCTTGAATAGCGTTTCACGTTGCAGTACACCATGACAAGTTATAATTTTCTCACTCAGAGCCAGATCAGCACTTCTCGGTTTGAAATTGACCAACTTTATTCATGGCATGGCTCCTGGAGTAACCTCAATCTGTGTTCAGAGTAGGAGGCTTGTGGCGGAATTCCCGCGAGCCGGCAGCTTTCCACTCATCTCGCACTGCAACCGCAACGCCGTGCAGTCCCGGGTGGCAAGGAGGCACCGTGCTTTAATTCGCATGCCCGGGTCTCGAGTTCAAACCCAGGGAAGGACGACCCATTCATTGTATTCTTGCTTTACGTGGTGCAATCTGGTGAATGTATCGTATCCGAAAACGCCTCAGCTCTGCGTAAGTGGTTGGATGCGCGTGGCTGTGTAAACACGCGAGGCAATGAGCCTGTGGCTGATACGCACGGACATTCGACTGCACTGCGCTTCAACACTAGCCGGCGCCGTCCGTCTGGGCATCTCGTACTGGCTAAAAACGAAATTAGAGGTGGACTAAACTCTCGAGGAGCGTGTCCTTCTGCTAACGTGACGCATGTTCTGAGCTTTCACGGGGGAGGCGCCAACCAACGCCTCTGTCATGTTTACAGTCAAAATTAATTATCATGACTGGCTGTTGGAAACCAGCTGAATAACGCGCGTGAATACCGGAATACGTATTGGCGCCGCGGGCAGGCCGTGTCAGAACACGACCCTGCATAATTAGCGGAAGCTGTCTGCGTTAATGTGTGGCGTGCCTGTTACAAACACGGCGCCAGCGACCACCGACGAGCGATTGATGACGCCGCGAACATTCGACGGACTTCATCAGCGGCATCGGACGCCAGCAGTGGCGTCGCCAGTGCTGAGGGAAGGGGCGGACAGTCAGGCTGTCGTGCCGGTGATGAGGGAAGGGGCGGACAGTCAGGCTGTCGTGCCGGTGATGAGGGAAGGGGCGGACAGTCAGGCTGTCGTGCCGGTGATGAGGGAAGGGGCGGACAGTCAGGCTGTCGTGCCGGTGATGAGGGAAGGGCGGACAGTCAGGCTGTCGTGCCGGTGATGAGGGAAGGGGCGGACAGTCAGGCTGTCGTGCCGGTGATGAGGGAAGGGGCGGACAGTCAGGCTGTCGTGCCGGTGATGAGGGAAGGGGCGGACAGTCAGGCTGTCGTGCCGGTGATGAGGGAAGGGGCGGACAGTCAGGCTGTCGTGCCGGTGATGAGGGAAGGGGCGGACAGTCAGGCTGTCGTGCCGGTGATGAGGGAAGGGGCGGACAGTCAGGCTGTCGTGCCGGTGATGAGGGAAGGGGCGGACAGTCAGGCTGTCGTGCCGGTGATGAGGGAAGGGGCGGACAGTCAGGCTGTCGTGCCGGTGATGAGGGAAGGGGCGGACAGTCAGGCTGTCGTGCCGGTGATGAGGGAAGGGGCGGACAGTCAGGCTGTCGTGCCGGTGATGAGGGAAGGGGCGGACAGTCAGGCTGTCGTGCCAGTGATGAGGAAGGGGCGGACAGTCAGGCTGTCGTGCCAGTGATGAGGGAAGGGGCGGACAGTCAGGCTGTCGTGCCGGTGATGAGGGAAGGGGCGGACAGTCAGGCTGTCGTGCCGGTGATGAGGGAAGGGGCGGACAGTCAGGCTGTCGTGCCAGTGATGAGGGAAGGGGCGGACAGTCAGGCTGTCGTGCCAGTGATGAGGGAAGGGGCGGACAGTCAGGCTGTCGTGCCGGTGATGAGGGAAGGGGCGGACAGTCAGGCTGTCGTGCCGGTGATGAGGGAAGGGGCGGACAGTCAGGCTGTCGTGCCGGTGATGAGGAAGGGCGGACAGTCAGGCTGTCGTGCCGGTGATGAGGGAAGGGGCGGACAGTCAGGCTGTCGTGCCAGTGCTGAGGGAAGGGGCGGACAGTCAGGCTGTCGTGCCGGTGATGAGGGAAGGGGCGGACAGTCAGGCTGTCGTGCCGGTGATGAGGGAAGGGGCGGACAGTCAGGCTGTCGTGCCGGTGATGAGGAAGGGGCAGACAGTCAGGCTGTCGTGCCGGTGATGAGGAAGGGGCGGACAGTCAGGCTGTCGTGCCGGTGATGAGGGAAGGGGCGGACAGTCAGGCTGTCGTGCCGGCGCCCCCAACTACTCTTCTCCGCTTCTATTGATTGCTCCAGTCCGGTACATATTACCCAGGTTTTATTCAAGAAATCGTCGTATATATGTGTATATATATATATATATATATATATATATATATATATATATATATATATATATATATATGTATATATATATAATATATATAAATATATATATAAATATATATATATATATATATATATATATATATATATATATATATATATATATATATATGTGTATAAATATGTATAAATATATATATATATATATATATATATATATATATATATATATATATATGTACATAAACGTTATCATGGGTGTCGTTTTGCATACTTTTGAGGAGGTATTGCTTCCTCATTTCGGCCGGCCCATTGCGTCCATACACTGCCCTCCCCCCAACAATTTTCAGAAATAATCGCTCCTGAAATTAATACCCAACTACTGTGCTATGCCATATGCTACTACTACCATTACTACAACTACTATGCAATATTAGGCCATACTCTTCAACTATAAGTGATTGTCATGGAGACCAATGGAATACACTTACCCCACTCTAAGTTTATGAACGGAATGTCTGTGGGGATGGGCCGCGGGTACACAGACCAACTTGCTGCGGGTACACAGACCAACTTGCTGCGGGTACACGGACCAACTTGCTGCGGGTACACGGACCAACTTGCTGCGGGTACACAGACCAACTTGCTGCGGGTACACAGACCAACTTGCTGCGGGTACACAGACCAACTTGCTGCGGGTACACAGACCAACTTGCTGCGGGTACACGGACCAACTTGCTGCGGGTACACGGACCAACTTGCTGCGGGTATACAGACCAACTTGCTGCGGGTACACAGACCAACTTGCTGCGGGTACACAGACCAACTTGCTGCGGGTACACAGACCAACTTGCTGCGGGTACACAGACCAACTTGCTGCGGGTACACAGACCAACTTGCTGCGGGTACACAGACCAACTTGCTGCGGGTACACGGACCAACTTGCTGCGGGTACACAGACCAACTTGCTGCGGGTACACGGACCAACTTGCTGCGGGTACACGGACCAACTTGCTGCGGGTACACAGACCAACTTGCTGCGGGTACACGGACCAACTTGCTGCGGGTACACGGACCAACTTGCTGCGGGTACACAGACCAACTTGCTGCGGGTACACAGACCAACTTGCTGCGGGTACACGGACCAACTTGCTGCGGGTACACAGACCAACTTGCTGCGGGTACACAGACCAACTTGCTGCGGGTACACGGACCAACTTGCTGCGGGTACACGGACCAACTTGCTGCGGGTACACGGACTAACTTGCTGCAAGCAGGAGCGATTCTTGCGTCTCCGATATCAGGGTACTGCGTATGCTGCATGACCATCTCCTGACCAATGCCAGGCAGAGTACACGGCTGTCAGCGCTTCTAAAACGTGACAAATAACATCTGGCTGGGCATTGGCAGACTGTCAGTTGCTCAGATTGGGTGGTTGGGGTTGGGTGCACTTCTTCAGAAGAAGAAGAGCATGCAGGGTCAATCCCTAAGATGCTTTGTTTGCTTTTTGCACTGACTGTGGTTCGCAGTCAGAGTTTCAGACTTGACGACGAGCCTAAACACTTGGCGACATTGAGGGGGAGGAAGGCGGTATCCAGACCACCGACGGCCCGCACCGACCTCAAGGGCAATCATAGCCTTCCGTACACAACCGAGGCCCATAGGTCGTGTGAGAACAGCCAAATGAAATTCGTGCAAATAGCAAAATACCCCCGGGAGAAAATTTTGCAAGTCGTGTTTTTATCGTAACATAATTCCACCTGTTTCTTCGAACTAAACAGCGCTATGCTCTTGTGAACAACAACAAAATGTTGACACTCAACAGCGCTGTGCTCTTGTCAGCAACAACAAAATGTCGACACTCAACAGCGCTGTGCTCTTGTGAACAACAACAAAATGTCGACACTCAACAGTGCGGCCACCACCCGACTGTGTCGGCACGGAACAGGCCGCTCTGGCCACGGAACAGGCCGCCCTGGCCGCGGAACAGGCCGCTCTGGCCACGGAACAGGTCGCTCTGGCCGCGGAACAGGCCGCTCTGGCCACGGAACAGGCCGCTCTGGCCACGGAACAGGCCGCTCTGGCCACGGAACAGGCCGCTCTGGCCACGGAACAGGCCGCTCTGGCCACGGAACAGGCCGCTCTGGCCACGGAACAGGCCGCTCGGCCAAACAGGCCCTGGCCGCGGAACAGGCCGCTCTGGCCACGGAACAGGCCGCCCTGGCCGCGGAACAGGCCGCTCTGGCCACGGAACAGGCCGCTCTGGCCACGGAACAGGCCGCTCTGGCCACGGAACAGGCCGCTCTGGCCACGGAACAGGCCGCTCTGGCCACGGAACAGGCCGCTCTGGCCACGGAACAGGCCGCTCTGCCGGAACAGGCCGCTCTGGCCACGGAACAGGCCGCTCTGGCCGCGGAACAGGCCGCTCTGGCCACGGAACAGGCCGCTCTGGCCACGGAACAGGCCGCTCTGGCCACGGAACAGGCCGCTCTGGCCGCCGGCGGTGCCGCGCCGCAGCGGCGCCACACGTCACCCTTCACCTCTGTCGTCGTTCGCCGTCGTGTTCCGGAGATGAGAGGTGGTGAGCCCTGGCGATGATGACGGGTGTGTTGCGGAACATCGCCTGGGTCAGAAGTGCCAGAGAACGGCGCCGTGTGGGGTAGCTCGGGGGTATGTCGTCGTATGTATCGTATGTATCGTGTGTGTATGTATCGATGTCGTAGAATGTATCGTCGTATGATACGTATGTCGTCAGATCCAGTGGCGCCAGAGAGGCTTACTATGTGACTGGCTGTATTTTTAGTTTGGTTTTTAACATTTTTTAAACACTACCGAGATAACTACAGCTGCGTCTAGCCGAGTACTTTGAATAAAAAAGCGTCGTGTTCCCTGTACCTATATTGTTCGCGGCGGCAGGCGTGTGGGATGGTGTACTAAGCCCCATTTGACCCAGCAACTACATAGGGGGTGGGGTATTTTGACCCCTTCCTCGGATATTCGTCAGTAGTTTACAAGTTGACTTCTGCGGCCCCACTCTTTAAATTGTCATCGCATTGCATAGGACAGCAATTGCTGTAACACTAAATTTTAGCAGGCTGGTCAATATATTACCAAGATCTACACAAAGACAAGCTTCACCTTAGGTAACATGATCTTATCTGACACGTCCTTACTAAGCTTCTTATTCGACCTGACCTTGTGCCATGAAGTGAACACTTGTCTCAAGCTGGAGCAGCTTGTGTATGCTTCAACCCGCTCCGACGGCTGCTTAGCGGAGCGATGCTGGTGAAGCATTTGTGCACAATTTCCAGCAATTTTACAGACTTGTGACGTCACAAGTGACCTCATATGCCACACGACAGGCCAAGGAAATGTTTCTGATGAAAAAAAGCCAACCTATCGTTTGACATTGCAGTTTTTTGCGATGATTCTGCTGGTTCTATGGATGTCGATTTCAACTCCCTGACGATTGTGTACGTGGTTAAGTACGTCACATGGTATCGGGGCAGGTAAAGGCTAACTAAAACCATGCATTTGAAGGCAAGTAAATGGCTCCAAAGGTAGTGCTTGCCACATTTAAATACAGATGTTTGCTATATGACCATACAGTCAATGCGCCCCTAAGCTACAAAGACAGATGTTCCACGTTCGCATATCCTGCATCTCCCGTCCACTGCAAGCAAAGTTCCTTCAAGAAACTTCGGTTTTTTACCTCGCCAGCAGAGGCGCAGTCAAAGGGGACCCTGGGGCTGCCCCCCCCCCCCACCTGTCAGAAAATTACACTAGATCAAACAAGAAGTTATGAGATTTTCACCACGTAAAAGGAAAAATTTTGGTGTGCTTCGCGCGCCGAAAGCGTTCTCTTTTTCGTGTATCTTTTTTTTGCTTTAAGAAAATCCTGGCTGCGCCCCTGCTCGCCAGTGCCTCCAAAGTTCTTTTTCTTCTCACGATCATGAAGATCTGCTACGTGTTTGTTGATGCTACGTGATCATGAAGATCTTCTACATTTTGGTGATGCTACGTGATCATGAGAATCTGCTACGTGTTGGTGATGCTACGTGATCATGAGGATCTGCTACGTGTTGGTGATGCTACGTGATCATGAGGATCTGCTACGTGTTGGTGATGCTACGTGATCATGGGGATCTGGCCCCTTGTGATAGCTGATGGGGAATTCTTCGCCTGCATTAAGGTGTGAGGAATTTCAGCGTATATGACCGGTCACTGAACGGTGACGTCATGCGAGGGGAACATGTCGGGCAGTTTTCCGCCTAAATCGCGGATTATCGGCAATTCGCCTCTGTTATTGGCCTGAAATGGCTGAAGCTGGGTCTGGTGGGGTGATGGACAACCAGACTTCGTCCGCAAGTTCATGCAAATGTACACAATTTCATGGTCCGTCTACTATGCAGGAATAACATTTTATTAATATAACTTTAGTCCGAGTCCTTGCAGGGGTAGCTTTATGAATCAGGGTCCTATTGCTAAGCAGAGCTTGTTGCGTGAACCCTGGCCCCACCACCCGATCCATTAATTCCAGTTCAGTGGCAGAATCTTGACCGTGGGTTTAACGTGCCGTTAATGCACCGACATGGCCGTCCCGGTAGCTCTCTCCGGCCTTGTCGGGCCAGCTGCCCACTGACCCTCATAGCCGGGGACTAAATGCGAGCGCGTGAAGCGACTCGAACCCTGTCCTTCCAGGACAGTGGAGACCAGTGCAGGCCAGCGCTCTAACCAACTGAGCTGCTGGGACAGCAACGATGACAACCGATTGTAAACAACTTGTATTCACCATTGCAGCACGTTCCATGAGTCGATGATATGCTAAAATAATCGTGATGAAATCACATTAACGGTTTCAATATATATCCGATATACTAGTTCAACGCGTCTCCGCTAGAGGCGCGCAGGTCGGCATGTTGTCCTCTGCTCCCCATAGAGCGTTCTCTAATGTCTACTTACCGGTGATGTCCGGAAGTCACTTCGATGCCAGGTGCTTACCTGTCGGTAGCCGCTGGCGGTTGCCATGGCTACCACAGTTGCCACCAGCAATAGCACAGCGATCTGGAAATGGATGAGGCCTGTTACTCAGATGTGCACTAGGGGGGGGGGTAGGGGCTGCTCACAACGCCATAGCTTTAGTAGTTGGCGCAACCTTATGGATCTTAGCCTTATTCGAAGGTTAAGTCGCCGAGGTCGTTGAGTCGCTGTGGTACAAGTGCCCTCTCTTCACTTCTCACCTGTGTCCCTACAGCTCTGCTGGGAGCCCTACAGCCCTGGTGGGAGCCATAAACCCTATAGCCCTACAGCCATGCTGGGAGCCCTTCAGCCCTACAGTTCTGGCGGAAAAGGAAGTCTGCCAGTGGGTATGGCTTGTCAAGCAACTCCCTTGATGAATATGCTTGGGCATGTGCCTTGATTCGGAGACCTTTCCCTATGTTTTATAAGGCATTTTGTGCGCCGAGAACTGGATAAAAGAAGTCGATGCAGTGTACGTGAAGTGCAGTTCATCAGCCGTGAAGTGCAGACGGGGCGACGGCACCTCTTGTTTGGCTCTTCTCAGCATGGCTACTGGATTGATGAATGGGATGTTGGAGCACCGGGAGCGCAGCGGCGCATTTCCCCACCCGATTCTGAGCGGGCCGTTACAGGAAACTCGAGGCGAGTCTCCGCACACTCTGCCAGTTGCGACCGCCGAACGGCGGCCGCGGCTGGCTGCAGCCCCCGCGCAGCACGTCATCCCACAGCGAAGACGCGCCTGGGAAGCTGGCGCTGCCGCCGTCCCGCAACACGTGTCGGCCGCGGCTCCGCCTGACCCCCGAGTGACGACACCTGCACACCCGTCGGCCGCAGCCGGCGGGGCATCGTCGCCCGGCCGGCCCGCCGCGTGACGTCACAATGACGTCAGGCGGCCCGGGTCGCTGCGCCTCCCACGCAGCCACGAAACGCGCCGCCTTTCTATCGTAGTTTATGCAGCCGGCCCGACTGGCAGCGCGCGCGGTGTGTCTGCGACCTTCACGACCGCCGGCGACCGCCGGCGACCCCCGGCGACCCGAGGCGACCCCTGGCGGGCTACTCTCACTGAGTGCCTCGGCCGTGTCGCTGCCGGCTGAGGCGCTGTGCTGTTGTGCTGCAGCCCCTCCCGCCAGGCGGCGCTCTTCACGCACACTGCTGGTGGCGCGCCATGTGTGGCAGACAATCACACTGGCGGGTGTACTGCGGACCCGGGTCAGACAACACAGCCTGCGGGTGTACTGACCCGGGTCAGACAACACAGCCTGCGGGTGTACTGCGGACCCGGGTCAGACAACACAGACTGCGGGTGTACTGACCCGGGTCAGACAACACAGCCTGCGGGTGTACTGACCAGGGTCAGACAACACAGCCTGCGGGTGTACTGCGGACCCGGGTCAGACAACACAGACTGCGGGTGTACTGACCAGGGTCAGACAACACAGCCTGCGGGTGTACTGCGGACCAGGGTCAGACAACACAGCCTGCGGGTGTACTGTGGGCCAGGGTCCGACAACACAGCCTGCGGGTGTACTGACCCGGGTCAGACAACACAGCCTGCGGGTGTACTGTGGACCCGGGTCAGACAACACAGCCTGCGGGTGTACTGTGGACCAGGGTCAGACAACACAGCCTGCGGGTGTACTGACCAGGGTCAGACAACACAGCCTGCGGGTGTACTGACCCGGGTCAGACAACACAGCCTGCGGGTGTACTGTGGACCCGGGTCAGACAACACAGCCTGCGGGTGTACTGTGGACCAGGGTCAGACAACACAGCCTGCGGGTGTACTGACCAGGGTCAGACAACACAGCCTGCGGGTGTACTGACCAGGGTCAGACAACACAGCCTGCGGGTGTACTGTGGGCCAGGGTCCGACAACACAGCCTGCGGGTGTACTGACCAGGGTCAGACAACACAGCCTGCGGGTGTACTGTGGACCAGGGTCAGACAACACAGCCTGCGGGTGTACTGTGGACCAGGGTCAGACAACACAGCCTGCGGGTGTACTGACCAGGGTCAGACAACACAGCCTGCGGGTGTACTGACCCAGGTCAAACAACACAGCCTGCGGGTGTACTGTGGACCAGGGTCAGACAACACAGCCTGCGGGTGTACTGACCAGGGTCAGACAACACAGCCTGCGGGTGTACTGACCCAGGTCAGACAACACAGCCTGCGGGTGTACTGACCAGGGTCAGACAACACAGCCTGCGGGTGTACTGTGGACCCGGGTCAGACAACACAGCCTGCGGGTGTACTGTGGACCAGGGTCAGACAACACAGCCTGCGGGTGTACTGACCAGGGTCAGACAACACAGCCTGCGGGTGTACTGTGGACCAGGGTCAGACAACACAGCCTGCGGGTGTACTGACCAGGGTCAAACAACACAGCCTGCGGGTGTACTGACCAGGGTCAGACAACACAGCCTGCGGGTGTACTGTGGGCCAGGGTCAGACAACACAGCCTGCGGGTGTACTGACCAGGGTCAGACAACACAGCCTGCGGGTGTACTGTGGACCAGGGTCAGACAACACAGCCTGCGGGTGTACTGTGGACCAGGGTCAGACAACACAGCCTGCGGGTGTACTGACCAGGGTCAGAAAACACAGCCTGCGGGTGTACTGACCCAGGTCAAACAACACAGCCTGCGGGTGTACTGACCAGGGTCAGACAACACAGCCTGCGGGTGTACTGACCCAGGTCAGACAACACAGCCTGCGGGTGTACTGACCAGGGTTAGACAACACAGCCTGCGGGTGTACTGACCCAGGTCAAACAACACAGCCTGCGGGTGTACTGCACCAGGGTCAGACAACACAGCCTGCGGGTGTCCTGACCGCCGGCTGAGACGGCAGCCCGCAGATGGCGGCTGAGAAGGGGCGCCAGCCTCCTGCCCACGATGTCTCGAGAGTTGCAGCCAGTCTTCCTCTGTAAGGTGTGGACAGGCGAATACTTCTGTCGAATTTCCGGTATGATGGAGCAATTTTTTAGGAGCTGAGGTCAGGATGGGAAAGTTGAATTTCTCAGCTAAGCAGGGAGAGGGAAAGAATCCGTCCTCTATTTCCGTGCACCCTATTCCGGTACTCGGCAATGACAATGGCAGGCGATGACGTGAAGGGTGAGGACGGTGTGACAATGGTGAGGGCGGTGTGACAATGGTGAGGGCGGTGTGACAATGGTGAGGGAGGTGTGACAATGGTGAGGGAGGTGTGACAATGGTGAGGGAGGTGTGACAAGGGTGAGGGCGGTGTGACAATGGTGAGGGCGGTGTGACAATGGTGAGGGCGGTGTGACAAGGGTGAGGGCGGTGTGACAATGGTGAGGGCGGTGTGACAATGGTGAGGGCGGTGTGACAATGGTGAGGGCGGTGTGACAATGGTGAGGGCGGTGTGACAATGGTGAGGGCGGTGTGACAATGGTGAGGGCGGTGTGACAAGGGTGAGTGTGGTCTGCGACATCCAGACGCCTTCCATGCCGATGTAAGAGGCAAGTCACCAGTGCAGGATGCAGAGGGGCAATGCGCTGTCTGCTTGGCTCCGGGACTGTACCCAGGATCGTGTGCGAAGATGCAGAGGGGCAATGCGCTGTCTGCTTGGCTCCGGGACTGTACCCGGGATCGTGTGCGAAGATGCAGAGGACTTGCCTAATGACCTTACGAGCCAAGCGACATTTGCGCTGTCTTGGCTCCGGGACTGTACCCGGGATCGTGTGCGAAGAACCCGACCAGCTGAGCAGACAGCTGGTCGGCATGGACCAGGCGGACCATGGACCAGGCAGGACCATGGCGGGCAGAACACCCGTAAACACACCGCAGCTCGTCTCTCTTAACCCGTGGTGACATGAGCGTACCACGTCCGATGGCGACGAAAGTGCGGCCAGTTCAGAAACGAGCGCAGCCGATGTCGGCATGTCGAGACAGTGCGCTGAAATGCGGGATACCTGCGCCGTATTCGACGCAGAAGCCGACGGTGGAGACGGTGCCGGCCGGCTCGGCGCGTGCGCAGTGGACACCAGGGAGTGCGCTATGTCGAATGTTCGCGAAATGGCACAGCTGGTGAGGTGCGTGGCGGTTCTTTCTGTCTGCAGGTCTCCGGCTGGGCTGGCGCCACACCACCGCCCAGCGTGGTAGCTGCCGACTCACCGCCCAGCGTGGCAGCTGCCACACCACCGCCCAGCGTGGCAGCTGCCACACCACCGCCCAGCGTGGCAGCTGCCACACCACCACCCAGCGTGGCAGCTGCCACACCACCACCCAGCGTGGCAGCTGCCACACCACCGCCCAGCGTGGCAGCTGCCACACCACCACCCAGCGTGGCAGCTGCCACACCACCGCCCAGCGTGGCAGCTGCCACACCACCGCCCAGCGTGGTAGCTGCCGAGCCACCGCCACTGAGCTGACCGACCAGTTGGCGGCGGGGCACGCAGGTCGCGCGACAAAACGTAGCCGCCCGGCCAACGACACCCGCCGCGAGACTGCCCTCTTCGACAGAGCCACGTGCGAGTACGTCGATGGAAACACCGTGATGAAGCCGAGCCAAGTGAAACTTAAACGAGCACGTTCAATTTCGAGTGAAAAATCGCGACTGGAAACGCTGGAATGCGTAAGTTATTCAACTCTCAGCCGCTTGACAGCTTGTCCGGGACGAGCCCAGCTTGGTAGCTCACATGAAGTGTTTTTCTCGTATTTACATGAAAATACACGCGCTAGAGTTTCGTCCCCCCCCCTTCGCAATAAGACAGCCCGAGTTCACGGATTGACACTGAAGGTGCCTATCCCGCTGCGTAATCTCAATGTGGAGAGTTTTAAGCCGAAGCATACATGTAGCGGACGTGATAGGGCTGCGAAGTTACTGCGGTGAATACCTGACGCAGCCGGTTTTGTGGAATAATGACATCCTGCCGTTACAACACAATCGGACCCGGCTGTATCCGTGTCACCTCTGGGCACAGAATTAGGCAGGACGCGAGGCAGCTCCGCAATGAAACGAAACAAAAGTCGTCAGAGAACAAAGCGATTATTCATACCGCGCGTTTTTAATAATAGCCACCATTGATTGTCGTTCTATTCGAAAGCTGCGAGCAGGTGAAACACCCACTTCTATATGTCGGTCACGTGGACGAGAAGCCGGCGAAACTCGTAAACTCCGGGGAGACAAAACTTGAAGCTCGCCATGCGATACGAGCCCAACAACCACTCAGCACTCACCGCCCGGAGAAGCGGCGGTAATAATTGAATCAGCCAGAGCCATCCCAAACCCTGTCCGACTCGCTCTAAGCACCAAACAACGCCGATGCGTCATCGTAACCATGGCAACAATGCAGCGGCGCGCGCAGTGCCTGACAATAATGCCGGTCGGAGTGAGCGTCTTCCGAGCCCTGCCCGGGCGCAGTCGGATAATGGGGAAAAAAGCAGCCGCACAAACAGCTGCGTTTCGTCACGCCCGGGGCTGACGCAAGGGGGCGAACGTGGGCGCGTCTCCGGCGACCCCGAGGTCACAGGTGTCGCCGCACCGCACGATCAAACGACCCGACCAGCGATGAAATGAGGCGACGCGTGTTCATTGATCGGGCGTCGTTGCTGGGTTTATATGGGTCAAATTCTAATCGGTGTTGTCACAGAGTTTGATCACTGATGTTCGTGACGGCTGTTCCTGTTCTTTGGGTCAGGCAGCCGATTTAAAGGTGTGCACCAGGAGAGAGGGAAGTGCAGGTCCGAAGTGCCCGAGGTGCAAGCTTGAAGCTGATGAGAAGTGCACGTCTCGAATGTGCAGATGTGCACTTGTGAAGTGTCCCAAAAGTGCAGAAGTGGTTGTCAAAAGTGTCCAGAAGTGCATGTTTGAAGTGTCGAAAAATGCATGTGTGAATTGTTCAGAAGTGCACGTCTGAAGTGTCGAGAAGTACGTCTGAAGTGTCGAGAAGTGGACATCTGAAGTGTTCAAAGGTGCACGCATGGTGTTATGCGACCTCAGTGGAAATAAAGTTACATGGGGAGAGATGTCCCTTACCGGTACTGGACTTGACTGACCTGGATCGGGACTGGAGTGTACTTCGTGACAATACATATGCAAACAAGCAGAAGTACGTTCACGAGACTCCTCGGAACCTGGCGGACCAATATGCCAAACACGGAGAGCCAAATTGCCAGTCACGAAGGCCAAGTTGCCAAAAATGGACGGCGAATTTGCCAAACATAAAGGACGGAGTTGCTAGAAATGAACGACGAATTTGTTCACGGGTTCATCTGAGTAGGATTGGAGCCCCTCGCGTGATTTGGAACCAGAGTAATCCAGTTCGCTCCAGTCCTAGCCGGGGTTCCAATCGGACCCCCCCCCCCTAATTCCGGCCTGAATCCTGTCCTGGGCACTTTCGGCCTGAATCCTGGGCACTTTCGACGCCCAAATTTGGCCAGCAATTGCATGACGCTTTGACTCTCGTTTTCCAGCTGCTTCGTTTGACGTCAGCAGGACCCAGAGTGTGTCCGTGTGCAGTGGTCGGTCCTGGTTGTTCTCTCAGGCCTGCCAGAGACAAAGCTGTTTGACGTCAGCAGGACCCAGAGTGTGTCCGTGTGCAGTGGTCGGTCCTGGTTGTTCTCTCAGGCCTGCCAGAGACAAAGCTGTTTGACGTGTGAGCAGGACCTAGAGTGTATCCGTGTGCAGTGGTCGGTCCTGGTTGTTCTCTCAGGCCTGCCAGAGACAAAGCTGTTTGACGTCAGCAGGACCTAGAGTGTGTCCGTGTGCAGTGGTCGGTCCTGGTTGTTCTCTCAGGCCTGCCAGAGACAAAGCTGTTTGACGTCAGCAGGACCCAGAGTGTGTCCGTGTGCAGTGGTCGGTCCTGGTTGTTCTCTCAGGCCTGCCAGAGACAAAGCTGTTTGACGTCAGCAGGACCCAGAGTGTGTCCGTGTGCAGTGGTCGGTCCTGGTTGTTCTCTCAGGCCTGCCAGAGACAAAGCTGTTTGACGTCAGCAGGACCCAGAGTGTGTCCGTGTGCAGTGGTCCGTCCTGGTTGTTCTCTCAGGCCTGCCAGAGACAAAGCTGTTTGACGTGAGCAGGACCTTTCCGTGTGCAGTGGTCGGTCCTGGTTGTTCTCTCAGGCCTGCAGAGACAAAGCTGTTTGACGTCAGCAGGACCCAGAGTGTGTCCGTGTGCAGTGGTCGGTCCTGGTTGTTCTCTCAGGCCTGCCAGAGACAAAGCTGTTTGACGTCAGCAGGACCCAGAGTGTGTCCGTGTGCAGTGGTCGGTCCTGGTTGTTCTCTCAGGCCTGCCAGAGACAAAGCTGTTTGACGTGTCAGCAGGACCCAGAGTGTGTCCGTGTGCAGTGGTCGGTGCTAGTTGTTCACTCAGGCCTGCCAGAGACAAAGCTGTTTGCGCTGGCCGGCGGCGGAAGGCGTGGTTTTGCCGAAGTTTTTTGGGACAAGTGTAACCTTTGCAGGCTGTCCGCCATGTTCAAGGTTGATGATGACGCGATAAGCAGGGGAAAACAAACAGGCGAAATCCTCGGGCTCTGCCACGGAGTAGGGTAGACGAAAAGGGACGTGTATATACATATATATATATATATATATATATATATATATAAAAAAAAAAAAAAAAAAAAAAAAACGAGAGTATATACGTACATACTGTGCGGACTGAAAGTAGCCAGCTGGCAGGGAGAGAGGCGATGCAGAAGTAGCCAGTGGCCCGTGCGTTACCTTGGTGGTTCAACAGCTGACCACCCACCCCTGTCAGCTGACTCTATGACTGTACCGGCCAGCTCAGCTGACTGTACCAGCCAGCTTAGCTGACTTACTTTTCTTGAGTGACTCAAATTTTAGCCAACGCCACGAAGGCTAGGTGTCAAGAATGGATCTAGAGAAAAAAGACGTACATTGGGTACTGCTTAAGTATCCAAGGAGCGTCATAAAACAAGTCGTTCAAGATGTGTTAGAAGACGTGATCGCTATAAGCAATCACCCTGAAATAGGCCATCATATTCCTGAGATGACAAAAAATCAGCGGGCAAATCAGATCTTATTGACACTGAAAGAAAGAGCCTTCTGAAAATGAATCCATACTCGGAACGAGCTCTCTTCGGAACGAAGCCACAATGATGATCTAAACAGGTGTCCAGATCAGGAGCACTCATGGGGGGGGGTGAAGGAGCGGACTTGGTCTTAGGAAAGATAGCCACACACAGCTCATGACCGCCCCGCCCGCTAACAATAGCCCAGGGCCACTGCCACGGTATGTAGAGGGTCGTCGCAGCTTTTGGTAAGGACATATTCTCTCATGCTGTGCAAAGCATTTGAGACGGCTAAAGGAGGTGCGGAAATAATGCATATCGCAGTGGGTGACCAATATACTGGACAGAATAACATTGGCCGCAGCTCCCCACATCTCGCCCAAACCTCGCCCAGATTCAGCCCAGCTTCCGCCCAGATTCCGCCCAAACTTGACCAGATTCCAGCCAGAACCGAACTCAGTGTTCAGAGCTCGCGGCTGCGAATACGAGACATTAGCAGGGTGGGGATGGTCCAGTGTTTAAGGTGTTGAGCTCCGGGTACCAAAGATCCCAGGTTCAGCACTTGCACCATTCAGGACATTTCCCAATTCAGCGGCCCACCGGCGAAGCAGTGTGGGCGGCGCCATTAGCCGTGGTCGTGCATAAGGTGCGTCGTGAAACACCCAATAATAATAATGCGAGACATTAGCATCGCCTGCTGCACCCTACCACATGGCCACCCGCCCACTTATGACGTCACTCACGGTGACATGTGACGTCATTGTCGGCTATTGCATCACGCATATCACATGCATGCGGAACACAATGGACCGGTGTTGGAGACCGCCGAAGGACGGGAACATGATGGCGGCGGCGTGAGTCAGTACTCGGCGACAGACTCGGCGGTACTGTTGATTACGTGATCACGTGGTGGTCATGTGATCTGCGGGGTGGACTGTTCCGTCCGATAACGACTGATGGGGGGCTGCGTCGACGGTCAACGAAGCATCAACTCACGGCCACAAGCACGGGTGTTTATTTTTGAAAATTATTGGGAGGGCGCAAAATGCATTAAGACAATGGGCAGACCGAACTGTATTAGAGGGCACACTCCATAGGCTCCCATGTTAAAAGTTGAAATTATTGGGGGACAACGCCAGCATTGCGGAGGCAGTTTCCCCCTCGAAAGAATGTAAAGCAATACTCCTGGCCACACAACGAATTGGATGTTGCTGTAGGTGTTAGTGAGTAGGTTGTGTCAGCCGTGCAGGTTGTGCAGGTTAGGCTGCTGGGGAAGCTGCCCCGTTGAACGATTGCTCGGGGTCACCACACGTCAGTCGGCAGGGCATTCGAGTCTGGATCGTAAGGTCGTGGGTTCGAATCCCACAGCCGGCGGGATTACCGGGTTCACCCGCGACCAATCGGCGTGAGTGGTTGGCGACGCTGTGACCCAGCACTCGAATGCGTCGTAACCAAACCCCAATGTTCTTGGAACAATTGTCTCAACATCGACGTCTTATCACCCTCCATCAGCTCGCCACGTCAGCTCACCATGTCAGCTCACGACGTCAGCCCACCACGTCAGCTTACCATCTCAGCTCACAACGTCTGCTCACCACGTCAGCTCACCATCTCAGCTCACCACGTCAGCCCACCACGTCTGCTCACCACGTCAGCTCACCATCTCAGCTCACCACGTCAGCTCACCACGTCAGCTCACCACGTCAGCCCACCACGTCACCTCACCAGCTCAGCTCACCACGTCAGCCCACTGATTCGTTTCAGAAATGTTATGTGGGGGTCAACTTCTTCAGAAATGTGCATGAAACCGACATTGTTGTCGGTTAATTGAAATTGGCCCTAAAAATACAGACATTTCCGATTACTAGCAGAGGGCGCGGGAAGGGGGTTTTGCCTCCTGTTAGCATGCTATTGGAGTCCCTGCGTCAAATGTTACTAGTGGCTCTTTACTTCGGGGAATGCGGAGCGGTACATGACCAGAATATTCGCCGCTGTCGGTATCGAGTGTACCATTACCGGCTGTGTACCGGTACCGATACCCGGTGCATTCGTCGGCCAATTGGCATGCTCGTGTGTTTCATGTGCCAGCCACGCTCCATGGTATGGCATTACACGAGAAGCGCCACACAATCATTTGCGCCATACAATCACGTATCTTTCTGAAAGATGCTGGCTTCCGCTAACCAATGATGCTGCTACTCCAAGGGCGTTAGCTCCCGATAACCACGGACCTTACTATGCCAGGGACGGTCTCCCCCAATAACCACGGACCTTACTATGCCAGGGACGGTCTCCTCCAATAACCACGGACCTTACTACAGCAGAGGCCGTCTCTCTCTCAATAACCACCATGCCAGAGACGGGCGCCAGCTAACCACGGACCTTACAATGCCAGGCAAAGTCGGTCCTAATAACCACGGACCTTGCAATGCCAGGCAAAGTCGCTCCTAATAACCACGGACCTTACTATGCCAGGCACGGTCTCCCCCAGAAACCACGGACCATACTATGCCAGGGACGGTCTCCCCCAATAACAACGGGCCTGAGATGAAAGACGAAGTGTTTTCACTCTGCTGACAAACGTCTTCACTGCGTTGTTAAGGTGACGATAGTGTTAAATATGCGCTGTAATGAATTAAGTAAATACTCAATTAATCAAACAAAACATATACAAAAAGCAGAACTCCCAGGACGATCATATGATCCCATGAAATTGCATTCCGTGCTGTGCTAACTTGTATCGAAATTTCTTTAACTGGTGCACAGCTCGATGGATAACGTATATTTCACGCGCAGAGTAATACACCTAGCAGGTGGACCGCAGCGCATTCAGGTCACTGAACTTCCTTTTGGCAGCTCCATCCTGAACTGCTGGTCAGGAGTATCGCCCAAAAACGAACGGCATTCGGGTGAACTGCTTGGTCAGGAGCATCACCCAAATACGAACGACATCCGGGAAGCCGAGCTATGGGAACAAATACACCCAGCTTTGTTTCCACAAAGGATGCTCTGAAGCGTTCGGAATTCTTCGAAATAAGCAACGAGGTCATTGCAAGGAACAAGCGAGACGTTTGCTTAAATAACCCACCTAATTATCTAGTGTCCACAAAGGTGACACGACACAGCGAAATATGTGTCGGCAGGAGTGCTAGGTGGTTGTGGAAACTTATGAAAATAAAGCGAAGTAAAAATGCAATGGCATTGCAATAGCAGTTAATACCACATGACAATACCACATGACAATACCACATGACAATACCACATGACAATACCACATGACAATACCACATGACAATACCACATGACAATACCACATGACAATACCACATGACAATACCACATGACAACAGTCTGTGAATTCAATGTCATGCCGTTCCTCTCAGTTTTGTGCTCAGAAAAATGGACACCCGTCCCAGTAGTAAATTATTTCTCTGTTAATTATTTTGATTTTGCTATAGAACCAGTTCCTCGAAGAACAGCCACAATGGTGAACAATGGCGTGCGAAAAGATGCCTGCCTGGTCAATGGAACCACCCCGGTGGCCGGCGCTGTGATGGACGACCTTAACGAGCTCGTACAGCTAAGCTATATCGTAGAATACGTCACGTCTCGCTGACATACAGCGGCACTGAAGCCTGTCCCTAACGTGACGTAGAATACGTCACGTCTCGCTGACATACAGCGGCACTGAAGCCTGTCTCTAACGTGACGTAGAATACGTCACGTCTCACTGACATACAGCGGCACTGAAGCCTGTCCCTAACGTGACGTAGAATACGTCACGTCTCACTGACATACAGCGGCACTGAAGCCTGTCCCTAACGTGACGTAGAATACGTCACGTCTCGCTGACATACAGCGGCACTGAAGCCTGTCCCTAACGTGACGTAGAATACGTCACGTCTCGCTGACATACAGCGGCACTGAAGCCTGTCTCTAACGTGACGTAGAATACGTCACGTCTCGCTGACATACAGCGGCACTGAAGCCTGTCCCTAACGTGACGTAGAATACGTCACGTCTCGCTGACATACAGCGGCACTGAAGCCTGTCCCTAACGTGACGTAGAATACGTCACGTCTCGCTGACATACAGCGGCACTGAAGCCTGTCCCTAACGTGACGTAGAATACGTCACGTCTCACTGACATACAGCGGCACTGAAGCCTGTCCCTAACGTGACGTAGAATACGTCACGTCTCGCTGACATACAGCGGTACTGAAGCCTGTCCCTAACGTGACGTAGAATACGTCACGTCTCGCTGACATACAGCGGCACTGAAGCCTGTCCCTAACGTGACGTAGAATACGTCACGTCTCGCTGACATACAGCGGCACTGAAGCCTGTCCCTAACGTGACGTAGAATACGTCACGTCTCACTGACATACAGCGGCACTGAAGCCTGTCCCTAACGTGACGTAGAATACGTCACGTCTCGCTGACATACAGCGGCACTGAAGCCTGTCCCTAACGTGACGTAGAATACGTCACGTCTCACTGACATACAGCGGCACTGAAGCCTGTCCCTAACGTGACGTAGAATACGTCACGTCTCGCTGACATACAGCGGTACTGAAGCCTGTCCCTAACGTGACGTAGAATACGTCACGTCTCGCTGACATACAGCGGTACTGAAGCCTGTCCCTAACGTGACGTAGAATACGTCACGTCTCACTGACATACAGCGGCACTGAAGCCTGTCCCTAACGTGACGTAGAATACGTCACGTCTCGCTGACATACAGCGGTACTGAAGCCTGTCCCTAACGTGACGTAGAATACGTCACGTCTCACTGACATACAGCGGCACTGAAGCCTGTCCCTAACGTGACGTAGAATACGTCACGTCTCGCTGACATACAGCGGCACTGAAGCCTGTCCCTAACGTGACGTAGAATACATCACGTCTCGCTGACATACAGCGGCACTGAAGCCTGTCCCTAACGTGACGTAGAATACGTCACGTCTCGCTGACATACAGCGGCACTGAAGCCTGTCCCTAACGTGACGTAGAATACGTCACGTCTCGCTGACATACAGCGGCACTGAAGCCTGTCCCTAACGTGACGTAGAATACGTCACGTCTCGCTGACATACAGCGGTACTGAAGCCTGTCCCTAACGTGACGTAGAATACGTCACGTCTCGCTGACATACAGCGGCACTGAAGCCTGTCCCTAACGTGACGTAGAATACGTCACGTCTCGCTGACATACAGCGGCACTGAAGCCTGTCCCTAACGTGACGTAGAATACGTCACGTCTCACTGACATACAGCGGCACTGAAGCCTGTCCCTAACGTGATGTAGAATACGTCACGTCTCGCTGACATACAGCGGCACTGAAGCCTGTCCCTAACGTGACGTAGAATACGTCACGTCTCACTGACATACAGCGGCACTGAAGCCTGTCCCTAACGTGACGTAGAATACGTCACGTCTCGCTGACATACAGCGGCACTGAAGCCTGTCCCTAACGTGACGTAGAATACGTCACGTCTCGCTGACATACAGCGGCACTGAAGCCTGTCCTAACGTGACGTAGAATACGTCACGTCTCGCTGACATACAGCGGTACTGAAGCCTGTCCCTAACGTGACGTAGAATACGTCACGTCTCGCTGACATACAGCGGCACTGAAGCCTGTCCCTAACGTGACGTAGAATACGTCACGTCTCGCTGACATACAGCGGCACTGAAGCCTGTCCCTAACGTGACGTAGAATACGTCACGTCTCGCCGACATACAGCGGCACTGAAGCCTGTCCCTAACGTGACGTAGAATACGTCACGTCTCGCTGACATACAGCGGCACTGAAGCCTGTCCCTAACGCACGACACTGAATTCAAGGCGACCTGTCACATTGGTCATACGTTGCGCCACGTCTCACGGACAGTTCAGTCTTTCTTGACACCCAGCGGACAATATCCACTCTCGTTTCTGTGGTCGGTTGCCATGGTGTCATGGCAGGGACGGCTCCAGACATTTTGATAAAGGGGGCACCTGTTCTGGAGGAGCACCATTGGCGGGAAAATTCGTTGAGCGGAGAGAGGGGGGGGGGGGGGGGTGCACTCGAGGGTCCCGGAGGGGCGCCACATCTCTGTCGGTCGGCGGGTGGGGGTGGGGGCACATGTCCCCAGCTTCCTCCTGGATCCGCCACTGTGTCATGGTGCGGTAGGTCGGATCGCCCGTTGACGGATCGGCTGCAGGAAGAATAGCCCGCCCGTGATGGCTGTGTCACGTGTTCTGCAGAAATGATAGCCCGCCCGTGACGGCTCTGTCACGTAATAACTAGAGGTGGCACGCCAGGGAGCAGACTCAGTCTAGATGTGCCCATCAGGAGGAAAACAAAGTAGCAGAATAAATAATGTTGACTAAATAGCCAGTAAAGTAAGTAATAAATAAAGCAGCCTAAATAAAGTAGCGTGGAGCCTAAATGTCCCACACACATGTCATCGGCTACCCACGCATGCACATATTATTGACGGAAATCTGGCCACTTCGCGGCCGACAATTTCGTTACGGGGGAGGGATGGTCGGTGGGAGGGATGGTCGGTGAGTTACGGGGAGGGATGGTCGGTGCACTCGAGCATGCTGAGAAGGCGTCTTTTCCTCTGAAAGGATCACTTTTTCCTGAACAAAAATCCATCCCGTGGGGGAGGAGGAGGAGGGGGTGCAGTGGAGCCTTCCAGGACCCCTCCGCCTTCTGAAGCCCCCCCCCCCCGGCCTTTCCCGGTCAGAGGGACGCCACGTTTCAATAGGGTGGAGTGGGAGGGAGGGAGGGGGTGGGGCACATGCCCTCAGTGCCAATTTTTTCTGCCACAGTTAGTGGTGGGAACAGTTCAGAAACTGATTGGTTGACACTACCGGCAATGGCTGTCTGATTGGTTTACACTACCGGCAATGGCTGTCTGGTTGGTTGACACTACCGGCAATGGCTGTCTGATTGGTTGACACTACCGGTAATGACTATCTGATTGGTTGACACTACCGGTAATGACTGTCTGATTGGTTGACACTACCGGTAATGACTATCTGATTGGTTGACACTACCGGCAATGGCTGTTTGATTGGTTGACACTACCGGTAATGACTATCTGATTGGTTGACACTACCGGTAATGACTATCTGATTGGTTGACACTACCGGTAATGGCTGTCTGATTGGTTGACACTATCGGTAATGACTGTCTGATTGGTTGACACTACCGGTAATGACTGTCTGATTGGTTGACACTACCGGTAATGGCTGTCTGATTGGTTGATACTACCGGTAATGGCTGTCTGATTGGTTGACACTACCGGTAATGACTGTCTGATTGGTTGACACTACCGGTAATGACTGTCTGATTGGTTGACACTAACGGTAATGACTGTCTGATTGGTTGACACTACCGGCAATGGCTGTCTGATTGGTTGACACTACCGGTAATGACTGTCTGATTGGTTGACACTACCGGTAATGACTGTCTGATTGGTTGACGCTACCGGTAATGACTGTCTGATTGGTTGACACTACCGGTAATGACTGTCTGATTGGTTGACACTACCGGCAATGGCTGTCTGATTGGTTGACACTACCGGTAATGACTGTCTGATTGGTTGACACTACCGGTAATGGCTGTCTGATTGGTTGCCACTACCGGTAATGACTGTGATTGGTTGACACTACCGGTAATGACTGTCTGATTGGTTGACACTACCGGTAATGACTGTCTGATTGGTTGATACTACCGGTAATGACTGTCTGATTGTTTGACACTACCGGTAATGACTGTCTGATTGGCTGACGGCAAGCGACATATAGGTAGGTATGCGACTATGCTGCAGCAACACCAACCAATTCTCCACTTGAAATTTGCAATATATTTTGTTGGTCATATCTACCATGCCTACCAGTCGTACTTTCCATTGGCCCGAGGCATTGCAATGCTAGCACACCAAATTTCAATTCATGGCTTATTTCATATAATAATTAATGTTGACTAAGTTTTGTCAAAAAGGTGAGTTCGTATAATGTGAGTATAGTGTGAGTATAATATAAAGTTAGTTCGACTAATGTTTTAAACAGAAGTTTAATAAAAATTGCAGCCGTCTAAAATTTTATTACAATGTGTATCGTCAATGCAAATCATGACATGTCAGGTGAAATTGTAATTCGCATTTGACATGGTGATCATAATTCATAATTAGCTTATTTCACAGTATGCTAATATTTTTGCTCTGTTCTAATATTGTAAGATGAACTCACAAAAGACCGCTAAAAACCGGCAGTGTTGATCAGTCTTCTTGGCCGGGCTCTCAATCATTACGTTTGCTGCTTCTGGTGAGAACAACGACCGTCGCAGCCGGCGCCGCCGCTATCCGGCCCGTGATTGGTCAGTGTTTGGAAGTGACGTCATGCGGCAGACAGGTGTTGGTCGTCACAGCGGGGAAATCATAGCTGCAACTCGTGCGAGACAGGCGTGAGTACGACACCGCCGCCCAATCCCAGCACCCACTCCGTGGGGCTAATGAGTGGGGAGGCGCAGAGCTGGTGAGAGACACGAGCTGGCTCATACCGGCGGTTGAGGTTTGATGGGGCAATGAGTGGGGAGTCGCAGCAGCTGGTGAGACACACGAGCTGGCTCGTACCCGCGGTTGAGGTTTGATGCGGCGGCGCCCCTCACTCCCGCCACTTCTCGGCGGGAGTGGCGCGCAGCTGAGCGATGACGTCCCAATGTCACGTCTGCACTGTGGTGTGGGTTCAGTGGCGGCTCCATAAGGCGGATTTTCGACAGTTCTCCACCTTTTTTTTTTTGTGGGGGGGGGGGGACAATTTCAACTTCTTTCAGCTAACAGCTCTTTCATCTGAGATGAGATTTTTCCAACATATTTTTCAGAGTGTTTTTATATTTCGAGAAAATTCCACTTGAGTGCAAAGGTGCGCACAATCGTCTGGGTCCACTGTCGCGTGAGTTGGTGGTGACGTCACCTGCCCGACCTACCGGGCGCAGGAAGACCGGCGGGGTCACCTGCGACACATGTGCCTGCGTATTCCACGAAGCATTGTCACCCTTCCACGTCGAATGACCACGAGAGAGGGTAAAGTATAAGCGGCTATCGAGGTTTGATCTGGACATTGCGATCCCGAGCAAAGTACGGGTTCGACAAGGCTATCAACAAGGGTCCCCTCGCCACATCAACTTCACTGTACCAAATTAAGCAGACATTTCCTGAGAGGAGGATGTGGAGAGATCTCAGTGTATAAAGCATATATATTTATGTCTCATATGATATCGATATGGCATACATAGTCGCATTTTATACCACACATGCATTTCGCATACTTACATGTATTTATAAATACATACATACATGTATTTATGCATACATACATGTATTTCGTCATCGTCGCATGCTGTGGCATACCATGAAGCAACAGACCGCTGAGAGGCATACCATGAAGCAACAGACCATTGAGAGGCATACCGTAAAGCAACAGACCGCTGAGAGGCATACCGTAAAGCAACAGACCATTGAGAGGAATATCATAAAGCAACAGACCGTTCGGAGGCATTCCATTGAATGGTAGATGTCGGAGCGGCATACCATGTTGTGGCAGATCGTGAAAACACGCATCATGTATTGGCATACTGTAGAGTGGCATACCATGGAGTCAAACCCGCAGAGCGGTACACTATGGAGTGGGTGAAGGTCGAGCGGCATATAATAGAGTATATAGAACGCCATACCCTGCAGCGGCATATCATGGAACAACATACCACAGAATGGCATTCCAAGGAAGTTCATACCATGAAGTAGCAGACGGTGGAACGGCATACCGTGGAGCGGCCGACCATGGAATGGCATACAATAGAACTACATACAATAGTGTGGCATACCGTGGAGCTGCATACCATGCAGTGGCAGTTCAGGTCAGGCACAACTTCAGGCACCATCGCTTCGCCACCCGAAGGCGACGCGCTGAAAGCTTCGACTCGAAGTGCAATTTGAGCCCATTCACTTCACGACCAGCGCCGTCGCCTCGCAGTTTTACAGCCTGCCGGCGGTGCACCAATGCTGGCGGTAAACACGACGCGGCTGCTCGGCTGTGTGTGAGAAGCTTTCCCGGGCGTCGTGAGGCGCCATCTGCCGCCCTGACCACACGACACGTGCTGACTACCAGCTAAGAGCCGCCGCCGCCGACCGACCCGACCGCGCCCCCGAGGTAAACGTCGTGTCGCGCGGCGGAGACTCGGCACGTCGCCGCGCTCGCCTCCCGAGCCCCTTCGGCGGCTAACCGGCAACTTCAGCCGCCCCTTCGGCGGCTAACCGGCAATGCGCTCGCGCAATGGTCGGTTGCCGTCACCGGCAGCTCTGTACACGCTGTATGCGTCGACCGTGATTGAGGGCTTGAGAAGACCTGGTTGAAAAAAGAAGAAAAAAAATAGCCGTGATCGGCGTTCGGCGCTTCTGTGGCGGTGTGAGCGGCGCTTCGGCGGTGTGAGCGGCGGTGTGAGCGGCGGTGTGAGCGGCGGTGTGAGCGGCGGGAAGGAGGCGCCGGGTCGGCCGGCGGCGGGCGATGGGCACGGGAGCCGGGCTGAAGAACCGCCCACGCCTGTCGACAGCGGAAGAGCGGTGATGGACGGCGGCGCCTCCGTGTTTAGTGCTGCTGCTCTGCACGCTGGCGAGTCGGCAGGGGGTTTCGACACGACCCGGCCGGGGCCACTCTCCAGCTCGGCTGATGAACGGCGTGGTCTACCTAAACAGGCCGTATGACGTCATAGTATACGTCCAACCTAACGACGGTAGGCTACCTAAACAGGCCGTATGACGTCACAGTGGACGTCCTACCTAACGACGGTCGGCTACCTAGACAGGCCGTGTGACGTCACAGTGAACGTCCTACCTCACGACTGCCAACTACCTAAACAGGCCGTATGACGTCACAGTGGACGTCCTACCTAAAGACGGTTGATTACCTCAACAGGCAGTATGACGTCACAGTCGACGTCCTACCTCACGACGGCCGACTACTTAATCAGGACGTATATGTCATTGCTAATGCATGGCAGAGGAGAGGAAAAGACGAAGGCATTGGGAATCGCTTTTTTTTGGTCGTGGTGAAGTATTTTGATGTTTAGGGCAACTATGGCTTTCGATTATGCCATGCGTGTAGGCACGGGCCTTAACTAGAGGGGACGAGGTTTGTAGCCCGATCCTAACCATATGCCAATGGGGTTGCATGGTGATAATCGACTTGCAAACCCTCTCGTTCCGTCCACCTAAGATTCCTGGCTGCGCCCATGGCATATTCTTAAGCTGTAGTTGCCTGAAATACATCATGATCATGATTTAGCCCCAGAAAGCACGGAGCATGATCTTCGGTCACAGGGTACGTAAGGTCTTAAAGGTTCGGCTTACTGGACGCAAAGACGGGACTGGCTTACCAGTAGACCTCGTTGAAACTACAACTTCGATGGGCTGCAGAAACTGTCCCCCACCCCTCACGCGGAAATAATGGAGTGTCTCCGATAATAGCGCGCTGCGAAGCGAAAACCGCCTTTTTCCGCTTGGTATGCAAAATCCCAGTTCTATGCAAGTGTCCCTGGTGTCTGTTGGATCTTGGCGCGGATCGCAAACACCCCCTGGCGTTTCGGCTCGCCAAGTTCTGTCATGAATAGGTAATCAGCGGACATCACTGGGCACTGAGGCGGGGTCACCGGGCGGGACGCCGTGAAGCGTGACCCGTGACGTCACGAGGAAGACGCAAGTCCAAATATGAAGCCGGTGGCGCCTCTGAGAAGACTCTGAAGACCTCTGAAGACCTCTGAAGGCCTCTGAAGACCTCTGAAGACCTCTGAAGACTTCTGAAGACTGCGTCGGCGCGAAGCGCTGCACCGCATGGCAGAGCGCAGGAGCTGTGGCAACGAAGTCACGTGGTCTGTCCACCGCGACATGGCAAAGCGCAGGAGCCGTGACAACGAAGGCACGTGGTCTGTCCACCGCGACATGGTAGAGCGCAGGAGCTGTGGCAACGAAGTCACGTGGTCTGTCCACCGCGACATGGCAAAGCGCAGGAGCCGTGGCAACGAAGTCACGTGGTCTGTCCACCGCGACATGGCAGAGCGCAGGAGCCGTGGCAACGAAGTCACGTGGTCTGTCCACCGCGACATGGCAGAGCGCAGGAGCCGTGGCAACGAAGTCACGTGGTCTGTCCACCGCGACATGGCAAAGCGCAGGAGCCGTGGCAACGAAGTCACGTGGTCTGTCCACCGCGACATGGCAAAGCGCAGGAGCCGTGGCAACGAAGTCACGTGGTCTGTACACCGCGACATGGCAGAGCGCAGGAGCCGTGGCAACGAAATCACGTGGAGTGTCTCCAGCTCTGCAGAATACCACCGCGGGGGACATCTGACGGGAGTACGGGTGTGCTGGTTGGGATCAAATCGGATGGAGTTGAGCTCTTGGAGCTCATGCCAATCATACGATTCATGTGCATGCGACCATTTCGGTGTGCATCCGTGGAAAGCACGCTGCCTGTATGCAGTGAGGCGACGAGCGAAGGCTGAAGTTCATATCCAGCCAGAGCAAGTGGGCTTCAGAAGCATGCCGCCGAGTTGACGCATGACTATTAGGGACCACAGTTGCGTGCAACGACCGAATGTTTCTCCCATCACAGAAAGGCCACCCAAGCTGCCTGCAGAGTACATCCATCACCGTACAGATATCAAAACAACGCAGTCAAGTGTTATCTTCTGTACCGCACCTCCATTTAGAAAACAATGGGCTTTTACATTTGACATAACGTCTATGCCATGCCTGTGCGATAGCAATGGCCAATTGTCCGTTATGACCATCACATTCACGCGAGTTGAAACCAAGCCGGAACGTGCTGGCAATACCCTCGAGCTGGTAAATGTTACAGGCACGAAGCGAAGGGCCCATACATTCCGATAATGTTGTGAATTGTGACTGAATTGGATGCTGATGGTGCTGGCTATTAGTTTTACGATGCGCAGACTGTTTTTGGGGTAATTCAACGTCGCCAATCTCTCACGCCGATTGTTCGTGGACGAAGAGCAGCGACAGGTGGGATTCGAGCTCACAACCTTTCGGTTGGGAAATGGGCGCCTTACCCATATACTACTCGCCCCATTTTCACCGAATGAAGGCAGTGCGAACACAAAAGCAAGTTTTCTGAACGTCAAGGATCGTACAACGAGTGGTGAATACTAGCATGCACCCGGCTGGACAGAATGCCACGAAGAACTCCATCCTCTGCACATGGAGCGTCACGTTATGGACTTGACGTCCCGTATCCACGTTTCGCCCATCACTGACCATCCCTGACCATCCCTGGCCAGTACCGCTGGCCGGAGCCCGGGCCAGCCCATTCTGAACTGCACCCCGATAATGTTACAACAAGCACCGAACCTTTGCTGCAACGCTTAGAGATCTTAATGGCCACGACGAGACCACGAGCTCCACAACCACAGATACACTTGGATTCTTGGATTGGATTCTTGGATTCTTTGGATTCTTGGATTGAACTCCTAGTCGGGTCGGGCACGCACAGGGTGGATGCCATCAAACAAGCGGAAGTTCAAGTGGAAGCAGAACAAGCTCCGTGTCAATCTCGGCTGCGTCACCTGTGACTTCGTAAAGTGCTCAGGCTTAATAAGAGCCGCAGGGGCCCGGCTGGGTTAAACATGTAGCGGGACGGTACTATAAGCCTGGAACAAAGGTTATCAAACACCCTGAGCAATACTATGTCATACATTCGAAATAAACAATCTGCCGCACCATGTATCCAGCCTTTTTCACTCGATCTCGCATCCCGTAGCACACGATTGGATGACGTAACATCACGTGACACCACGTAACATCACGTAACATCACGTAGCATCACGTAACATCAGGTAACATCACGTAAATCACGTAACATCACGCAATATCACGTATATCACGTGACATCACGTAGCATCACGTATATCACGTAACATCACGTAAAATCACGTAACATCACGTATATCACGTAACATCACGTATATCACGTAACATCACGTATATTACGTAACATCACGTAGCATCACGTAACATCACGTAGTGTCACGTAACATCACGTAACATCACGTAACACACGCGTGATCGCTACAACACGTGTTCACCTATATCAATCCCACTTCACCCACCCAATTGCCCATGTTCCCTCCACACATCTTAGATTGAAAATAAAAGATTATTCGGCCTAAAAATAATTATCCAACGTAAAATACATGCAAGGAAATACTCCACCACATTACCACATCCATTGCTCAATCACCCTTCGACTGAAAACTTGTTGGCGTTTAACTGTCATACACATCGACTTGTCTAACCCGCATCGATGTTCCCTGTGTGAGGCCATCTCTGTGATCCCCCTATGTGATGCCCCTATATGATGCCCCTATGTGATGCCCCTATGTGATGCCCCCTATGTGATGCCCCTATGTGATGCCCCTATGTGATGCCCCTATATGATGCCCCCTATGTGATGCCCCTATGTGATGCCCCCTATGTGGTGCCCGAAATAGACGAGCATGATTCAAATTGAAATCTATGTAGCCGATATCTATTCACGATGTTGAACATTTCAATCATATCACCCCTTATTCTCCCATACATGAGTGAGGACATATCCATTATCATAAGCCTCTCTGCATATTGTATGATTCCTAGTCCATTGATAAGCGTAGTAGCTTTGCGCTGCACTCTTTTAGCATACATTTATCTCTTCTTAAATAAAACGTACATGCCTGTACACAGCATACCAAGTGGGGCGGCACACAAGCTAAGTACAAGTTGTGTTCCCATAGCTTCCTTGCTCTTATATTTCCCACTCCTATTTATTATTTCTATCATCCTGATAGTCCTGTTCCTATCTGACTTACATTGTTTTCTGCTTTAGGGTCACTTGAAGCATCGCACCTGCATCATTTTCCTCTTCATTGACATCCAATTGACTACCTCCCATCGGATATCTAAACGTCCACCTCCAGACCCCAGATGCATAGCCTTACAATTATCACAATTGAACGACGTCCGCCATTTGTCTGCCGTCACCGACCTGTCGCCGCCACTGCTGCCAGCAGCCACTTCAGCAGCTGGACTTCCAGCTGTTCACCAGCACGTACTCAGCTGTCTGACCTTCTGACCTCGGGGCATGGAGAAGTTGGCAAAGAGTTCACTTTGGCAACTCAGTCTTGTCGAAAGGCGGAGTCATTTGCACCGTAATTAAAGCCCCGTTTACGCTCTGCTCACAATGTGAAATGACATCACACCGCATTGTGAATTACGAGACGTCAGCATAGCAGAGAAAGGACAATGCAGTCCTCTCTCTCTTCCGACGCTGGACTACGTGCCGGCTCGAGCCTATTACATGCAGATGCGAGATGCGATGCGTGTAATGGACGTAGAAATGTGACATCAAGGCCAGTTCTGCACGTTTGACATTTGACATTGCTGAACCGCACAATAGACGAGCCACTTGCACCCGGAAGTGTGTGTGTAGTGTAGTGCACCCGGAAGATGTGGCTGCACCTGTGTGTGTTTGTGTGTGTAGGAGCAGATACAGGGGAACACTGGGGACAAGTCCCCTCATCCTAGAAAGGTGGCACCCTCCCGGCCGGGAAAGACGCCTCTTCAAGAAGGCTCGAGTGCACTCCGCTCCCCCCCCCCCCTCCCTCCCCCAACCATTCAGCTGGTTTTCTACAGCGAAAGACAGGGAAAATGCGCCCATTTGAGACTTGCAGGCTGTTCAGTGTGCTCGAATGCTTTCGCCGAAGGCGCCCATTCGAGGAAATGTGTCCCCTCTCCCATGAAAATCCTGGACTCGCCCCGTCGAAAGTGTACGTCTGCACGCATGTGTGTATGTGTGTGTGTGCGCATGTGTGTGTATGTGTGTGTGCGCATGTGTGTATGTCTAAGTGCCGGCGGCGGCGGCAGAGACCAACAACACTTTCACCGCCGGCGATCCTACGGACCACAGTCGTATTTGTGTAATGCAGCCGTGAGGTGGGACGTTTAGACGATTGGATTTGACGCAATGGGCCGAGGGGTGCCGGCTTGCCGCGATGGCGTCTGGAAAAGTCCGCATTCCGACTCCAGGTGATGGGAGAACATTGCGAAGGGCCCGTGGCGAAACATAGCGCCCCTTCCGACCTCGCTGACCTTTGGCGACATTAGAATTCATGAATTTATGCACGTGCGATTAGCGTTTGTGTGTCTGTGTGTTTAAATTGTTCATTCCTACCTGCTCACGAAGCGCGACTAAACACATTACCTCGGGTGTACTGCGCAGCTTCCTTTACCAGCATGGATAGCACGTAATGAATGGACTACTAATTACCTCACCGGCATTGCGCCGTGACTACAGGTCACCTCGCCTATGGCATGCCACGAGTGTTTCCACCTCCTTGGCGGGCGTCATAGTTAATGTACAATCTGTGGACGAGGGCAAGACTGCACTTCGCTTCCGTTGATCTTTTGCACCTTCCATGAGCACAGCAACACAGGTAGCTTCATTTTATGGAATATAAGTCCATGAACTCTTCGAGTTCAGCGGATGTTCTGGCAACTGGTCTCGCACCTGCACCTGCACCTGCATTTTTGCACTTGACTTGACACCTCATTCTGCGCTTAGATTGATGCTTTGACTTACACTTCTGGCAGTGACTGAGCTGCAGATTTGCTGCTTGTAGTTATGCCTTTTCACCTCGTTGTAGTAACTGCAGCCACTGTTGCAAGCCACGAGTTAGAGTTAAGATAGATAGTCAAGATATAAAGAGGGTGTAATGTAAAGCTGCAGAAAATAAAACTTTTTGATTCGTTTTCAGCCCGTCTACTAAATGTATGCCATTGCAGTGAAGTGATGTTTATCTGTACAGGTAACTTAACCCAACCTAACCCGATAGTTATGTAATCTGACCTAACATAGCCTAACCCGTCCTACTAGTGCTTGGACCAGCTTCGCACTCACATCTCACCACCACACCACAACGACATCACACCGCTGAGCCTCGCTTCATGCTAGAAACGTCCGCGGCATACCATTCGCACCAAACCTCAAAACAGCCATTCACCCTACGGTCCGGCCCGCCGTCGTCGACAGTAGATGACAGTAGACGAGAGCAGACGTTGCCTGCGCACCAGCGCCACACAAAGGTGGCGTTGTCCCACGCCTCTGGCGCCGACCGCAGGCGGCCGGACACGACAGATGGCTGGCCACTGTCCAGCTGCTCCCCACAGCGGCCGCGCGCGCCAGTCGCCTCGCCCGTCACTATAGTGGTGGGCAGCGGCTGGTGCGGTGACCGCCAGCCCGCGGGGGGCGGGGCGGGGTGGCGAGGTGTTGCAGCACTCGCGCCGACGACACGGACGCGTCCCAACACAGGCCACCGGCCTCAACACTAAACGCCGGTGTAATGTTCACGACAACCATCGCCACTGCACTAAACACCCAGCTGACACCCAGCCGACACCCAGCCGACACCCAGCCGGCACCCAGCTGACACCCAGCTGACACCCAGCTGACACCCAGCTGGCACCCAGCCCCAGCCGTCTGAGGGGCTGGATGCAATCCCGAGTGGCTTCTCGTGACCAGCTGGAAATGGCACCTGGCAGCACGCTAGCAGAACTGCAGCGACTCATAGCACATCCTGTGCTGATGTTTTAGTACATATGTCAGATCGTGTCAGGTCACTGGGCTATGGTGCTATTTGGAAAGTACGCTTGATTCCCGTGTGCTGGAATTGTACTTTTTGTGTTGTAGTGCTGCAGTTAAGTGCTCAGAGACCTTATTTCCCCACGGTAAAAAATGCATAATTACGTACTTGTAAATACTGTCACCACCCATAGCTCTTCTATTCATTATGTTTTTCTACCAGTTTTCTATGCGTCAATCTCTTGTTGTAAAATCATGGTTTCATCTCGGCACCATCGGATTACCAGTGCGATAATCCTGGTCGTCTTGCCATTACACGATACACAATGCGAGGTACGTGCCCACCACTGAGCAGCCAGCAGTCGGCTATTGCAGATCCCTCGGTGATGGAGTGGGGAGCAGAGGCATCACTCTCCCCGTGGTGACACTCGCGGACGGTGAGGAGCACTTCTTACCAAAAGAAGCACCAAAAACGCAAAGCACGCCCACTCCCGCCAGGAGCAAGATGTGGCGTGCGTCGGTGTGGTGTGCGTCACTTTCTGTCGCCACCTGTCGGCGCGATAACGCCGCACCGGCGGCCGCGTCACGTGCCGCACGTGCTGGGCCGCCGGCGTAACACGACCGTGACGCGTGTCGCAACGTGTCGCAGACGCCGCCGCTCGTCGACCTGCCGTCCTGCCGTGTGCGGCCAGTTAGTGCGCGAATAGATGCGAACAAGCCGCGGCAGCTGGCTACCCGACGTTACAGACGAACGCTTCGTGACTTCAGTAATTTTTAACGGTTGGTGGCGGTGTTTTGCGTGCCTTCTCCTCCGTGGCACTTCCGGCGAGATCGTGCAATTTCTAAGCCATTGGCGTTGATTGTCTTGTCATCATGACTGTGCGTTAATTGATCTTCGGAACGATTTCAATTTCAACTATTATTTTCCTTCCGGGGAGGGGGTAATGATATACCACTCATCCCCGCGTCAAACACACACGTAGGAATTTACGCTTTAGCGTCTGAAACTCTGAAGGCGGAATAGTAGCCATCCGTTGGCGGATCTAAGGGGGGGAGGTGGAGGGGGGGTATAGGGACCACGCCTCCTCCCGAAGAGACATATTTTTAACCGAAATGTTGCACTAAAATTGCATTTTTCTTAATCTAAAAGCATTGTATTAAATATATGTCGTTTTAAACACACCCGAAAATGATTGCTGTTGAAATCTAAAGAGTCCAATCAGGGAATTGAATTCAATGAAATTGGGAATTTTTTATTGCCGCCCCCCCCAACCGGTCGTTCTGGATGCAACCCCACAATCATCCAAACATCTTTTTCGCGCCACTTTGGCACAACGTCGTTCCCAATAAATTGCCAGCCAGCTGATGAGTTATTAATGCATTGGCACCGTCATGGTTCATGTTGTTGGAGTGTTGTACGGAATTATTGTGAATTTCGTGATGAACTTAACGTACATTATCCGGTGATGGGTCGAATTGTTGGGCACGGGATACAAAACGCCTCAACCTGCACAGACTCGATCACCACGCTGCAGGCCGAGAGTATGGACATGACTATATCTTGATCTCGGGTCAAGACATAATATCTTTGCAATTGCTTGGTCTTGTTTTTCAATCCAGTGTCTAGAAAATGTGCAGCCGTCAGTTTGATATGCATGTTTAAAAAGAATGGCAACCCTCGGTGATATGCCAGTACCACCTGTGGTAGAGCTACTTAATGTGCCAGGGAACCTCTTTCAATGATATGCTAATGCTGAGCATGAACAATCACGTGGGTCAGGTGCGGGGCGAGGGGAGGGTCACGAGGGGCATGCGCCCCCATCCCATCCCATAGGGACGCGGCGCCCCTTTGACTGGGAAAAGGCACCTTCCAGGACGCCAGAATGTGCCTCTCCCGTAAATTGTTCAACCGAAAGTGCCCCTCTGGGTAGAAAAGGCACTCCAGAGACCCTCGAGTGAACCTTCTCATCCCCACCTAAAATCTTCTCGATTAGTGACGCCCTTCCTGGGAAACCGGCACTCTTCCAGACGAGTAAACGCTTCCTTTTTTTCAATCCACAGATTGTACCATCAGCATGTGTTATGCAAACAGATGCCTGTGCCCAGTCGGTGACAGGGCAGCGTTGATCTCTTCGCCGGTAGGACCCGTGACTGACGCAGTGATGGTGGTTCAGTGACGGTCGGTAGTGCCGTGACTGATGCAGTGATGGTGGTTCAGTGACGGTCGGTAGTGCCGTGACTGATGCAGTGATGGTGGTTCAGTGACGGTCGGTAGTGCCGTGACTGACGCAGTGATGGTGGTTCAGTGACGGTCGGTAGTGCCGTGACTGATGCAGTGATGGTGGTTCAGTGACGGTCGGTAGTGCCGTGACTGATGCAGTGATGGTGGTTAGGTGACTGATGCAGTGATGGTGGTTAGGTGACTGATGCAGTGATGGTGGTTAGGTGACTGATGCAGTGATGGCGGTTCAGTGACTGATGCAGTGATGGTGGTTCAGTGACTGATGCAGTGATGGTGGTTCAGTGACGGTCGGTAGTGCCGTGACTGATGCAGTGATGGTGGTTCAGTGACTGATGCAGTGATGGTGGTTCAGTGACGGTCGGTAGTGCCGTGACTGACGCAGTGATGGTGGTTCAGTGACGGTCGGTAGTGCCGTGACTGATGCAGTGATGGTGGTTCAGTGACGGTCGGTAGTGCCGTGACTGATGCAGTGATGGTGGTTAGGTGACTGATGCAGTGATGGCGGTTCAGTGACTGATGCAGTGATGGTGGTTCAGTGACTGATGCAGTGATGGTGGTTCAGTGACGGTCGGTAGTGCCGTGACTGATGCAGTGATGGTGGTTAGGTGACTGATGCAGTGACGGTGGTTCAGTGACGGTCGGTAGTGCCGTGACTGATGCAGTGATGGTGGTTAGGTGACTGATGCAGTGACGGTGGTTCAGTGACGGTCGGTAGTGCCGTGACTGATGCAGTGATGGTGGATCAGTGACGGTCGGTAGTGCCGTGACTGATGCAGTGATGGTGGTTAGGTGACTGATGCAGTGACGGTGGTTCAGTGACGGTCGGTAGTGCCGTGACTGATGCAGTGATGGTGGTTCAGTGACGGTCGGTAGTGCCGTGACTGACGCAGTGATGGTGGTTAGGTGACTGATGCAGTGACGGTGGTTCAGTGACGGTCGGTAGTGCCGTGACTGATGCAGTGATGGTGGTTAGGTGACTGATGCAGTGATGGTGGTTCAGTGACGGTCGGTAGTGCCGTGACTGATGCAGTGATGGTGGTTAGGTGACTGATGCAGTGACGGTGGTTCAGTGACTGATGCAGTGATGGTGGTTCAGTGACTGATGCAGTGACGGTGGTTCAGTGACTGATGCAGTGATGGTGGTTCGGTGACGGTCAGCAGTGGATATAGCATGCCGCAGCACGTATCTCAGCGAGTGAATCATGGCGGACCCCTCCCGTTCGACTATACTCAGCCCGAAACAGCACGAAGCACAGCATACCCAACACACTTCAGCATCCGGATCTCTCCCCCCCCCCCCCACTGCCGGACGCTGGCGCAGGCGCTTGCCTTGCACAAGCGTGGCCTTCGCCATGCACCACTGCACTCGACCTCAGACCTCAGACCTCCTCCGGTGTGAAGATCCAAACCGCGCCAGCGCTTCACACAATAGCCTTCTAACGTCATGGGAGGAATTACCAAATGTACCGAGTACGGCCAGCCTTCCAGTAGGCATTGTTGGGAGGCGACTGGTAATGCTGAATGAGTAGTTTGCCTCACTGTGTAAGGTGTTGCGGTGCATTGTGATGCAAGCTTCCTCTGTTGAGGGTTTCCTCTCAGCCAACGGACTAAACGGATGCCATACGTATGTGTCAGGCGTATATGTATAGTATATATGTATATATAGCATATGGATTTCGTGGTTCAACTTCCTCAGCTCGCAATAGGCTCGACTTCCTCAGCTCGCAATAGGCTCGACTAGCACAGCTCGCAATAGGCTCGACTGACAAAACTCGTCGTGGCTCGACTGACAGCTTGCAATAGGCTCGACTGACACAGCTCACGATAGGCTCGACCAACATAGCTCACAATAGGCTCGACTGACACAGCTAACAATAGACTCGACTGACACAGCTCACAATAGGCTAGACTGACACAGCTGACCAAATCTGGCTATGGCTGGACTCGGCTCTGGTCTCGGCTCCGCTGAGCGGCTCGCCGCTGGCTCCTGAGGTTCAGGTCAGAGATCGGCTCATGGCTCCAGTCGGAGCACGACTCGTGGCTTGGCTCTGGGTTCAGCTACAGCTCGGGTGAAGGCTCGGCACGGGGCTCGGCACGGGGCTCGACTCGGGGCTCGACTCGGGGCTCGACTCGGGGCTCGACTCGGGGCTCCGATGGTAGCTAGGCTCGGGTGCTCGGGTGGGAGCTCGTGGCTCGTTTCCAACGTCAAGGTCGGAACTTGGGACTCGTTTTCAATGCTCATATCGTTACTCGGGGCTCATTTCCAATGCCCAGGTCCGGGCTCGGGGCTCTTTTCTGATGCTCAGGTCTGGGCGCGGCGCTCGTTTCCGATGTTTAGTTCTGGGCTCAGCCCGTCTTCGTGGTAAGGTTGTAGAGAAATCCGAACACAACTGACGCTCGCCGTGCTTTTTGTGGGCTGCCCGCTCGGAGAGCTTTCAACCGTGTGCGCATGCTGCGGCGAGCACCGCTCCTGCTGCCGAGCCAAGGGAGCCAAGGAAGCCAAGGAAGCCAAGGAAGCCAAGGGAGCTAAGGGAGCCAAAGGAACCAAAAGAAGTAATGGTGATGTGAGTGGGAAATGGGAGCTCCGAGTGTCGCTGGTGAATCGCACTGAACTACTGATGGACTAAACTGCTGATAGACTCTGAACTGCTGAGGGACTGAACCGCTGGTGGACTGAAATGCTGGTGGACTGAACTGCTAATGGACTAAACTGCTGGTGGACTATGCTGCTGATGGGCTAATCTGCTGATGGAATCTGAACTGCTGAGGAGCTGAACTGCTGAAGACTGAACTGCTAACAGACTGTGAACAGCTAGTTTCTATGTCGATTATTGTGATGTAAGATATTCCACGTGCGAAATTATAGCCGGCTTTGATTAGCGGTGAAAATTCTTACTTGACTTGAAATTAACAGTTTTAATTATTGACCGTTGCAACAATACACATGCTACAAGCAGCAATATCACTAACTTTATCTCGAGGTGGGATATGTGTAGCAATTAGTCTGCCCTCGCGAAGTGAACCAGCTCTTTGTTAGCACCCATAGTATTTTCTTAAATCATCCGCCCTCGGATCCCTAAGAGCCTTTGCAGACCGAAATCCTCACCAGGAAGATTAGGCGTTGACGAACTTTAGTCACGTGCGCACGGTACGCATCGCAATTATTACTGATGTCTCAACTACTGCACTGGGCAACTACGCATCGCAATTATTACTGATGTCTCAACTACTGCACTGGGAAAAATCGTCCATTATTACCGTAAACTAAGATCGACTTTTGGGGCACCATTCAAAGAGGAGGAACGCAACTGTCTGATAAACTTCGTTTACTAACTACCTAGTTAGCATAGGAAGTTTTTGTTTTGCGCTCCCGATGCTGCCAGCTCCAATGCGAAGCGATTTACCAAATCTGCGCAGATTTCCGGAGTTCGTGGAACAGTCCCAATCTTTGGGGCGTCGCAGAACAAACACGCATGCTGCGCTACACAACTACACTAACATGAACACTGCCGGTACTGCGCTACACAACTGCACTAACGAACACTGCCGGTGATCAGGGGGTCTGCCCACGCATGTGCTTGGTTTCTTCTTTTTTATGTTGCGGAAAACATAAGATAGATATGTGCGGTACGCATTTACCAATATGAAGATTCCAATGTTCATTTTCCCAAAATTTTAAAATCTTGAGTTACGAGGTAAATAAGCGGAAATTATTATTATTCTTACGTACGCAAGAAGTATATGGGACGAGGCGGGCAAGTCTCAGGTACCTAACTCCTGACTGACGTGCCCGCCCTCATCCAAAAACATGGCTGTCGCCAAAGTGTGTGTGTGGGGGGGGGAGATACACGTCCATCAAGACTTCCGTAAGTTGTGTGGCATCGCATGGAAAGAATGGATCTAAAAGCCCTGTGCCACCCCTCTCCACCTCCAAAATCCGGAGCGAAGTGAATGCCCAGATGAAGGACGACACCATTCGTAAGTAATCGCATAATTTTCAGGGGTGCTTTTCCATAGGATTCCATGTTAAACTTGAATGGTGATTGGCTGGCTTCAGGGGCGCACAGGCACCGCCAAAAGAACGCATTATCCATCGATGGACTGCACCCATGTCTGGAGACGTGTCGAGGTGGTATGAGGTGGCATCACGTGCCGTGACCTTCACTGACCTTCATCGTGCGTCCTTTCCTGTGCCGGGCAGTGTCACAAATGCATTTGACTGCTGGTCGGCGCTCACTTTTGTCTGAGAAGTGGCAGTGCGTGCGACCACACTGCCACCTGGCGGACGCTTCGTGAACCACTTCCAGTGCATCGAGTCGGGCAGAGCATGAAGCGCACCAGATGAGAGGAGTAACTGAAGTAAAAGGAAGGCAAGGGAGTGCGTGATGTCATGAATATGACCGTCACCGGGAGACGAGAAACCTCTCCAAATATTGGAAGTTCAGCGTATATATTCGTGGTTTGATAGAAAAAATCGACTTAAATTTCCCAGTTGCCACCGACAAGCTTGCCATGACGGGCTGCATTGCAGAGTCTTGTGGAACGATCGCAAATGGTCGGCGAGAACAAACTAGACTCGAAGCTGCTTCGCCGCACGCAGCGTCATCAACAGGGAAGATAGTGTGTATTTCCCACATGGAGAATGACAGCTGCCCCTCCCTCTATACCTCTGTCAATGGTGGATGCCAATGAGGGGCGTCATCTTTCGGAAATGGCGCATTTTCTACTCCGAGGGGCGTAATCGGCTGAAAAACTCGCTGAGCGGAAACGGGGAGGAGGATGGTGCACTCAAATGGTTTGAAGGGTGTTGAAGTTGCACCGCATCTCTATCGGGAGTGGATGGGGCGCATTATAAGCACTGGTAAGTATACCCATATCAACACAATATGCATACACAAACACACAAATGTGTACATATATATATATATAAATATATATATGTGTGTGTGTGTGTGTATAAAGTATAGTATACAATTGTACATTTGTAAATTTGAACTACTAACTTCTCGCAGGTTATGTCAGGATACCATTATTTATTTTGTGTCATCTGATGAGCAGCAAACCGCTCCAGCAATGATCCCCCTAAACATAGAGCATGAGCTGATTTGCCTTGCAATTCACAAAGTAAAACGGTTATCCAGATGTACAACGGACGTAGGTGAGTCGAATTGCAAAACACCGTACTAATCGTACACACAACCCTGAACGAATGCATGCTGCTACTAACTACTTACTAACAACTAACACGCGACAGCCGCCGTGGTAGATGGTGTAGGCAATGACCTCCTTGTGGTAGATGGTGTAGGCAATCACCTCCTTGTGGTAGATGGTGTAGGCAATTACCTCCTTGTGGTAGATGGTGTAGGCAATTACCTCCTTGTGGTAGATGGTGTAGGCAATTACCTCCTTGTGGTAGATGGTGTAGGCAATCACCTCCTTGTGGTAGATGGTGTAGGCAATTACCTCCTTGTGGTAGATGGTGTAGGCAATTACCTCCTTGTGGTAGATGGTGTAGGCAATTACCTCCTTGTGGTAGATGGTGTAGGCAATTACCTCCTTGTGGTAGATGGTGTAAGCAATTACCTCCTTGTGGTAGATGGTGTAGGCAATTACCTCCTTGTGGTAGATGGTGTAGGCAATCACCTCATTGTGGTAGATGGTGTAGGCAATTACCTCCTTGTGGTAGATGGTGTAGGCAATTACCTCCTTGTGGTAGATGGTGTAGGCAATTACCTCCTTGTGGTAGATGGTGTAGGCAATTACCTCCTTGTGGTAGATGGTGTAGGCAATTACCTCCTTGTGGTAGATGGTGTAGGCAATCACCTCCTTGTGATAGATGGTGTAGGCAATTACCTCCTTGTGGTAGATGGTGTAGGCAATTACCTCCTTGTGGTAGATGGTGTAGGCAATTACCTCCTTGTGCGCACGATATAGATCCTCGATGCATTTCAACAAGAGCAAGCTAATGCCACCACACTGGCAACAACTTTCTTGTCCAACCGCCCTCCTCCAACTATAAAATATATTGCGGAGGAGTAAAGTAAACTAAAACCCAAAACATCTGGGAGATGTCCCCGCCCACCAACCGCCTTCAGCACATTGGTGTCACATACGCTGTAACGTAAGATTCCTTTAACGTGAATGTGCACCTGCCTACTTGCTTGCAAAACCCACTGGCTAGTAAAGCAGCGCAAATGACCTCTATGGTCCGGCACGCCTCTAAACACCCCCCTCCCCCTCTCCCAGGAATGAAAACCAGCATTTGTATTTTCTTTCCAGAGTCTGAGCTAGATATGTCTGGTATAAGGGCGCAATTCGGTGATCCTCTCCAGCTACAAATGCTGGTCTCGGGGCTAAGTTTCATCTCGCCTTGGCCTGTAACTTATCACTTACCGTGTTAACACTACACATTACCCATCCTCTCCGTTGTCCAAAGGTGGGCGCGCCGCTGAATTTTGGTACTTGCGCCCGCGCCCCTGCGCCGGCGGCGATGCCCACCTGCGCCCGCGCCGCTGCGCCGCTATTTTTGGCCCCTGCAGTTGCGCCCCGCGCCGCTGCGCCGCTGCGCCACGCGCCGCTATTAATTAAGTATGCCTATACAAAAATTATGTGCAGTGCCAAAGTTTCTACCTATTTAGCCCCCCAAAAAACAGTTTTGGGCTATAAAAAAGTCATTTTTATTGAAAATACAACTTATAATTGGCATCACAGTTACCTATATTCACATTAAAGATTAAACTATGGCCCGTGAGCTATATTGCTCGGCGGGCGGTAAATTTAGCCAGATTGACCCCGCCCACTGAGTCTGAGTTTCTGTCTCTACTCATCCTTCTACTCAATGTCCTCCTCCTCCTTGTCCTCCATGTTAGGCTCCAAGTACTTGTACCCCATAAGATTCAGGTTGCCGCGGAGGAAGACCAGCTGCTCAAAGTTGCAGGCAGTCAGGGAGGCCCTTTTGGGCCTCAAGATGTCCCTGGCGACGCTGAACAGCCTCTACACTGCAGCAGAGCTGGGGAGGGCAGTGTTGTATTTAATGAACATGTCCACCCGGGCCTCCCTGTGCTCCATGGGGAACATCTTGATGGTCAGGGGTCCTCACTGTGGGCCCGTTTCCAGGACCGCATGGCGTTGTTAAGGACCTCATCCAGGTCCTGCCTCCCCTCCTCAGGAGCGTCCTCATCGTCCATGAGTAGGTCGACAATGTCCTGGCGTCTGGGCTGTGAGGGGCCAGCCTCTTCCTCTGCCACCTGAGTAGAAAATAAAGAAATACTAAATATTAAATTTACTAAATTAAACTCGAATTTTATCTAAATTGTCCTACACCAAGTTACTACTTTCAATATCAAATAAACTGCCCACCTGTGACTTCATGAGTGTTTTGAGCTCCATGACGATCCTAGTCTTGACGGCCGGAACGTTGTCAGGAGCCACTTTCCTCAGGATGGCAGGAGTGTAGTGGGGGTGGAGGGCAGTGGCCATGACGATGTCCATGTCGTCGTACAGGTGGCCAAACCCCTTTTCAAAGCCCCTGAGCAGGGCCTCCACCAGGGACTTTGTCATACTGGAGGTTGCCGCTGTCTATCTGCCTCATGATGTGGAGGTTGGGCAGGAGGATGCCCATGTAGGCGGTGTCCTCCCCCTGCAGTCTGTCCAGGCAGTTGGCCACAGGCTCCATGACGTCCCTGTACTCTATGAGGAACTAAAAAAATACAAGTTACGTTAGTATTAACTATTAAGTATTAACATAACGTAACTGTGAATATTTAAAACATTAAAATTCAAAACTGGTGACTTGTTAAGCTTTTAAATCATATTTCATATATCAGACGAGCATTTATAGCGGTAAAATAAATTTCCACAACACGAAAGTAATAGATTGGTGTAACAGCTAAAAGCAGTCATTCCTGCCACTCTTTTAATTATTAAATTATGAAGAAGTTTGATACAGTTTAGTTATACGTTATAACCCATCGATTTTTAAACATAGTAGATATTTAATTTTGTTTTAAAATATAATTTAGTTAAAAAAGGTTAACATATCGTTTTACTTTCTTGCACAGTTGAATGCAAAAAAAGCCTGCCAACAGATGAAGCGGCGAGAACGGACCATAACCTATTAACACAAGAGCTGGTGCAGCACTGCAGTCAGGGTAGAGACTAGAGACTCGCACTGTAGTGGCAATCAGCTGCTCTAAACGACGCAAATCTTTACCCTAGATTACAAATTCTATCGCTCTGACAACCCTAGGGCGCCATTAGGAGCAATTTCTTCTATTTATTTCTGAAGGATTGCAATGAACAAAACTGAAGTGTCTGTGGGGTGTTGCCTTTACAATGGCACCCCAATTACTTTTTTATTACCTTTTTTCTATTAAAAAAAAAATGCAATGTCTGAGTGTGTCTCAGTCTGAGACCTTTCAGATTACCATATAAATTCCAAACGCTATCATAAGGTTTTAAAGGTTTAAAGGTTTTAAAGGTTTAAAGGTTTTAAAGGTTTAAAGGTTTTAGAGGTTTAAAGGTTTTAAAGGTTACTAAAAGTTTTAGTAATGTATATAGAACTTTACAGGTAGTTACTTTTACTAATGTATATGGTTAGTATAATTACTTATAATACTACACGTAACAGGTAGTCAGGTACATATGTGTTTGCCGCGTCGGATTCTTAGGTCGCCTTTTATCGCTCGCTAAAGCTGGGCAGTAGCGCAGACAGCGGCACGGATTTTTTACTTGCGCCGCGCGCCGTTGTGCCGCTTTTTTTAGAATTCGCGCCGGCGCCGCTGCGCCGCCGGTTTTTAACACGCGCACTGGAGGCGGGGGCGAAATCCGCCCACCCCTCCGGTTTTTCGCAAATAACTGCAGATTTTACCGGTCAATATACGTGATTTTCGGTGTACCTGCTTAGAAATGAACGGCACGTCGCTTAAAGGAAGAAAAATGGAAATCTGCCGAATTTTTTTTATGTTAGGGGCCGCTAAAGTCAAAAAATGTTATGGCGCCAGACCACAAAAATCGGCGCTGATGCGCTTCCAGTATACTGACAAAAGGGAAGTGTTCTAGGCAACACTAGCGACTTGTTTGATGCATATTGATATGCTGTGTAGTTTCAAGGTCATGTTAGGTCACCAAGGTCAAGTTCATGACAGGTTAATGGAACCAAACTTGATTGACTGGAATGTTGCCATAAATGCACTACTGGTTGTCATTTGTACTGTTTGTCATTGCGTTTCCATACTTTATTCATGTACTTCACTCCCTTCTTCACGAAGCCGATTGCTCCGAGCTGCCCGACGGAGCAGTCGGGCGGGCGGCCGATTCCGGTAACTGGAACAGGTAACTGACCTGATAAAGTGGTGCTATATAGGTGACCTGAGGTCAAATGTTGGGTCTAGCATCTGTATTGCATCATTAGTAATGTCCAAAACATCATTGATGTCCATTTTTTTAGCATTTAAGCACAATCACAGCGATCCATAACGATGACAAGCCAAGCCACGCAAAACCGGAACATTTTGGCAATCTGACCTCATTTGACCTTGAAAACATTGACCTAAGGTCACGAAAATTGCACACAATAGAGTTCACTACCGTGCCCATCTACCCTGCGAATTTCGTTCCTCCAGCTTTACTAGAAGCCGAGATCTTATGGGGGGCGGAATCCGCCCCCCCCCCCCCTCCAGTGCGCGTAATTCTCAGAGGCCCTTCAGGGCGCGTGTTAAGGTGCGCCGCCGGCGCAGCGGCGCAGCGGCGCAATTTGCGTGCGCCGTGCCCACGTTTGCCGTTTTCACACTTACCAAAAAAGTGAACCCAAACTTGCCAGCACCATCACCATAAAATCCACCTCACACAGCCAGAAGATTGAGAGGGTTGCTTCTCAGGCATGTCGCCATGCATGGAGTCATCCAACTGTAACACTATCCATTTGTTGACTGAGCCCGAGTCTCGGAAGACGCGTGGACCCTGCCTGGCGACTTTAACACCGCTGCCGCCCAATGCAGGTCAGGTCGTTCTGCCACTGGACCACACATACTACAGGTTGTACCGGGGACATTTCGGTCATCAAGAGAGAAACTGCGATCAGTCAGCGGTCCTCAAGCGCACTCGAGGGTGCTTTGAGCCACACGGGGGCTCATCAACTCTGTTTTTGCAACGCTGTGCAAAACAAAGCTAGGAACAATGCTCAAAGAGAGCAAAGAGACGATGCGGATGTTTTCAAGCGTGCGGAATTTAGTGCTGACCAGTGGCTTTAATAGTAACCCTGGTATGAAACGTCTCAGAGCTCTGGCATTATCAATCACGACGCAGGCGAGCCGACAGCGCAATGTGTGAATCATGCCCCGTGTCCGTAGTCACCGGACGTAGTCACCGTGTCCGTAGTTACCACAATGTTTGAATCATGCCCCGTGTCCGTAGTCACCGGACACTTCCAAGTTCCAGTTGGGACAACTGCTTGACATTTGCACTTTCCCGCGACCACTCAGCATAAGGGAGTGGCAACACAAAACCCGGGTACATGCGTCTTAAAACAAGACTTGCTCTAATCTCCTAAATTTACAAATTAGAATGTATTTTGCTTGCCTAAATGAGGCAGCATAATTTGAGGAGTGATTGATCCATCGGCTCATTGCTGCTGAATAATTTGGCAGTAATTTGACAGGAGCACTTTGAACTATATCGGTTGTTTAATTATATTTTCTGATGATCAACATTTCGATAACCGTCCTCGTCATCGGCTAATTTAATTGAAACAAATACAAAACTAAGCACTCCTTTTGCAACCACTGTCCAGACACCACGTGCTAAATCGCTCATCTGACATAAAGCAAGCGAATTAATTTAGAACAACACATGTTATGAGAAAAAAATTATATAAAGAGTTCCAGAGTTAGCGACTATATCACTACATGGCCCTCCCGGTATATGATCGCCATGCATCATATACGGCAGAATGCTTCTGATCAATTATCATCCCTCAGACATACCCATGCCCACATCGATACGAATGACACCCAACATACTCGGTGGTGCTCTTTGCAGGTGGTATCATCACAGGCGACGTCATGAGCGGACACACATGACTCTCACTGGTATGTGACTAAACCTATACCAAGCGCCGATTCATTCATTGCAGGGGTGGTGTTTTGTATACTTTTGAAGAGGCATATGCCCCACCCACCCTCAAATGATCAATTGTGTCCCTCCAATACTGCATTTGTCCCCCCCCCCCCAATATGAAATGGAAATGGCATGCAGAAAAAAGCATAAAACTGCGGGCTGCGATCAGAGCGGGAGGACCGATGACCCCGCTGATGGTCCTACGGTTGGCCCCACCGATGATCCAGCGATGGTCGCCTTGGAACTAGTGATGTCCGCCCATTAAATCTGGTGACCTGCCATTGTCTAGTGATGTCCGCCCACTAAATCTGGTGACCTGCCATTGTCTAGTGATGTCCGCCCACTAAATCTGGTGACCTGCTATTCAGGACGGGGGGGGCAGAGGGGGCAGTCGCCCCCCATGCCGTGAAACTACCCCACCCCCATGAAATTTGAGGAGGCCCCTATCCGGAAATGCACAGGAAAAAGGTGAGCAAGGAGACCGACAAGACAGAAGAGCATGCTGTCAAGGAGGACCCAAAACTGGCAACGAGGCCCCCGGGAAATCTAATCAGGTCCCTATAAGAGACGTAGGACAGATATTGGAAGTAGGCCTCCAGGACGAAAAGGATGCCACCGAGACGGGCAAGAAGCCACCAAGATTAGAAAAGAAGGCTTCCGGTGGGTGGCAGGATATTCTGAATTTCGAAAACTAGGCCCCTAAGATGGAAGAGGAGGCCCCTACAATAGAAAATAAGGAATGATAGGAGATATTTCTCCGGATGCAAGAGGGAGCCCCAATATGGGTAAGAAAGTCTCCACAGGAATGAGAGAAGGCCACTGAGAACAGCTAGATGAGGCCCATATTTTGGAAGGGGAGGACTCTAGGAGAGAAGATTTGGTACTATGACGCAAAAGCACCCTGCTAAGAGGATAATGAGGCTCCAAACACATGTGAGAACGCTTCGAAGACGTGAGAGGAGGCCCCTAATTTGAAAAACGAGTCGCCTAGGAGAGGATAGGAGGCCCCAGAAATCAAGAGAGTGTCAACAATTGGCACGGAGGCCCCCTGGATTGCAAAGGAGGCGCCCAGGATTGCAAAGGAGGCCCCCAGGATTGCAAAGGAGGCCCCCAGGATTGCAAAGGAGGCCCCCAATTCGGGAAGGGAGGCCCCAGAAAATGAGAGGAGGCCCTAAGACGGAAGAGAAAGCCAGTGGATATGAGATGGGGTTTCGGAAACGCAAAGGCAGGCCCCAAAATGGGTAAGGTTCCACCAAGATAGAAAAGGATGATCCAGATACGTGGCAGGGGGTACTTAAATCGGAAGAGGACGACACAGGATTGGAAATGAGACCCCATGGTGAACGCGGAGACCCATACAATAGGAGAGAAAACCATCAGATGAGAGGGATGGCTCTCAGGCGAGAAAGAAGGCTCCAAGACGGGTAAGAAGGTCCTAAGGAAATGACAAGGCAACTGAGATAGGAAAGGTTGCTCGTAATTTGGAAGATGACGTACCTGGGAGAGAAGAGGAGTCCACCAGGAGATAAGAGGTCACCCTTAAAATTGGCAAAGATTGAATCAAAATGTAGAGCAGGAGGCCCCCAAGCCGTGAGAGGAGGTCCCTAATTCGAAAAAGAAGTCCTCTAGAAGAGAAAAGGAGGCCCCTGCCGGACTCGAGAGGAGTCCCTCAAGACGGAGTAGGAGGTCTCCAGGGCCGAATGAGGCCCCGAAGACCGGAAGGAGTTCCCAGGAAATGAGAGGAGGCCCTGAAGCTGGAAGTTGGTAGCAGGTATGGAAGGAGGTGAGGTTTCCAAAATTGAAGATCCCTTCAAAACGGGTAGGGCTTTGCCAGGACAAAGGAGGCCCACGAGGCGTGGCAGGAGGCCCCTAATTTGGGAGATACTGCCCATGGAACATGAGAGGAAGCCCCATGCCATGCTAAAGGGGCCCCAGGATGTAGGAGGAGGCCCCCAAGACGGGAGAGGAGGGCCATTTAATATTGAGGAGGGTAGGACACACGAGGAGACATCCAAAATCGGTAAAGAGGCTCCAGGAAATGAGACGAGACCTCTAAGCCGCGAGAGGAGGCCTATAAGTTGCAAGGATGAGCCCCTAAGAAATGGTAGGAGTCGTGCTGGAGTACTTGAAAATCACGGTATGGGTCCAAAAAGATCCGGCCGGGCCCCTGAAATTCACGCTGAGCCTAAGGGTACCAAAAAGTCACGTACGGACCATGAAAATCATTCTATGGGCACGACAGGTCGTACCGTTCCCCAACAGTCTCATTGGGACACAAATGAATCCGGGGAAACGAAAAACAATCCGGACATGGATAATCACTCTGGGACCACAACAATGGCGCCAATATCCTCCAAAACGTATTGGACCCCCAACAAGTGTCGAGGTCGCTAAAATTCGCGCTAGGGATCCAAGCAAATGACGTCGGGATACAAAAGATTACATTGGACTAAAAAAAGTCGCGTCGCAGCCCTTCAAAATCATACTGGGGGCACAAAAGATGGCGTCGGGCCCCCAAAAGTTGCAGCTTCCCCCAAAAATAAATTATTAACCAGAATGTCACTCTGCGGCCTCAAAAATCGGGTCAAAGTCCCCCAAAAACCCGTTGGGCACGGAAGAAAAAACGTTCCAGGGCACTGAAAAAAAATCGAACCGGGAAACCGATGAATCGTACCGGGACAAAAAAAATATCACATAAGGACCTTTAAAAATAGAAATCGACGTCCACAAAGTTCACACCGATACTCGATCAAATCGACCCCAGCACAGGAAAACTACGAACAGGTCCAGAAAAAATTAGCCGGAGGGCTTTTATACTCCGAAAGGTGCCATCGGCCGAAAAGAAAACTTCTTCGGTGGCTGCAGTGGTATATCAAAGGGGCAAATGTCCCCTCTCTCCTAAGAGGGAGGGGGCATTTGCTCCCTAGAATCGTGCCGGGGCCCCAAAAAGTCGCGCTGGGACCTCCAAAATTATCGTCGGTCCACCAGAATTCGCGCAGGGGGCTCCAAATAAATACGGCGGGCCCCAGAAAACTCGCTCCGAGGCCCGAAAATCTGCAACAGGAACCGCCAAGATCGCGTTGGGGCCACAGCTAAGCACAACGCGCCCTGGAAACTCGAACTGGTTCCCACAAATATCGAACTCGGGATCCATATTGCCCATCGGTAGTCCCAACAATTTGGTCTGGACATCAAAAATTAACGTCGAGGCTCCAAAAAAATTGGCATCTAGGGCCCAGCATAAGCCAGTGTGACCCCGAAAATCGCATCGGTATCCGAAAAAAATCAAGCCGAAGCCCTCCAAAATAAGGAGGGATTCCAAAAAATAAATGTCCGGGTCATAAAAATTGATCTGGAGCACCGGACATATCATCAGATGCCTTCACAAATCCCGTACGGCCCCGGAAAACATATCGGAGGTCGAAAAAATCGAGGTGAGATACAAAAACATGGCGCCAGGGGATCGAGAAATCAGGCCGGGATTCGAACTTTAAAACAAATTCAGAAGAGATCCACAAAAATCGCGTTGAGCCCAGAAAACTGGCGTTGGGTCCCCGGAACAACGAGCCTGAGCGTGATAAGTCGCGCTGGGACCCAGAAAAATCGCACCGAAGCACCAAAATCGCATTAGGGCCCCACAAATGTGCGTCAGAAGCCCCAAATAAACACAGCGGAACCTTAAAAGCACAACGGGGCCGAAAATGCAACTGGTCCTCCAAAGCGCAGTTTCACAAAAAGCGACAGGGCATGCGTTGCAACCCTAAATAAACATGCCGGGAGCTCTAAAGAAAATACACCGGAAGCTCTCAAGGCATACAGGGGCCATGCGACCGCACAAGGGCCTGAAAATGTGTCTGGGGACGCAAAAAGCAACATGGTCCCAAAACGAATAAAAACATCGGGCACTAAATACACACATCCGAATCTTTGAAAACGCCCGACACCTAAAAAATCCTCGGTGCACAAAAAAGCAACAAACCCTAAACGAGCAGGGGTTTTGAAGATGTGTTGAGCCCCTAACAAAAATGGATTGGAGCCCTAAGACACATCCGTAGACGAAGACAGACGAAACGGGTCCAAAAAAGAACACTGAGGCAGGGCCTCGGTTCGGTAGCCAATCTGGGAGCATATTTAATCAAAGATATGAGGTGCATGAAATCTCAGCGGGTGTCTGCATTTTTAACCATCATAAAATGTGGGAAGTAGGAAACTAATGATCGAACTTAATTAATCGAATTTTCGCAGCGAACGCCCATACGAAGCATTTTATAACGTCAGATATGGCGCAAGTATATCATGTGGCAGCAATTAGCAAAGCATAGGAGACCCAGCAGAATCCGTAGCACCGCACGAAGTGTGGCGAATGCGCCGAATTCGCAAGATGGGTGTGCACGTGCACTGACGTTGGCGTCGTGGCGACCGTGCACTATGAACTGGAATGTTTGAAATTGGGAAATTTTACATTTTAAAGTGATTTGCATAGGTGTAATTTCAGGGTGGTGGTCGTGAAAGGCTCGACAGGACCTGGTTACCTAGCCGGAGATCGAGCGTTAGAAGCTGTCCGCTGCTTCATGTCAGCATTAGAAGCTGGCCCCGCCCACCCTCTCCCAGCTTTCTCGTAGGTGTCCATCCCAGGACAACTGCGAGAAGCTCCTCTCTCGGGTGACGTCAGACACCCAACCACTAGTTGGTTGTTAGCCGGACTAGCCAGCCGACGCCACTTGTCGGTTGCTCGCCGGATTGGCCGGCGCAGCTCCCCTCCCACTCCCCTTCGGCCCAGCGGCAGAGGTCAAGAAAGTCGCCATCTTGCCTACGCTGGTAGGTAGCAAGATTAGCCCTCAATATCTCACTCAAGTAGCAATTTATCCATGACGTATTGAAATAAAAAGAAGGGACTGGTCACGAATGCTTTCCACAAAAACTAGTTTTGTAACGAACAGAAGACATCCAGATTATGAAATATCACGGACTAAAAGGCTGCCACAGTATTGAGCGATACTGCATCACCCCATGGGTTTGCCCATGACATCGGTGGTTGCTTAATTAATACAATACTATTTTGGTACTGGGTATCCGTTTACGAACCATATTATTCCAAGACCCATCTCTATGTCATTGTATAGAGAAGGATTAATCGTCAACGCGTACTTCACCAGGTAACAAGTGCTGGTAACTTTGATTGTGTTATTGGGCATGATATGCACATAAAAAACATGTATTGCACATGATAATACATTTCTAGGCTTTTAAATAATAAATTAAACTATAATTAGTTGATTTATGGTCATATCAATGAAAAACTAGCAGCAGACACCCCAAAAGAACCATAGTGCAGGAACAAAAACGCCAACGCGACCGCCAATGTCTGGGTAACGTTACTTGAGTTACAATTATGGAGTAGAGCAGGTGGCGTTGCGAACAAGTGAGGAGCTAAAAAGGTGGCAGCACTGTCGCTCACAAGGAACAATATCGGTGTCAATATTAATTTAAGCCGGACCCAGGTAGCAAAAAGTGCATGTTTTGTTCTCGTAGGTAGCAGTCTAGAAACATTCTTGACCTCTGCCCAGCGGTGCTCTCTAGCACCGTCGGGAAACCGATTTGTCAGCGGCCAGCCTCGACTGTTGTTTTTCCAATCCCACCCAATAGATTAGAGCTGAACAGAGGTACCTTTCTGGTTTAAAGGATCGGGCTAGCGGTCTTCGGACCGTGACTGCGCCCGCCTCTGTTCGGCTACTCCCATCCCTCCAAAACTCTATGTCTTTCTCCCCCTTTACACGTCATTCTTTCACACCTTTCCTTGTAGCACCCCTTCAGGGTGCCTTTCTTGCCCGCACCCCTTCAGGGCGCCCTTACACGCACACTCCTCCCCACTCCCCCCCCGGGGCATTACCCTGGTCCGGTATTCCCGGGGACCCCCGCCCCCTCGGAGGGATGGAGGGCACCGGCCGCGCCCGGAAGCACGCCTGCCCCCTTCCCGGGACCCCCTGAGGGTGAATCCTTCGTGTTAATCACAAGGATTGAGTGATTGTGGGCCCGCACCTCCCCGTTCGTCACAGCCAGGGAACTGGATGAGTGCACCGGCGGAGTTCTCTCCTCCAAGGTACTCGGCTCCGGATCACTGTTGGTACGGGTGAAGGATGCCACCCAAGCCCGGTCGCGCCTAAACATCCGTAGATTCCTGGGCGCCGACACCGCCGTCGAGGTAGCCGACCGGCTAAACCTCTCTTTCACCACCGCATACGCCCCTGAGTTCGCGGAGCTCTCTGAGGAAGAGCTCCTCGCGGAGCTAAATTCGCAGGGGATATGCGAGGTGACCCGCCACGGCCGACGACCCAGACCTGGCCCTGTCCTGAAACTCGGGTTCAGGACCGTGACCCCGCCCCCTTACATCATGGCGGGCTACCCTCAGGGTGGCACTCCGCCCATGGACCCCGCCCCCAGCACGCTGCACCTTCTGCCAGCGGGTCGGCCATCAGAGCCGGGCGTGCAGAGCAAAGGCCACGTCTGCGGCTTCTGTGCAGAAGGACACCCAACGGATCCTTGCTAATCTGCCGAGCAACGATGCGCGGTCTGTCAGGACCCCACCCTGCATCGTCTCCCAGGTGCTCGGCCTGGGTAGAGGCCAAGCAGAGGAAGGCGCGTCGCCTGGCCACGCAGCACGGCACACCGCCCTCGCCCTCGCGCCCAGCCGTGCGGACCCGACCCCGGCTGGCCCCTTTGTGGCCAACCCCAACAGAGGCGGCTCAACGCCCCCACTCCCTTCAGCCAGGACCGACTGAGCTTGTAACGAAGTCTTTGCTCCCCTCTGGTTTATCAGTCATTTCTCTTATGACTGAGGCAAAACTTCTTTTGGCTCGTGAATAGACTATGGACCTCGTCGTTTGCGATATTTAAAACCCAGGGAGTATTCATTCAATGGCCCTGAACCTTCATATCAGAGCTCTGATCTGCACATCTTGACACGCACCTCATAATCCAGCGCTTATGTATTGTGCTATTAGTCAACAGTCAATGGCCACCATGCTTGAGATTATAATGATGCAGCGTGATATATGCGTTAATAATGTAGCTTCATTTTGACAGACAGGGGCAACTACTTCACATACGATCTCCGACTTATACTGACCGGTCTTCAATCACGCTATACTCCTATCAAAGAATTACATCTCAACAGACACAGCGACTCTCAGGCAGAGTCGTCCGACGTACCTCAGTACCGAAGTGCGGGACAGGGCTGGCCAGCCATCGGCCGCCCTGCCCGTCCGAGCTCTGACCCCCAACCGCGCGTCTCGACCGCCCGATGACAAGAGAGAGAGCCCTCGCGGCACCGTCGCGAGGTAACTCACAGTCTACGTCACTATCACGTGATCAGCCCTCAACACGTCACGTGACTGCCTGCGCGCGCAGACCAGTGGGGGTTTGCTCATCCCCGGCCAGCCTTGAACTGGCGCCTAGAGAGAACAATGGCTCGCTCTGAACTCCGTGCACCGGACGACAGGCGGGCGCGCCGTCTCTAATCTCAGACTTCAGAGACAGACTCTGATCTCAGCATCTCGGTCCCTCAGAGTCGTCTCTGGTAACATCCAGAGTTTCGACCTGGCTTGGGAATCGGTGCTGTCTCAGCACCTTGGCCGCCTCGCGTCGGCCCAGTGCTGTCTCAGCACAAACAATCGGCTCGGTGACTTCATGCTGTTCACAGACAGCCGATATCGGGTAGGTGCCGGAAACTGTCGCGACATGAACGGTGGGGGTAGGTGACTGAATGTCTGGGATTAAGATGCCCCGAAAACCAACTTTGTTACAAGCTCGACCCTTCCTCCCCCTCCCCACCTCACCCCCGCCGACCACGCGCCCCGTTCCCATGGCGTGCTCCTCCACCTCGCGGTCCCCCCATCGTCGCCAGGCCACCCCGCCGCCGGCCATGCGCCGCGGTCCAGACGAGGGCCCCACCGAGACTTCCCTCCCCTCCGCCAACACCAACAGGCCGCTCCGCCGCCGGCCACGCGCCCGTCTCCCATCCCGAGCGGCTCCAACACACGGCCCAGCGACCGCCACCAGGCTGCTCCGCCCAAGGCGCGGTCTTCTTCCACCCCGCCCCCTCAGGATCGCCTCCCCTTCCGGTCCCCTGGGGTCAGCCACCCCTCTGGATCCCCAGCCCGGACCCCCTGGGGATCCAGAGCCTCCATCTTTTTCAACAGGGTGGTCCGACTCATACGAGATGGACGACTCCGTCACGCCCTCCCCGCCACACAAACGCCTGCGAGGGCGTGAACACCAATGCAGACACCCACCACTGAATTCTTGCTCCAATGGAATACGATGTCTCTGATATCCCATTGGGCAGAATTCAAGCAATATATCATCCAAAATAAACCATTGATTACCGCCGTTCAGGAAACACGATGGCGCGAAAATGATCCACATAATTTTAAAATCTATCGTTATACCCTTTATTCCCAAACAGAAACACTACATCCAGCGACGCGTCCTACTCGCGGCAGAAAAACACGTACCCAAAACTCGTCGCCCAAGCGACCGTAAAACCGTGCCGTGGTGGAACGACGAGTGTAAACGAGCCGTCGCCTCACGGCGGCGGGTTGAGCGGAAATTTCGGAAAAACCCCACCGTACAAAACAGGGTAGAAGCCCGCGAGGCAAAACTACGCTGTCAGCAAATTATTCTTTCGGCCAAGAAACACAGCTGGCAACTCTACTCCAACACATTCAATCGATTCATCCCTATCTCCCAAATATGGACTCAACTTCGCTCCTTCGCCAATGGCAGAGCCCCACACCGCGCATTCCCACAACTAACAATTAACCAACAGCACATAGCTGAGCCCACAGCCGTCGCGAAACACTTCGCCACTTATTACTCTGACATCTCTTCCAACACTCAATACTCATAGCACACCACCTCATTCCTTCGCGACACTCTTGCCACATGCCACTTCGACTCAGACAACTCCGAACTCTAAAACACCCCCTTTATCCCCTATGAACTAAATTTATCCCTCTCAAAGGTATCCAGTTGGGCTCCTGGACCTAATCGCTTGACATACCTCTTCTTTCAAAATCTATCTGACTCCGGTAAAGACAACCTCCTCTCGGCACTAAATCAATTATGGACTGATGGCACTTGTCCACCCTCTTGGTCTACTAGTACTATCATCCATATACCTAAGCCTTCCAAACCTCGACATCTCCTCTTTAGCTATCGTCCTATCCCTCTCACTAGTTGTGCTTGCAAAATTTCTGAGCGCATGGTCAATGGACGAATCAAAGTCTATCTCGGAAACAACAAAATTATCTTCCCCTTTCAGAGCGGCTTCCGACGAAGGCGAAGCCAATCGACAACCTAATCGAAATTATGGATTCAATCCAGCGTGGTTTCGGGAAACAATGCGAAACCATCGCCCTTTTTTAGACCTAAATCCGCGTTTAACAAAGTACACAGTTCTGCCCTTCGAATTAAATTACACCGTATTGGTATCAAGGGCAGAATGGCCACCTTTATCGCAAACTTTCTAGAAAATCGTTCCTTTGTCGTCCGCTGCGGCAACATTCATTCCCGGCCCCACACTCTCGATCAAGGCGTCCCGTAAGACAGCGTCCTACCTCCAACCCTCTTTCTCATTATGATCACCGACGTATTAGAACAACTTCCCCTAATTTCTCCCCTCCTAAAATGTTCTCTCTATGCCGATGATTTGGCTGCTTGGTGTACACACCCGTCGACAGATTCAGCTAATCACTTTGTTCAACTCGCCATGAATCACATTGATTCATGGTGCTCCCTCTGGGGGCTACAGATCTCCCCCACGAAATCGGCCACTATGCTCTTTTCCCGGCTCCCCAGGCATACCCCACCTAGCCCATCGCTCCGCTATCGCGATCAAATTATCCCCCTCCAAACCTCCTTCAAATATCTCGGAATTATCCTCGACAAAGGACTTTATTTGGGCACCCACAATACTCATCTTAAACAACGCTGCTGTAGCGAAGCTTCCTGTGGGGGCATTTCAATTCCAGAAATCTACCCTACCCCGGTCATGCAGCGGCAGGTCTCGCGACAGGAAATCATCCGAGCCGCCGTCGACCGGGCTATCGCCGCTTAGTCAGCCGTGGTGCCCGCCGGCCGCCGAGGCCTGGTGTTACCCCTCCCCTCCGGTCAAGCTACCCCGGTACCCTGACGTGGCCGTCGCTGTCTGACAACATGAACTCAATAGACCACCACCGCCGTCGGCCGCCGATGTCTGACTGATGGTGAAATGTCAGTGTCTGACGTTGGACGTGACCGTCATGGGTAACAAATGTTAAATAGCCTTTCCGGGAACCCTATGGGCAGGTGCGTGCACGTTTGTCTAGTCTATATATGTGTGTATGATTTATGAATGTAGTGGAATATTGGGTGACTGCTGGATGAAAATTCATGTGTCTATGACATGTGAAATGTCAATTGGGCTGCAGCGCCCCGAATCTGCCGGCTGCTTGTATGCAGCGCGGTGCAGCTGGAGCGCTGAGGCAGCAGCTCTGGTGTCCGACGCCGGACCGGCGCGAGGCTGCCAAGACGTAGAGTCAGCAGTTATGCCCACAGAGGGACTAAGATTCAGAGCGACTCTGAGCTGACGTAGTCTGTTTCTGAGATAGAGACAGCGCGACCCGCCAGGCTGGTGTAGAGTGCATCGGGAACGCGTATTGTTCTCAACGGTTCCGAAGTGGCGTGACCGGAACACCAGGGCCACCGCCCTGGCTTGAAGCCAAGGGCGGTGGCCCTGAGGTGAACTGGCGCGGGAGATAGAGAGATGCGTTGACTTGCCTCTGAGACGCGCAACCGAGCGGTCGCGAGCCTGGGCTCGACGGGCGGACCGGCCGGGCTGGCTGGCCCGGCCCCACACTACGGTACTTGAGGTACGTGAGTCTTACTGAAAATCGCTGCGTGACTGTTGGTGATGTAACCGCTGGAATACTTCGGAGAATACCGTGATTGGAGACCGGTCAGTATGAGCTGGAGATCGTATGCGAAGCAGTTGTACCTGTCTGTGTCAAGATGAAGCTGTAGTAATAACTCGTATATCACGCTGCACCATTAAAATATGAAGCATTGCGGCCGTTTAACTGTTGACTAATTGCACAATATAAAAGTGCTGGATTTTGAGGTGCCTGTCAAGAGATGGTTGAATCAGAGCTCTGAGATTACGATACAGAGCCATTGAACCTATACCCGGGAGTTAATAGCCAACGTCGAGGTCCATAGTACTATTCACGTAACCCAAAAGAAGTTTGCCCCCAGATATAAATCGAAGTACCAAGTAGGGGCATGGGAAGAACTTCGTTACACTGCGCTGTGCGTCTAAATCTCCTGCGCTGCATCTCCGGCCGCCACTGGGGTGGAGACAGGACTACTCTTAGCAAAATGTGCATCGCCCTGATTCGTTCAATCCTGGAATACAATGCGTTTATCTTCGATCATATATCTCTAACACTCACCAAATCACTAGAATGCATAGAAAATCACGCACTCCGCCTCATCACCGGAGCAAACGGCCCCACACCTACCATCAGCCTCCGGGGTGAGGCCAATCTCCCTAGCCTACAACACCGCAAAACACTACAACTCGTTAGATACCACTTCAGGACAACAACACAGCTAAATCACCCCTCCAATGTCGCATGGTCTAAACCTCTAGTTCGGCGCTCCAAGAACAAAAATAAATTCAGCATTGCTATTCACTTGAAGCAGGCTCTCAAATCCACACTGAAATTTTCCGATGTTACCCCTGACCGAGTTCCCCCATTTCTCCTATTCTGGCACATGAAACACCCCAAACTTGAGTATCTCTTTAGGCACAATAAAATCCTAGTCACCCCCATCGACGTTCAAGTCAATTTTATAATATCAATAGGCCCACCCACAACACACTTTCTTTTACACTGACGGCTCCCGTACTAGCAATGGTACGGCCGCCGCTTGGTATGGTGGGCCCGACACTGGCCAAACCAAATTAACACATCATTCGGTATACACAGCAGAATTAGTCGCCATACTCACTTGCCTCCAACACATCATTGCACAACAAATCACCGCCCCTACTACAATGACTCACGATCCTCCGTGGACGCCCTCGTAGCCTTACACAACACCACACACCCACACTCCACGCCATCCGACACCCCTACAATGACAACAACGCACACCTTCAGCTCACCCTCCTCTGGATCCCCGGACATAGATCCCGGGGAACGATCGAGCGGATGGTCTGGCCCGAACGGCGATCGACCTGCCCCCGAATGAGGGAGTTCCGGTACCACCCGGGATCTTCTAGCCCTGACCAATAGTCTATTTAAGAAATATATCCAGGACTGCTGGTCACACAACACCACACACCTGTACGCTATCAAACCCACACTCTCCAACTGGCCCTCTTGTAACCAACACTCCCGTTTGAACGAGGTGATGCTCGCCAGACTTCGCCTCGGACACACCAGACTGACACACAATTATATTTTTTATCGACCACACCGCATTCCATTTTGTACCACATGTCGTGTTCGCATTACTGTCATCCATGTCTTACTTTCCTGTCCAGCATATGCTCCTCATCGTCGCGCTATTATCCAGCATTTCACCAACATCCATACGCAATTTTCGCTTCGGGCTCTCCTCGGGGATGAGCACCCGGCGCTCCTCCAGTTACTTTTCCGCTTTCTACATGACACCCAACTTTCCGAACGGATCTGATTTTTCTGTTGTACGTTACCTGGTCAAAACTGAAGTGATGTGAAGTTAAAAGCAATGACACGTGCCGCACTCCTCGTTCACTGTATGACTCCGCTCCACACATCTTCCTCTCCGACGCTGTAAAACACATCATATAGGTTATCTCACACTAGGTAGGCAGGGACCGATCCAATTTGGCTAAAACGGGCGGTTTCCCTTGTAATATTGCGCTTGGTTTTTACCTACGGGTTTCCAAAGCAGCTTGGTTTTTACCCTTCTCAGGTTTTTTCCAAGCTTTAACTTAAACATACACCTACACATACAAGGTTGGGCCTGACACCCACGATTCGCCCTGCACGTCGGGCCTCCGCTTCGCCATTTCAGGTTACAGATGGGTAGTGGAGCCTCTCCGCAGGCAACGAAGCTGCCCACCCTGCCTCCAAGTGTCCTTCTAATTATCGTGTATGTATGTATGTATGTCTCTATGTTTCACCTGTGTATGTATGTATCGGCCATTTACGCCACGTTCCTTGCTTTCCGGCGTCTCATCTTTCCTTACTGCTTATTTGATATAACCGGATGCCACATAAGCCGGATTAACGTAACCCCTTCTTTAACGTAACAAATATCCAGCGGATGGCACTTTGCCTTTGCTAAAAATGAAAAAGGGAAAAAAGAAGTAATTTCAGCAGTGTAGGGTGGCTTATCAAAGGATACCAAAATAAACCATTAGGACAGGGTATTGTTGAAATTGTTGGTATTGTCATTGTTAGGGTTGAAATCCGACAAATCAGAAACGATAGTGGTAGATTAGGCCTCTCCACAGGACAATTCAGTTGGTCACTAATTATTTTATATAAAAATGTCCCCTCTGACAGAACAGTGGTCGAAATCCGGGGACTTTTTAATGGGGTAGGTGGACCCCTCCACATACGTTTGTCTCTCCCCCTTGACGCAAATATAGGTACGCCACTGGTCCCCCAATATTTTTCAGAAGCATACGCCCATGGGGCAAAGTCAACATTGAGGGGGGAAATCCCCCGCACAAGCACACAAAACAACACCGATACCCCATATAAAATGGGAGGAATGATGTTTTTGTATGCATTTTCTTCCTACAAACTTGTCTTCTGTGATTACAGCCTGCATGATTAGATCTTCCCAGCTTCAATGCCTTCTCAACGACGTCATTTACAAAACGGTACAGCACAGCGAAAACCATGGGCGTGGCGGCGTGGAGTTTGAAGGTCTTGCGATAATTATGCATTGCCATTGTTACATTGTTGCATTGTCATTTATGCATTGTTGTTCAATGCTTGTTCTTGCCGTGAATTTATTCGCTGAGGATTGATTATTTTAGCTTGTGTGCCAAGTGCCTTGCAGCCAGCACCAAATGTTATAATAATAAACATATCCCTTAAGATGGCGGTCAGAAAACCAACTCAATCCACTTCTCGTTGTCACCTTCGCGAAATTGTCGTCCTGGGACTGGGAAATGATCGTTTAAGCTTGCTTATGACATCAAGCTGGTGGGAATGACTGATGAACATTAGTGCTGAATCGAATTATATTCAGTTAGACTTAGTGGACATAGAAGTGGGCTGATCAATGGGAGATATTTTAAGGTACGTTCAACACCAGCCCCGCCAGCTCGCTGCAATCTAGAGGCCAGCAGGAAGATTCTTCTGGTCGAGAAAGCATTAAGACATTGGTTTATTTTGGCACTTAGGTATGTATCCACATGTTACTTATTTATACCCTGGTATGGCTCAGTTCTCAGCGATAAATAAGAGATTATTGCTATTGCGTTTCACGTAAATGTTGCACCACGCCAAGTGCAAAGAAGACATCAATATGAAATCATGTTTCCCATTCTGGAACCATACTAAGAGCCTAAAATACAACAGGCTGGAGTCAGGTCGAGTCAGGTTGGACAACAACACCAGCTGACTAGCCTCCAGAGCGACCCGAAGCGTAAACAAGAATGACCTTGAAAAACTCCCATTGCTTTAGCACGGGATGCGTTAGGTGCAGTGCTACACAAATTAATAGAACTAAAACAAAAGGTGCTAGAGACTGGGAACTACCGTATTGTTGTTCAAAAGTGTTTTCTTGATATGGTCTTGAAATATATATATGAAATTAGCTCTTATTTTACTTGAACTAGGCCGTCAAAAAGAACAATTATTTCCATGCCCTAGCACATTCATACATACGGCATGCAAGTGATCGTACAATTTGTGGAGGAATTTATAGCTATGTTTATGATGCGACGACTGTATGCATGCTCGAATAGTGAATATGCCAATATTATTATTACGGGATTTTCGGTGTATGTGTGGGTGTGGGTGGGGGGAGGTGCCAGCATGGCGGGGCGCTGGAACTGCTTTCAAAGGGGCTATATCGAGCGGTCCATGCTGACTCCCATTTGAAGTCAGAGTATCCTGGGGAGGGGGGATGGAGAGATCCCGGTTGCCGTTCCGCAAACCATTGTGGGTGCATCGACGATACATGCCTTATGTCATAAGCACAGCGTATTCCTCTATTAAATAACGTGTCTAAAATGAGTGCTTTCCTCATGGCCAAACCATCGATCCTTATCGACTCCCATACTAAATCCGGGCAATCCATGGTGTGTGTGTGTGGGGGGGGGGGGAGAACTTCAGAGGTCTCAATTTTCCTCTCGTGCTGGTGAGGCGCGTTTGGCTTAGACTCCGAATTTTTTTTCGAGAGGAACCCGTATCGTGGAAGCGGGAGTTACGGTTTGTTTTAGTTCATAATATAAGAATTAAAATTAGTCAGACTTCAACCAACTTAGCTCTAGAGGGTTGCCACTTCCCGAATGGAATGGGGTGGGGAAGCGCTTGTTGCACTGCTCCGGGAACTGACCCTGATGTGGTTTACAGGGATTTACATGGTTTACCGTCCTTGAGGGATGGGTCAACTAAGGAAGAACAGCTGGAGCTTAGGTATATGCATTCATGCATATTATAATTAATTGTATCCGTTCTTACGCATTTTATTCAAAGCAGCCATAGCTTGTGGTGCGAGCGTACTGGTTCAATGGTAGATAATGAGAGTACTCTTCGCCTGCACAAAAGAAAGTACATGGTGTTATGTTGTACTTTCAGGGAAAGAAACACGACACCGCATGAGCTATGCAAAAAAATGCGTGATATATATATATATATATATATATATATATATATATATATATATATATATGTATATATATATCTAGCTATATATAGCTTTGAGCTATTTACATCGCGCATGTAGATATTACAAACGGTACATAACACTATCTTCATCAGGCTGAGACAATCCAAAGCCTATCTACGCACACAGAAAAACACATTTGATGGTACTCTTTGACTTAAACAAAATGTGCTCGGAATTCTTGCTGCGGTGGCTTTATGGACCAGAGTCATATGACAAGCAGAACTTGTGTGAACCATGGCCCCACCACCCAATCAGGGAATTCCAGCTCAACAGGAGCCTTTTGAAAACTGCTTAGCGTGATACCAATGCATCGATATGGCCACGCTGATGCCACGTCCCCGGCCTTATCGGGCCAGTTACCAATGGTCCTCCCCAGCCGGGAGCTATCCGAGCCAATGAAGCGGACTCCAATCCTGTCATTTTCAAAATATTATTATTTAATTATTTTAATATTAAATTATATAATTATTCGACGATGAACACAAAGAGAGCATGCCTGACGGACGCATGCAATATATATATATGTATATATATATATCAACATAGCACTGGGGAAAGCCGTGTGGCCCGCATAGTCCGCCATTACATGTATGTGGCGGTCCGTGCAGATGCGCGGCGCTTTACAATACTCCCTCGGGTTTCTGGCGTCTTGACGGGGTCAGTTACCTAGGGCATGTCAGCCTTCTGCAAGCGCTCCTCAGCTATTCTGCGCGCAGCGTCGGCTAGCGCGACCGCATGGTCTGTGCGCCGCACAGCTGCGAAATGGCGCATCCGTATGATAATGCGCAGTCGGCTGAAGAGCGCCAGGGGCTCAGTGCTGACACTTGGCCACCTCTCCTGCAGCAACTGAGCCAGGCCCTCGGTAACCCCAGGAGCCCGACTAAGCTAATCCATCGTCTGTTTAGGGGTCCGACGTACTACTCCCTTGTCAGCATGCAAGGCGCAAAACACGATCTCGAACTGGTCGAGGCACTCCATCCACTGAACGGACGGAATGTGGAGTCCACCGTGACTCAGCAGCCTGATCCATTCGGCTGCTACCAACACCTCCTCCTCTGCACTGTCTCTTGTAGAGCAGATAGAGCCCGGTAATTGAGGTTCCTCTTTGCGCACTTGGCGCCGATGTAGCCGGCGACATTGGCCATGCCACATCGAGCAGCCTGCTGCCCGCCCTCAGATAGCTCTGTCGCGACCGTCTCCTGCACACCCAGCTGTTGCAGATCGACGATCTCCAGTCTACCGTCCAATTCTCCTCCGACCAGCTCTGCCTTCTCCAGGACCAAGCAACAGCTGCTTCTGAAGCACCGCAGGTCACCTTCTGCGCTGCCGGTCGACGCCTCCCGGCTGGTACCGCTGGGCCGGTCGAGAGCAGAGCTCGGGAAATCGGCTGACGACCCGGCCTCCGGTCGCACCGGCGCCTGGCTTGACACGGCCGGGGCGGCGCCCATCAGCGACAGACGGGCACGATGCAACAGTTCGACTGGTGACTGGCTGGTGTTCTAATTTTCGTGAGAACTTTAAGCATGTTCACCGTCTCCCTTGCAGCAATGCCCTTTGCCGCAACCAATGCACCCTGAGACTTGCTGAGCTCCCGCTGAAGTAGCTCCAACTGCTCCTTCATGTCACCGTGTTGATGATGGGCAGCTGGGATTGGGACCAGCATCAGCATCCTTAAGTTGAAGCAGAACATCATCCTCAGGCAGGTGAACAGAACCGTCTCGAGTGTGCTCTGCTGCTAGCTTAGGATTTCCAGAAGCACTGAAACATCAACATAATATCGTCAAAAAATACTAATGAACTAAACAGTGTCACACATAATGCACAGATAAGAGAATGAAATTCAACTGCTTTGCTTATTGCTAATGCTGCTGTAATGCAATTACTTTTTAGTTCATTAAATCAATAACAGGCAGTAAAAAAAAATCAAACATATGCCACAAAGGCTTTCTATAAATGGCTGAGCAAACATTGGACGAAAATATAATCCAAAATTTCGACAAAATAATTATTATACACTACACACAGGTAAGACTGATGTACAGTCTTACTTGTGCTACATATACACTCTTACTGTGGCATATACAACTGCATCAGGAATGTTCCAGTTCTAGAGAAATGTACATTTATATTTGTATTTGTATGTTAATGCCATAGGATGATTTTACACCAACTCCAGCAGTCTAGTGCAACTCTACCTTTCCCCTCATATTATATTGAACCTTTGTCCATGCACTTCATGTGTGTTCTAATGTGTTCTCTGTGAAAAATATGTGAAAACCTAAAACTGTAATTTGTGCGCTACTGAACATCAAAGTGGGACCAAAGGCACTTTTTCAGAGATCCAATCTCAGAAAACATTTTTGCACTTCAGGTTCAAGCTAGAAAGGATTATAATGGGATGCTTTAGTGCTTTTTCCTGCTCATAAATATACCTGTGAACCAATCAATGTAAAGACATAAAAAATATTGAAATATATATTCAGTCTTACGGTGAAAGAAGTTTTATATATGTTGTACTTACAGCTTTAAAATGAGCTATTTTGCTTACATTGAAATAGTAGGGTGGGAAGTGTACGGGGTTGTTTGTGCTTTAATTTTTTTTTTTAAGGTCCGCCACCCAAGATCAGGTGACCAGGAGCGCCCCCTCCTCTTACCCAACGACTGCAAGCACCTTACGTTAACACCCTAAAATAAACAGTAAAGTCGCGGCACTCCCAGCTAAGAAATGGAAAACAAATAAATAAGCATACAAAGCACCCGGTATTAGAGCAATAAAACTAATAATAAAGAATGCTGTAAGTGGTCATACCCAAAGGTGGCATATGACTGGCCCTAGATCCATCCCAACAAGAAGTTAAAGTCTAAACTATATTGTTAGTAGCTGGTTAGTGGGCAGATGATTGTGAGCACTCCTAATTTCAAATTCATTTTTTACTTTGGCTCCTCCCACAACTCCATCCAGCTAAGCACAGGCTTGTTGCTGGGTGGAGTGGTGTCATACATGGTTGGTTGTTGGTTTTACGACACGTCGACCGTTGAGTCATGCAGCGTCGCCAATCTCTCACGCCGGGGGCAGGAGCCCGTCCGGCAGGACACGCAGGGGGGGCAGTGATGCGAGAGTGGAGGAGAACGAGCGCCTGATGAAGGCCCAGAGTTAGCGCTTACTGAGAACCAAAGAGAGACGAAATTAAAAATTCATAGAAATATGTTCATTCGGTACCTTCGGGCAAAAGCTAAGAAATTGGAACGTACATCACCGATAAAACCTTGAACTTAATCCATGAATAAAACTGGAAATCCCCTCATACGCCTCCCCTCCCCTCGTCCCACACTTTGGTTGAGGTATTTGCTTGTTTTGTTGTGTGTGTCGGTCAATATATTCGTTGACTGGCGCTTTCGTATTTGAAGCTCAGATATGACTTGGAATATTGTGTATTGCCAACGTGCGCGTCTGGTAGCCTTTGTGCGCTGACTGCACATACGGTCGAGCCGATCAATGTGTGCAGGTGCCCTCTAGTTTTCGATGGCCCTGGATGGCCGCCCGCCGCGCCAGGCCGCGCGCCCGCAGTGTTGCCGGAGCCTCTTCTCCGACCGGCGCACCGTCCGCCGCGCCATCCGGCACACCGCCGTTAGCCGCCGGCTGATCAGTCCTCGTCCTCTCTCAGTCCTCCTCCGGCACGCCGATTCGGATGTGCGTTCCTTCCACACAGCCTGAGTAAAATACATGCGGTGCTAGGGGATGTGGCCACCGCATTTGATTGACAAGTAGTCCCTCCCCCCCCCCCCACACCTCCCTGGGAAAATGGCCCTTTGAGACAGAATGCCCTCAGACGCCCTGATTGAGTGTCACCACGGTCAAAGTACCGTGGTGACACTCATGTGAGTGAAACCAGCGTAGGAAATATCCTTCGGCCGTGTTCGCATGCCTCGAGTCGATCGCGATGCTACCACCCCAACCTACATGTTCCCTGGGTTTGCCTCTGTCACGCTGGAGCGCGCGGCCATCGCTGTTGTTTACATCGGGGCACCGTTTTTTGTGTGTGTGGGGGGGGGGGGGTCGTTACGCCGTGTGGCGGGTGAGTTGAGATTGCGTGCTTTACGTCGAGAAATTGCATACGCACAACGTCTGGTATGCCTGCAGCGTCGTGGAAACGCTGTTGCAGCCTTGACACTCATCCAGCGTTGCCACTTCCAGCCGGCACATCGCGTGGACCACTCGGCACACTGTTGCATTGCTGGGGCCATGTGCGTCTCCTACCACCTGATACAACCCGCCAGTGGCCAGAAATCTGGAAGAGACAAACGAACCATTGCTGTTGTGTGCAAAATTATTTTATTTAATAGCGGTGTAGGTTTGAAATGATAAAATATTTTTAAGCATTGAAGCAGCAATGCTGACTCGCCTGAGGAACAGCAGTATCTTATGGTGTCCCTGAAGTTCACAGCTTTGGGCAGTTGCTGTCCTCAATGCTGGCCCCAACAACTGCATCAGCCTCTCCGCTGTTTGTGGTAGGACCCTAAAGCGCCTCCTTGGCACGTATGGCATCAGTATGGATTTTTGGGATGAATTATTTTGCACAAATATTCATCCATTGTTTATAGGCATATCCTTCTTGGCTAGTTCATTGGTTAATGGAAATGTATTCCATAGGAGGTAATATGCACAGATCAAAATGTATGCATATACATAGTAATCTCACTTAATATGAAGTGATTTGTGGATATTAGTAGTAAAATTATTATTGAATGAATGACAGCTAAATATACTCCGTAGCATGTATGCAAAGCTCACTGATGTACAGGACAAACAAACATGAAAATTATTGATGAGTCTTACCTAAGCTCCTCAGAACCAAAGTGAAAATGTATCCTTGGGCAAAACACCAGCCTTCTGTGATGATCTTGGGCTGGCATATCACCCCAAACACCTCGCTGCAGCATATCCATGACAGAAGCTAATATGATGCACTAACAATAACACTTAGCAGAAACAATTAACTAACAATGAACAATTAAATACAATAACAGATTATAATTAGAACAAACAACACTAATAACAAGAAAGATCAATAATAAGTAATGCTAGAATCACCTAGGCAGCCTATCTCCTCTACTCCTATTCACTTGTATTGCCAAAATCACAATGTTACGCTTGTCATGTTGAGCATCATTTGCATGCCGTCATGTTGTTGAAATTATCTCACGACTAAGGTTTGATGAATCTAGCCATGCATTGATTGTAATTTTTGAGCTGTGAAATTGTAAAATTGTGTGCATGTTTTTGAAACCGTGTTTTTGGAACATCGTATAATTTATTATGTTAAAACTGGAATTCACGTTTAACGTACAAAAAGCTGCTGAATCGTGAACTCATGAATTTGTAATATTGATGAAACTGGGCCCAGAGCTACCAATCCCCAGTTACATCTTTGTCCCACTCTGAATGTCTGTTGAGTCCCTCAGTATGACTGTACATTCATCACTTCGACATTTTCGATGAGAGTTCTGATCGAACATCATGAAGTGTCATTGACCCAACACAGGTAAAATCGGACCTGAAAACATTGAACCTTGAACATTTTAGCTTGCTGTGGTTACCCTTGAAGCGTACAAAAAAGAAAGATTGCATATGTAAATATCCTTAGATCGGTGTCAGCTGCTGTTGCCTTTTTTGGAAATTCAGAGGGTAGTTCATCTGCGAACAGATGAAACCTGCATTGTTTTTCTTTTTCTGTTTTGTGGCCTTGTAAAATGACCTGAGGGCAATGGTTTTACATGCATCGTGTTGAGGCGCATCCCACCGTGTCTATTTTCTCTGTATGTCTTAGTTTCCAGTTGGAGGGGGTGGTCAGAGCACCGGACGGTAATGATCAACTATGATGCCGCCAGGCCACCAGGGGTCTAACAAATTACATCAATACGCAAATATTTTTGGAATCAAAATGATGTGAAGATGCATTTCGTAGTCTATGCTATTCTAATGCTACGCGAAGAAAATGTTGCAAAGTGAACACCTTAATTGTTTTGTGAACTGAAAAATGCCTCAGGATGCAACAAATTGATGGAAGGATGGTGTTGACAGACGAATGATTTCCGTTATAATGAACATCATTAAATTCAATTCGTTAAGCATACCCTGAGTTGTCACAATTGTGGACAGCTTTTGGAGGTTTCGGAAATATATAAAATAACCGCTGGCAACGTCGGCAACTGACTTCGGATCAAATGTTGAGTTCGCTTCTCTGCCGGCTTGTTGAGACGTTCCCGTCTGTGTCCTGCTGGACAGGTCAAGATAATGAGATAAACAGGTCATAGGTCAATATAACGAGATAACGAGGTCATAGGTCAAGATAACGAGCTAAAGAGTGATGTCCATCCCCACACCGGGTGAAGGCGTCTGCTGTTCCTGGCTGAGCGACGGTTAATATGAAGAAAAAAAGATTCAAGTGCGAAAAATCCCCTCGAGACTTCATGCAAATCTGAACATGCCGTTTATAGATTGATATTAAGCTAGAACAGCATGCCCGCCCTTCTCGTATTTTATCCCTGCATGGGATGTTGCAGGCGGGCACTTCCTCACCCGGCCACCGCAAGAACAAACAGCGAGGTCACAAGGCGGATGTCGAGCTGGCCACCCCGTCATGACAGGAAGTCCGGCAGACCGTCGCAGATCGTGGCAGGATGCTGCCAGCGGAGCAACCCCCGCCCGACCACCGCACAGTCAGACAGCGGCTCCCGAGGATGAGGCTGTGACCGCCGCACAGTCAGACAGTGGCTCCCGAGGACGAGGCTGTGACCGCCGCACAGTCAGACAGTGGCTCCCGAGGACGAGGCTGTGACCGCCGCACAGTCAGACAGTGGCTCCCGAGGACGAGGCTGTGACCGCCGCACAGTCAGACAGCGGCTCCCGAGGACGAGGCTGTGTCCGCCGCACAGTCAGACAGCGGCTCCCGAGGACGAGGCTGTGTCCGCCGCACAGTCAGACAGCGGCTCCCGAGGATGAGGCTGTGACCGCCGCACAGTCAGACAGTGGCTCCCGAGGACGAGGCTGTGACCGCCGCACAGTCAGACAGCAGCTCCCGAGGACGAGGCTGTGACCGCCGCACAGTCAGACAGCGGCTCCCGAGGACGAGGCTGTGACCGCCGCACAATCAGACAGTGGGTCCCGAGGACGAGGATATGACCGCCGCACAGTCAGACAGTGGCTCCCGAGGACGAGGCTGTGACCGCCGCACAGTCAGACAGCAGCTCCCGAGGACGAGGCTGTGACCGCCGCACAGTCAGACAGCGGCTCCCGAGGACGAGGCTGTGACCGCCGCACAGTCAGACAGTGGGTCCCGAGGACGAGGATATGACCGCCGCATAGTCAGACAGCGGCTCCCGAGGACGAGGCTGTGACCGCCGCACAGTCAGACAGCAGCTCCCGAGGACGAGGCTGTGACCGCCGCACAGTCAGACAGTGGCTCCCGAGGACGAGGCTGTGACCGCCGCACAGTCAGACAGTGGCTCCCGAGGACGAGGCTGTGACCGCCGCACAGTCAGACAGCAGCTCCCGAGGACGAGGCTGTGACCGCCGCACAGTCAGACAGTGGCTCCCGAGGACGAGGCTGTGACCGCCGCACAGTCAGACAGTGGCTCCCGAGGACGAGGCTGTGACCGCCGCACAGTCAGACAGTGGCTCCCGAGGACGAGGCTGTGACCGCCGCACAGTCAGACAGTGGGTCCCGAGGACGAGGATATGACCGCCGCACAGTCAGACAGCGGCTCCCGAGGACGAGGCTGTGACCGCCGCACAGTCAGACAGCGGCTCCCGAGGACGAGGCTGTGACCGCGGCACAGTCAGACAGTGGGTCCCGAGGACGAGGCTGTGACCGCCGCACAGTCAGACAGTGGCTCCCGAGGACGAGGCTGTGACCACCGCACAGTCAGACAGTAGCTCCCGAGGACGAGGCTGTGACCGCCGCACAGTCAGACAGTGGCTCCCGAGGACGAGGCTGTGACCGCCGCACAGTCAGACAGTGGCTCCCGAGGACGAGGCTGTGACCGCCGCACAGTCAGACAGTGGCTCCCGAGGACGAGGCTGTGACCGCCGCACAGTCAGACAGTAGCTCCCGAGGACGAGGCTGTGACCGCCGCACAGTCAGACAGTGGCTCCCGAGGACGAGGCTGTGACCGCCGCACAGTCAGACAGTGGCTCCCGAGGACGAGGCTGTGACCGCCGCACAGTCAGACAGCGGCTCCCGAGGACGAGGCTGTGACCGCCGCACAGTCAGACAGTGGCTCCCGAGGACGAGGCTGTGACCGCCGCACAGTCAGACAGCGGCTCCCGAGGACGAGGCTGTGACCGCCGCACAGTCAGACAGCGGCTCCCGAGGACGAGGCTGTGACCGCCGCACAGTCAGACAGTGGCTCCCGAGGACGAGGCTGTGACCGCCGCACAGTCAGACAGTGGCTCCCGAGGACGAGGCTGTGACCGCCGCACAGTCAGACAGTGGCTCCCGAGGACGAGGCTGTGACCGCCGCACAGTCAGACAGTGGCTCCCGAGGACGAGGCTGTGACCGCCGCACAGTCAGACAGTGCCTTCCGAGGACGAGGCTGTGATCGCAGACCAGGGGTATTGAGCCGGACCTGTGTGGTAAGGGTCGGGGCGTGGCAATGCGATGTGGTGTTAAAAACCGTGTGCTGCGAAGGCTACCGGCACGTGATTCGGTGCTAATGACCAGACTGTATCGGTCGAGCTGTGCGGCTCGGTGTCGTGTCCAGTAATTTCAAGGCGGATCCCACGGACTGGCCATGGATCCGGATGTGGACAGCCGCGTCAACACGATGCTGTGGCGATGTGGAGAGCTCATCGACTTGTTTCTTGACAGCAGCGTGGTGAGCGGTTCGGCCTTTTATGGCGGCGTTCGAAGTTTCGCGCACCTCGTAGGAATCCAGAGCACGGTGATGTGTCGCTTGTTGGCGACGGCGCCTTTGCTGGAGGCGTTGCAGGCGGACGCCGCCGAGTGTGTCTGTTCGCCGTTGGGCCGTCTGTCGGTCCAGAGCTTCTCAATCTCCGGCAGCCAGGCCGAGGGGCTCACAGCGGCCAGTTTAATTCGTGCTCAGTCAATGTCCGACACCGACGTGATGCTGGAGCTGGGCCCTGTGAGCTGGGTGCTGGACGCTTCTCGCGAGACCAGCAGCTCACCGTCGGTGCCGTCGCTCAAGCTGGAAGCCACGGAGAACGCCGGATATGTCCGGGTGCTGCAGATCCCGGGGTCAGACTGCCGCCACGGCCGGCCGCTGCCGTTCTCGGCCGAACGAGTCCGGCAGTCGATGCACGACTTCGTCCGCGTCATCAATGCCGAAGCCAGCTCCATCACCGTCACCGGACCCGCAGTCACGGCCGATTTAGATGTGCAATGTGAAACTGACTGGGTGGCTTGTCTGCATATCCCATGGCAGCAGTCCCGTGAAAGTTTCGCGAAGACCACGCCGCTGGGTTGGCTGCCGGCTGCTGCAAGCGAGGACATCTGGCGGTACGGCATGCACCTTGTTCCAACAGGATGCAAGGGCAGCGTCACTGAGGAGACCGAATGGCGGCTGTCTTTCTCCAGGGCTGAGCTGGTAGTCGCCTGGCATCTGTCAGACGATCAGAAATTTGCGGTTCATATTATCAAATACGCGAAGAAACAACTAGGGGCGAGTGGACAAGCGGTCAAGTCCTACTTCATAAAGACCTCTCTCTACTGGACTTGCCAACAAACACCGCGCCACAAGTGGGGCGGTGCCGCACAATGTGCACGACGCATCCTCGACTACCTCCAGGCGGCCGTTGCCGCTCGCCGGCTGCCATCGTTCTTTTGTGAGGATATCAACCTGCTTCGACAGGCCACGCCAGCGGACCTGGAAGCAATGCAGCAGACAATCGGTGTCCTTCAGGCCGATTTGACCCGGCTGATGATGCGCGACATACTGCAGAGGGGAATTCATAGTCGTGTGGTCAATTGCGTGCTGTCTTCTCGGCCCGTGCGGCTGTCTGAGCGCCAACTGCGCATATACATAGCTCGGGAGCTGATCGTGCACTCCGTATTATGTGCTCAAGCCGAGCATACCCTACGTGGACAGCTACCTCGCCTTCTTCCAACGATGTTGCGCATCTCAACTACCAAGGAGATGTTGCAACTCAGCAGTCATCTCCTGCATCCACTGGGCTGCTGGAAGCGAATGCTGTTGCAGGTCATGGCCGTGGCTCCGGACGATGTGGTCGGCCGTGCACGCCTGACACCGTCCCCTGGTGGCGGCTTCACCTGGAACGTGGCGCCCCTGATGGAGCTGCTGATCGCGGGCGACATTAGTGAGATGCTCGTCGACGCACCGGCCGTGTTCGCCTGGTGGGACAGACAGCTCACTCGGCCAGCATCGGAGCGGCCGGCCGGTCTGTCGGCGGAGCTGGGCACCCCGCGCGGCCTCGCCCAGCTGGTGACCAACCCCTCACTGCTGGTGCGGGCCCTGGACGAGGGCGTTCCGGGTTGGCGCGCCTACATTGTACCGCAGATCGGGACACCACGGCAAGAACCGTCGTTCCAACACTACAAGGACAGAGAAATGAAGCTAACCCTGACTGAGATGACCGCTATTCTCCAGGTCAGCCTGCATCTGAGCCAGCCGACTGCTCACCGCATCGCCCAGCGGTGGCAGACGAACATTCACCGGTACTGGTCTGGCCCGGGCGCCGAGGCAAGGTTCAACACGTACCCACGTGACCCCTGGCAGCTGTGGCAGTTCTTCCGTCATCTCCTTGGTTGAGGTTGGCCGTCTGAGGTCGCCCAGAAGCGCACGTGCCGACCCAGGCTACAATTGTGACGATTACCACCGGTGTAGAATGTAACGTTGAGGAGTGACTTGAAGTGCGTCGTCCCTACTGCGGTGTTGACGGGTCGATAGGCTGGGGGCAGCGTCGGTCTGCGGTCAGCTGCCAATGGATGCGACTTTGGTTTGTGCAGGCCGATACCGTAACATGTGACCGAAGCCCCGACCGGCCGGTTGGATGCGACTGACTTATTTCATTGTGGTTGTGAGCTGTCTCGCCTAGCCAATGCATCAGGAATCATTACTAAATACTGTATAGAGCAACGAACTCGAAAAATAATCTGGTGTTCGAATTAATGTCACCTGACATTCTAAGTACCCAACACATTACAAACATGACAATTATTAAATAAGAATGGCTGAAAAGAAGACGGCGTAGCAGCAGCTGCAATTATTCGAAAATGAGCGAACGATCGAAAATGACTACAATTACGTATGGCGATTCCTGTGGACAGCTTGCTGTGGGATGTGGTTGTCTGTGGATGAACTGAAATCATTTAGCCATGATTGGAGATAGTTTATATATTGTAAACCATAATTATGCAAGCTATGCTTAACGGTGTGGACTTACCTTCCTTTCCCTTTACCTAATCACGTCTTACTGATTGTCATCTTGTCATCACATACCAAGAGTTACGCTTGAGGTGGCGGTTTTATTAGCTGGACTAAAAGTGGCGCACTACTGACATGTCGTGGAAGGATTTGCGGTGGTAGAGGATCAGAATGTCGAAGCGTGTGAGTGTTTAACAGCCAAGAATTAGCCTCTGCAGCGAGGGCCGACCCGAACATGAAGCGTGTTCAATCATGCTTTTAAGTTTGTTGGGGTGCGAAGGGGGTGGGGGTGGAACTGACCCTCTTGATGGCTAAAGTTGTCCCAAGGAAGATTTGCATCCAGTCTACGCCCATATATATGGTCATAACCATAGACCCAATGGTTAGGCTTCGGCCTGGATGGGGGTGGGGATCGATGATTGAGGGGACAAATCAATGATTGAGGGGACAAAACAATGATTGAGGGGGACAAATCAATACTTAAACGGGCCAGTCGCCCCCTTGGCATATACAAATTCACATCCCTAATGCCAGCCGTAAGTTCGCAAATATGCCACATTGCTTGGCCGCGTCGGATATCTGGTGTGCGAACTATGTAATTACGGTATCAAAAGGTCAACACTAAGGATAAATATTATGTTCTTTATTTCGTATTTCCTAGCATGCCTTTATGCATGCTCGATAATCCGAGCTTGTGGCCTGAACTCAAGACTACACCACCTCACCGCTGAGTCCAACGACGGCGCCACTGCATTGTGGGGGATTCGCGGGGGATTCGCGGCACGCGTCCTCAACAGTCGTCTCCTGCAGGAAAATGACTACTGGGAAAATGACTGCTGAGGGAAAATGACTGTTGGGGAAATGGCTGTTGCGGGAAATGGCTGTTGCGGGAAAATGACTGTTGGGGGAAATGGCTGTTGCGGGAAAATGACTGTTGGGGAAAATGGCTGTTGCGGGAAAATGACTGTTGGGGGAAATGGCTGTTGCGGGAAAATGACTGATCAACACATGTGTGGATCGTCCCCCACAGTTGAGGAAGACGGCCGCTCTCATGCCTGTTTCCGAAGCCTCCTTCCCCACCCCTTCCGAATGGTTCCAGGTACCCTCGGACTTGAAACGGTCCCTGCTCTACCTTACAACAGGAGTGCGGCTTTTACCAAGTTTTTTGGCGCGGTCCAGAGTCTGTTCCATAGACGTAGCAAGGATTTTCTCGAGGGGAGAGGAACAAGACGAAAAACTCCTCGTTTTTCGACAACGATGCCTATTTTACAGGCGGAAGATTGGAAAAATTGGATGATTTTTCGGAATTTCGGAAAATTCGGATCATCAGATAACTTCAAATATTCAAATCTTCCATCAATGGGTACACCCAAGGGCGTCGCCACCGGGGGGGGGGCAGTCGCCCCCCTGCCGTCAAACAGGGGGCGCCGCCCCCTGAAATTTGAGGAGGCCCCTATCCGGAAATGCACAGGAAAAAAGTGAGCAATGAGGGCGACGAGACACGAGAGGAGGCCTCCAAGACGTGAGAGGAGGCCCCTAATTTGAAGAAGGAGTCACCTAGGAGAGGATAGGAGGACCCAGAAATCACGAGAGTGCCAACAATTGGCACGGAGGCCCCCAGAAATGCAAAGGATGCCCCCAGGATTGCAAAGGAGGCCCCCATGATTGCAAAGGAGACCTCCAGGATTACAAAGGAGGCCCTCAGGATTGAAAAGGAGGTCCCAGGATTGCAAAGGAGGCCCCCAGGATTGCAAAGGAGGCTCCCAGGATTGCAAAGGAGGCCACCAGGATTTCAAAGGAGGACTCCAGGATTGCAAAGGAGGCCCCCAGGATTGCAAAGGAGGCCCCCAGGATTGCAAAGGAGGCCCCCAGGTTTGCAAAGGAGGACTCCAGGATTGCAAAGGAGGCCCCCTGGATTGCAAAGGAGGCCTCCAGGATTACAAAGGAGGCCCACAGGATTGCAAAGGAGGCCCCCACGATTGCAAAGGAGGCCTCTATGATTACAAAGGAGGCCCCCATGATTGAAAAGGAGGCCCCCAAGATTGAAAAGGAGGCCCCCAGGATTGCAAAGGAGGCCTCCATGATTACAAAGGAGGCCCCCTGGATTGAAAAGGAGGCCCCCAGGAATGCAAAGGAGGCCCTCACGATTGCAAAGGAAGCCTCCAGGATTACAAAGGAGGCCCCCAGGATTGCAAAGGAGGCCCCCAGGATTGCAAAGGAGGCCTCCAGGATTACAAAGGAGGTCCCCAGGATTGAAAAGGAGGCCCCAGGATTGCAAAAGAGGCTCACAGGATTGCAAAGGAGGCCACCAGAATTTCAAAGGAGGACTCCAGGATTGCAAAGGAGGCCCCCAGGATTGCAAAGGAGGCCCCCAGGTTTGCAAAGGAGGACTCCAGGATTGCAAAGGAGGCCCCTGGATTGCAAAGGAGGCCTCCAGGATTACAAAGGAGGCCCACAGGATTGCAAAGGAGGCCCCCACGATTGCAAAGGAGGCCTCCATGATTACAAAGGAGGCCCCATGATTGAAAAGGAGGCCCCCAAGATTTCAAAGGAGGCCCCCAGGATTGCAAAGGAGGCCTCCATGATTACAAAGGAGGCCCCCTGGATTGCAAAGGAGACCTCCAGGAATGCAAAGGAGGCCCTGACGATTGCAAAGGAGGCCTCCAGGATTACAAGGGAGGCCCCCAGGATTGCAAAGGAGGCCCCAAGATTGCAAAGGAGGCCCCAGGATTGCAAAAGAGGCTCCCAGGATTACAAAGGAGACCACCAGGATTTCAAAGGACTCCAGGATTGCGAAGGAGGCCCCAGGATTGCAAAGGAGGCCCCAGGATTGCAAAGGAGGCCACCAGGATTACAAAGGAGGCCCCCAGGATTGAAAAGGAGGCCCCCAGGATTGAAAAGGAGGCCACAGGATTGCAAAAGAGGCTCCCAGGATTTCAAAGGAGGCCACCAGGATTTCAAAGGAGGACTCCAGGATTGCAAAGGAGGCCCCCAGGATTGCAAAGGAGGCCCCCAGGATTGCAAAGGAGGCCCACATGATTGCAAAGGACGCCCCCAGGATTACAAAGGAGGCCCCCAGGATTACAAAGGAGGCCCCTAGGATTGAAAAGGAGGCCCCCAGGATTGAAAAGGAGGCCACAGGATTGCAAAAGAGGCTCCCAGGATTGCAAAGGAGGCCACCAGGATTTCAAAGGAGGACTCCAGGATTGCAAAGGAGGCCCCCAGGATTGCAAAGGAGGCCCCCAGGTTTGCAAAGGAGGACTCAAGGATTGCAAAGGAGGCCCCCAGGAATGCAAAGGAGGCCCCCTGGATTGCAAAGGAGGCCTCCAGGATTACAAAGGAGGCCCACAGGATTGCAAAGGAGGACCCCACGATTGCAAAGGAGGCCTCCATGATTACAAAGGAGGCCCCCATGATTGAAAAGGAGGCCCCCAAGATTGTAAAGGAGGACCCCAGGATTGCAAAGGAGGCCTCAATGATTACAAAGGAGGCCCCTCGGATTGAAAAGGAGGCCCTCAGGATTGCAAAGGAGGCACCCAGGTTTGCAAAGGAGGACTCCAGGATTGCAAAGGAGACCCCCAGGAATGCAAAGGAGGCCCTCACGATTGCAAAGGAGGCCTCCAGGGTTACAAAGGAGGCCCCCAGGATTGCAAATGAGGCCCACAGGATTGCAAAGGAGGCCTCCAGGATTACAAAGGAGGCCCCCAGGATTGAAAAGGAGGCCCCAGGATTGCAAAAGAGGCTCCCAGGATTGCAAAGGAGGCCCCAGGATTGCAAAGGAGGCCCCATGATTACAAAGGAGGCCACCATGATTACAAAGGAGGACTCCAGGATTGCAAAGGAGGCCCCCGGGAATGCAAAGGAGGCCCCAGGATTGCAAAGTAGGCCCCCAGGATTGCAAAGGAGGCCAACAGGATTGCAAAGGAGGCCTCAAGGATTACAAAGGAGGCCCCCAGGATTACAAAGGAGGCCCCCAGGATTGAAAAGGAGGCTCCCAGGATTGCAAAGGAGGCCACCAGGATTTCAAAGGAGGCCTCCATGATTGCAAAGTAGGCCCCCAGGATTGCAAAGGAGGCCCACAGGATTGCAAAGGAGGCCTCCAGGATTACAAAGGAGGCCCCCAGGATTACAAAGGAGGCCCCCAGGATTGAAAAGGAGGCCCCCAGGATTGCAAAGGAGGCCCCAGGATTGCAAAGGAGACCCCCATGATTGCAAAGGAGGCCCTCAGGATTGCAAAGGAGGCCCCCAGGATTGCAAAGGAGGCACGAATACGGGAAGGGAGACCTCAGAAAATGAGAGAAGGCCTTAAGACGGAAGAGAAAGCCAGTGGATATGAGATGAGGTTTCGGAGACGTAAAAGCAGTCCCCGAAACGGGTAAGGTTCCACCAAGATAGAAAAGGATAATCAAGAAAAGTGGCAGGAAGCACCTAATTCGGAAGAGGACGATATAAGATTGGAAAGAGACCCTATGATGCACGAGGAAGCCCCTAAAATAGGACAGAATGGCAATTGGATAAGAGGGATGGCTCCCAGGCGAGAAAGAAGGCTTCAAGACGGGTAAGAAGGTCCCCAGGAAATGACAAGGTAACTGAGATAGGAAAGGTTGCGTGTAATTTGGAAGAGGAGCCACCTAAGAGAGAACAGGAGTCCACCAGGAGATAAGGGGCCAACCTTAAAATGGGAAAAGATAGAATCAAAACGCGGAACAGGAGGCCCCGAAGACGTGAGAGGAGGCCCCTAATTTGAAAAAGAAAGCCTCCAAAAGACAAAAGGAGGCCCCTACCGGACTTGAGAGGAGTCCCTCGAGATGGAGTAGGAGGTCTCCAGGGCCGAATGAGGCCCCGAGGACCGGAAGGAATTCTCAGGAAATGAGAGAAGGCCCTTAAAATTGGAGTGGCAGGTAGCAGGTATGGAAGGAGGCGAGGTTTCGAAAATTGAAGATCCCCTCAAGACGGGTAAGCTTTGCGAGGATAAAGGAGGATGCCCACGAGGCGTGGCAGGAGGCCCATAATTTGGCAGAGGATGCCCCTGGAACATGAGAGGAAGTCCCATGCCATGTTAAAGGGGCCCCAGGATTTGGGAGGAGGTCCTCCAAAACGGGAGAGGAGGACCATTGAATATGGAGGAGGGTAGGCAGGACGAGAAGACGTCCAAAACCGGTAAAGAAGCTCCAGGAAATGAGACGAGACCCCTAAGACGCGAGAGGAGGTCTATAATTTGCTAGAAGCACCTGAAATGGCAGGAGTCGTGCCGGGGTACTTGAAAATCACGACATGGGCCCAAAAAGATCCGGCCGGGGCCCCTGACAATCTGGCCGAGCCTATGGGTACCAAAAATTCACGCCCGGATCATGAAAATCACGCTAGGGGCACGATAAGTCGTACCGTTCCCCAACAGTATCATTTGGACACAAATGAAGCCGGGGCAACGAAAAACAATCCGGACATGGATAATCACTCTTGGGCCCCAACAATGACACCAAAAGCATCCAAAACGTATTGGACAGCCACAAAGTGTCGAGGTCGCTAAAACTCGCGCTAGGGATCCAAGCAAATGACGTCGGGACACAAAAGATTACATTGGACTAAAAAAGTCGCGTCGCAGCCTTCGAAAATCTCACTGGGGACCAAAAAAGTCGCGCCTGGACCCCAAAGGTTGCTGCTTCCCCAAAAATCAATTATCAACCGGAATGTCACTCTGCGCCCAAAAAAATATGGTCAAAGTCCCCGCAAACCTGTTGGGCACTGGGAAAAAAACGTGTCAGGGCACCGAAAAAAATCGCACCTGGAGACCGAAGAATCGTACCAGGACCCAAAAATATCACATAAGGAGCTATAAAAAAAATAGAACTCCTTCGGTGGCCGCAGTGACATATCAAAGGGGAAAATGGCCCCTCCCTCCTAAGAGGGATATGCTCCCAAGAATCGAGCCGAGGCCCCCAAAAGTCGCGCTGGGACCACAAAAATTCGCGTCGGTCCACCAGAATTCGCATAGGGACTCAAAGTAAATACGTCGGGCCCCAGAAAACTCGCTCCGAGGCACGAAAATCTGCAACAGGAACCGCCAAGATCGCGTTGGGGTCACAGCTAAGTACAACGCGCCCCGCAAACTCGAACCGGTCCCACCAAATTTCGCGCTCGGACCCACAATTCGGTAGTACCAAAAATTTCGCGCTCGGACCCATCGGTAGTACCAAACATTTGATCTGGGCATCAAAAATTAACGTCGGGGCTGCCAACAATTGGCGTCTGTGGCCCCACATAGGCCATCGGTATCCGAAAAATAAAGCCGGACCCTACAAAATCAGGAGGGATTGCAAAAAAAAGTCCGGGTCAGGATAATGGTTTTGAAGCACCGAACATGTCATCAGATGCCTTGACAAATCGCATACGGCATCGAAAAACATACCGGAGCTCGAAGAAAATCGAGGTGAGATACAAAAACATGGCACCGGGGACTCGAAACATCAGGGCGGGATTCGAAAGTTAAAGAAAATTCAGAAGAGATCCACAAAAATCGCGTTGAGCCCAGATAACTGGCGTTGGGTCCCGGAACCACGCGCCTGGGCGCGATAAGTCGCGCTGGGACCCAGTAAAAAAGCACCGAAGCTTCAAAATCGTACTGGGGCCCCACAAATGTGCGTCAGAAGCCCCAAATAAACACAGCGGGACCCTAAGAGCACAACGGGGACCGAAAATGCGACTGGCCCTTCAAAGCACAGTCTCGTAAAAAGCGGCAGGGTCCGAAAACATGCGTTGTAGCCATAACTATATATACCGGGAACACTAAAATAAAACAAACAAAAAAACACTGGAAGCTCTCAAGGCACACAGGGGCCATATGACCGCACAAGGGCCTGAACAGAGGCTGGGGCCGCAAAAAGCAACATGATCCCAAAACGAACAAAAATACCGGGCACTAAGTAAACACATCGAGATCTTTGAAAACGCCCCGACAACTAAAAAAAAAATATTCGGTGCGCAAAAAAAGCAACAAAATCCTAAAACGAGCAGGGGTTTCGAAAATGCGTTGGGCCTCTAACAAAAATGAATTGGAGCCTTAAGACACATCCGTAGGCGAAGAAATACGAAACGGGTCCAAAGAAATACACTCAGGCAGGGCTTCGGTTCGGTAGCCAACCTGGAAGCATGTTTAATCAAAGATATGAGGTCCATCAAAGCTCAGCGTGTATCCGCATTTCTTCACCATAAAATATGGTAAGAAGGGAACTAATGATCGAATTTAATTAATCGAATTTTCGTAGCGAACGCCCATACGAAGCATTTTATGACGTCAGATATGGCGCAAGTCTATCATGTGGCAGCAATTAACAAAGCGTAGGAGGCCCAGCAGAATCCGTAGCATCGCACGAAGTGTGGCGAATGCGCCGAATGCGCAAGATGGGTGTGCACGTGCACTAACGTTGGCGTCGTGGCGACCGGGCACTATGAACTGGAATGTCTGAAATTGCAAAATTTTGCATTCTAAAGTGATTTGTGCAGGTGTAATTTCAGCAGTGCGAGGTGACTTACCAAGGAATATCAAAATAATACATTTGAACAGGTTGTGGGAGCTAGGGTTGAAATCCGACGAATCAGAGACGATAGTGGTAGATTAGGCCCCTCCACAGGATAATTCAGTTGATCGCTAATTATTTTATTTAAAAAGTTCCCCTTTGAAAAAATAGTGGCTCGAAATCGGAAGACTTTATTCAGTAGTTGGACCCCTCCAAATACGTTTGCCCCCTCCCCTTGACGCAAATATGGGTGCGTCACTGGTCTCCCAATAATTTTCAGAAACTTACTCCCATGGAGCAAAGCCAACATTGCGGGGGTAAATTCCCCCTCACAAGCATACAAAACAACACCGATGCCCCACATTAAATGGGAGGAATGATGTTTTAAAATGTATTTTCTTCCTACAAAGTTGTCTTCTGTGATTACAGCCTGCATGATTAGAGCTTCCCAGCTTCAGTACCTTCTCAACGACATAATTTACAAAACGGTACAGCACAGCGATAACCATGGGCGTGACGGCGTGGAATTCGAAGGTTTTGCATTATTTATGCATTGTCATTGTTACATTGTTGCATTGCCATTGATGCATGGTTGTTCAATGCTTGTTCTTGCCGTGAATTATTCGCGGAGTATTTATTATTTTAGCTTCTGTGCCAAGCGCCTTGCAGCCAGCACCAAATGTTATGAAAAAAAAATTAATTAATCCCTAAGATGACGATCAGAAAACCAATTCAATCCACTTTTCGTTGTCACCTTCGCGAAATTGTTGTCCTGGGACTGAGAAATGATCGTTTAAGTTTGTTTATGAGATCAAGCTGGTGGGAATGACTAACAGTAGTGATGAACCTAGCTATATTCAGTTAAACTTGGTGAACAAAGAAATGGGTTGATCAATGGGAGATATCTTTGAGATATGCTCAGCACGAGCCCCACCAGCTCGCTACAATCTAGAGGCCAGCGGGAAGATTCTTCTCGTCGATAAAGCATAAAGATATTGGTTTGTTTTGGCACTGACGTATTTATCTACATTTGCTTATTTATACCCTGGTATGGTTCGGTTCTCAGCGAAAAAAAAGAAGATTCTTGCTATTGCGCTTTGCGTAAATTATATACCGTGCCAAGAACAAACAAGACATCAATATGAAATCATGTTCCCATTCGGGAACCATACTAAGAGCCTAAAAAGCAAGAGGAGGCCCTAACACAGTGGAGGCCCCTTTTCGGGGAGCAGGAGGCCCCCTATCAACATTGCCCCCCCTGGAAGAATTTCGTGGCGACGCCACTGGGTACACCATGCTCACTATGGTCGTATCAGTATGGGTTATGATAACTAATGATATGTGCGGACAATCAACCGTCCACTGATCTACTTACAGTGCACATCTCATCTCCATTAACTCTTCTTTTTTTCGGTCAGATCCTCACACCCGGTCTCGGAGGGGGTTGATACAAGACGACCCCCTCTAATCTCCAAACTAAGCGTCGCACGAAAACGAAAGAGGTGGCATCGGAAAGCGCTGGACGAGTGGGGCGAGAAATCACACCCAAAATTGCATCCTCCCCCCCAAAAAAGTGACGTCACTAGCAGACTTGTGCTCGACTCGAGTGGAATCGAGAATCGACTCATGAATCAATAGTTTTTGGATGAGTCGCGAGTTGAATTGATTCTTTTCCCCAAAATATATCCTGAGTCGTGAGTTGAATCACATCTTTCTTTTAAAAAATGAGTTGAATCATGAGTCAATCATTCAAATCACAATGAGTCATTTGAGTCTTGTGACTCAAATGCAAATTATTAACAAATCATATAAAGTATGTATCTTTGTGAATAGTATGGCATGACACGAAGTAGGGAGTAAAACACAGCATGATTATTCATGCTTAGCATTACAATTGTAAAATTGTCAGCTGCCAGTGAGTAAAGAATGAGGCACTGCAGTGAGTACTGCAGTTATGTACCAAAAACCAATGACAATAAATACAAATAAGTAGCTATTAATGTAAAGCTTGGTATTCATAATCAATATCATGCGTGAGTAAATCCTCGTGCCAGGAACATAACACAGAAATGGGTTGTGATTGTGAAAAGGAATATGGAACCGAAACGGTCCTGCACTGCAATAGGCATCTGCACTGAATAAAATTGCGTTGGTTTGTTATTTATCACACGCGCGTCTGATATCATATCAGACGCGCGTGTGACAAATAACGAACCCAAGTTACCTTTACTAGAAGGTAGAGCGAAGTTTTCCTTCAAGCCCACCTGACGTAAGCCGAAGGTTTTTTAAATATAGTATCAGTTTGGTTGCGGAAAACTTTTCTCAAATCATACGCGATGGTCACTTTTATTTTTGCTTCTTCTACAAGCAAATATATTTTTCTTCCGCTCACCAGGTGAGTTATAAACTTGTCCCGTTCTTTCCAGTGAACATTTATTCCGACGCATTTTATTCTCATGCATAGACAAGGTTGGATTTGTGCATTGTAATCTGGCACGTGGAGAGGAATATTTTGTAGTCATCCGGTACGGAGGATATTTTTATTCAAGCCTTATGCATCGTAACTCAATTTGCACCCACTTCAGTGACATTTGAGCACTTTTGCTTGATCACAGCAGCTCATTGTCAAACAGTTAATAACTTATGAAATTCAACCTCCAGATGAGAAAGCAAGAAATTATTTTCTGGCTCAGTCTTTCCCCCCACCCTTTCCTTTGTTCGGCTCTTGAACGAGGGTGACAACTTGAACAGGTAAAACGGACCCTACCAATATCGGAGAAATCCCTATATGTTGGAGGCGCTTGATGGTGAGCCTATCGGAAATGGCACACTGTTAGGCAGGAAGATTATTACTGGATCATTTAGGATACCCTTTGCTGAAGCTAAATAATTGGTCTTTCAATTGGAATACGTCAAAGTAGTCTATATTGCCATAAAATATGCAAGATAGCGTAGAGAAAGTCGGTAAAATTGCATGTAAACAAATGGTGAAAGGAAACTTTCAAGCCCGTTACCAAGCCAGCTTCGTGGGGGCCCGTAACAAACCAACGCAATTTTATTATGTGCTGATACCTATTGCAGTGCAGGACCTGGGTGCTAAGCTGAGGTTTGGTGATGTGTGTCAGGTATATATGATTCAGGTTGTGCATCATGCTGGTGTGGATTGAAGTATTATGCACTCATTGCTTTGGCAACCATTCATCTCATTAATGTTTTTTGAGTCAATTACTTTATTGACATGCACATGCATTTATCTGTACATATATACATATATATATATATATATATATATATATATATATATATATATATATATATATAGTATATATATATATATATATATATATATATATATATATATATATATATATATATATATATATATATATATATATATATATATATATATATATATATACATATGTATATATATATATATACATACATATACATATATACCAACCATTACAGTTCATGACGAATTATAAATAATGTGAGGTGAAAACAAAATTATCACAAAAATAATATATTCAACAGATGTTTCGATGTTAGAGCATCTTTGTTGGTGTCTAAATAAATACTAATTCTCTTCTTTAATTAGACACAGATGAAGATGCGTTGACATCGAAATGTCTGTCGAATAAATTATTTTCCTATAACTTTGTTTTCACATCACATTATATATATATATATATACACATGTGTGTGTGTGTGTGTGTGTGTGTGTGTGTGTGTGTGTGTGTGTGTGTGTGTGGTGTGTGTGTGTGTGTGTGTGTGTGGGTAGTGCACACTTAATGATATGGCTCATGAGTCTGATGCCACTGAGTCGGATCTGAATCGATTCAAATTTATGTCAGGCTGTTTGAGTCGCGAGTCGAATCATGCTTTGTGAGCTCTGAGTGAATTGATTTGAATCAAATAATTTTGACCTGCTCTAAATCATGAGTTGAATCGGATCCCAAGATCTATGAGTCAAATGTGAGTCGACTCAAAAAATTTGAGTCGAGCACAAGTCTGGTTACCAGGAGGTCTATGTTTTCACAACTGACTTTCATGTTTTTAGCTCTGGGGAATTCATTTTGGGGAGATAAAAAAAGGAGTCATTGTTTTCCTTTCTTCATTTTTTTTTTTGTATAATGGGTATAACGGACTACAAAACGTTGTTTGAAGTCAACTTACTCTCATAAAAATGCTTACTTTAGCCAGAATCTTCGATTTTAGCCATAATGGTCAAATATGCAAAACCAATATGTCATCAAAAAACGGAGATAAAAAATCACAAATTCCTCTGGTGCGTTTTGTTTCCTCCCTAAAGATCAGCAAATGCTGAAAGTTTCATTAAAATATCTTTATCCGGTTAAGCGTGACGACTGGTTGAACGTTTCTGGAGGTGACCTCACTTGACCTTAGCTAACTCGTTGACCCTAGATGACCTGACTTCAAAATGTTCACACAACATACCACATTGATGTGGGAAAAGGCATGCCAAATTTATTATCCGTATTCTTATTAAGATATTCCAAATAATTCAATATCCCCGGAAAACCTTATGGGGGCGCATATCACCCCCGGGACGGGTTAAGCTAGTCACGATTAAAAAAAAATACAACGCTACCTGTACGATGTGATTTACAAACTACTATCACCGATCAGTCTCCTGGTTCTTGGTGCATGAGATCAATTCTGACGTAAAATAAAGATGGGTAATGCTATTTTATTGTGGGCTTTGGAACACTAAAGGACTTTCCCTTCGTTTATTGAGTTCTTACTTTATAATATAACGTCTGCATAATTCGAATGGTTATGGAAAACACCGCAAAAGCCGCATCACAGCTGTTAAGGCGACATATAAACCTGCACTGTCGAAGCCAAAGTCACAACTTCAAATTCTTTACAGGCTTCCAACAATGGTTGTAGGTATACCTATTTGTTCATGGCGGTAAAAATTAGATGTAAGACAAGCGTCAAGTTCATTCATTGACCTTCATGTCCTTCATGACCTTTATTGACAGGAAGAGCAATATAAATGGAGCAAATTAACAGTTCATTAACAAATCCAGCTTTCGGTTCTGGACCATCATCAGGAGTGTCGTAGTACAAATCGAAAATACAACCATAGAGCTAAAAACGTCATGAGAAACACATGCCGAGTTGTGAATGCATCCTCGTGTCCGTCGACGATATTTATCAAGACTTAAAACATCCAAATGTAGATTTGGACGTTTCTACACCTTAGCGAAACATAATCGCTAAGGTGAGGTAAGAACAGTATCTAGGGCGACTTGGAGGGGGTGGGGGAAGAAACGTTGTAGCAAGGAACAATGATGAAATTTCGTCGACGAAAACGAGGACATATTCGCAATTCGGTGTGTGTTTCTGGTGGTGTTTTAAGTTGTATGATTGTATTTTCGATCTGTGCTACGACACTTCTGATGCTCGTCGAGAACCGACAGCTTGAGTTATCAATGAAGTGTTAGTTTGTTAAATTTCTGTTATTTTCCCTGTCAATGGAGGCCAACTTGATACTTGGTTTATACTTAATTTTCACCGCCATTAATTATATGAGGGAAATAAAGACATTTCTCAATCAGCTTAATGTACCTATTTGTACTCATTAGACACCTACATACATATATGGGCAGTTTGATGTGGCTCAGGATGTCAAAAATACAAAGGAATTGTTTAATGCCCACACGTAAATAGCTCACCTTCTAAAAATAACTTACAGAATGACATAGGAAAACAATGACAATATTCCTTGGGCTTCAAAATTATATCGTTGGGGCTTGTGTACGTACATAGGATGGCGCACGGTTTCTACCTTTGCTGGATCCCTTTCAGCCCGTTAGGCGTCCGACGCAATGTTAATCCGGACGTCGGGATCTCCAGTAGGGCAAGAAAACAGATAGGTTACTGATACCATTCAAGAACTCTGAAATATGCGCCCACGACAATCGCGCTCACTAGTGTGTGTGCGAAGAATATAGTTACATGAAATATGATGCGCATTTATTAAGGTTAGCTTGCCTTCAGACGTCAATTTCATTGCCACTTACAGTGATATATTGCGCATTTTGTTACTTCGCATTTTGGGCGGCCCTGATCAGGTCAACTGCCTTGACCCTGGCTGTCGAGTCAGTTTCGCCAAGCATCGCCAGGAGCACGTCTCCATGGCCGAGTTTCTGGCTGCTCTGTGCTGCACACGAGCTGCCGCCGAGTCTAATTCACTAGGTGCTCACTGAAGCCTACCGAGCTGGTGTCACCATCATCAGGTACGCCGCTGGGGACTGGATATCAGGCCACCGTACGTGTGAAGCAGATGTCTGAGTCTGAGCTGGTGTCACCATCATCAGGTACGCCGCTGGGGACTGGATATCGGGCCACCGTACTTGAAGCAGATGCCTGAGGCCGAGCTGGGCAAATGCGTGCTGATGCCCATGTCACCATGGGTGTTGATTTCTGAAAATTATTTGTGGGTGGGGTGGGGGTGGGGGGCAAAATACATGAGACAATGGGCAGGCCAAAATGAACTAGTGGGCACACTCCATAGGGTCCCATGTTAAAAGTTTAGATTATTAGGGGGAGCAAAGCCAACATTGAGGGGGCGGTTGCACCCTCAAATGTACCTATGTAAAGCAACACCCCATGTCGCATGTCGCATCGCATGTCGCACACATGTCACAAAAGAACGACAGGTGCAGTTGGCAACCAAGGCAGGTGCCGCCGTCCAGTCTAAAACAATATTGCGTACTCTATTGACACACACTGCCGACACCAGACTAGTGTAACCGGTCAGCGCGCACCCGGCGCGAACTGCAAACAGCTGTTCTAAGTGATCGATGCGCCTCGGCTGTCTTCAGGGTCGCCATTTCAACGCAACGTGGCGGCCTGTTGCAAGATGGCAGCACGCCGTCGCCGAGTCGACGGCAGCGCCATCTATGTCGGCCGAGAAAAGGGTCGTCTTGCGACCGGCGTTGCAGGCTAACCAAAGGTGGCTGCACTGCGAGGTTATTTGTAACGATTTGAAAAGAGACTGAAGCTGTCCCATAACACTAATTTCTTGTTTTATGTGCCATAGTTTGCTTTGCAGACCGCACTATATGTGTGAATCGGCAAAACGCGAAAACGTTAAGAGCAGGGTGCTGGCAATTTGTTTTGAATAATTTTGGAAATCTGATGGCAGATCTGAAATCAGTGCATAAAAGTGCACCAGAAACGCCTCACGGGGTAACATTTCAAAAATGTAAAAAGTGGTCATCCTGATGTAGGAACATAGAGTCCTCGGTTTCGGCCGCGAGTGTCGCTTTGGACGCTTTGCTTAGGTGATATTTACTGTATGTTCCTTCACGCTTGAGTGAAGGCATCTGCATTTTACACCTTTTGGTACAGTTAGAATCGAAGAGATGACAAATATATATCCCCTTCGCCCCCTTTACAGCCGCAATTTCTCCGGTTGTGAAGCCCTTCCTTGATCAGATGCGCGCGAGCACCTGCAACTAGTCATTTCCAGCTCAATCAATCCCCCATGCACTGCGGTACAGCGCGCAGGCGCAGGCGCAGCCGTCTCAGCCGCCGTATACCGCCAGCAGGCGCGTCACGCACGCCAGCCCTGACAAGAGCTGCCGACCACCGTCCGTCCGACGCCGGCGAGCAGGCGGCTCTGCCGGGCGCTAATTGGTCGACGTTTGTTGGAGTCAACGCGTCCGTTTGCGCGCGAATTGTTTGGCGGCGACGACGCGCGCGGACCGTCGTGACCCTGGCCCAGTGCTGTCAATGGAACGCGACAGTGCAGAGGTGTGCACGTGCACAACAAGTAGCTGGGGATGTTGGGAAGGGGGAGAGGCGGCCAGCCGCGGTGTGATCCATCCCCAGAGAAAAGAAGCCGTCACCGCGCGCACGCAACGCGCCCCAAAAGGTCAACATTGACGCCAAGAGGTCACACTGGATGATAATAATGACACCTGGCAATCAGCTATGAAATTGTACTGATATTATTTTCTACGATGCTTCAATTCGAAACGACGGAGCTGTCCCATCAACCCTACCTGGAAACTGCGGAAAATGCTAATTATCAAACTTCAAGCCCATTATGGTGGGTGTAACCTTTACCCAAATTCCGCAATATATAATTGTGTTCAATCTGAGTCAGACAACACACAATTATACTATAAGCTAGTTGGAATTCACATCAGATCCTAGATTACCAGATCCCTATAGAGAAGGAAAATCTCCATGGAGAATTCCCCACAGAGAAAACGATGTCAACGTGTGCACACCATGCGGCGTGTTGCCTTTTGTCCACAGATTGTGTGGGGGAGGGTATGTGCAGAACGGCGCACAACAAAGTCTACGATCTGATCATTGTATCGGTTGATCGATTGCTCTCCATTGAACATATTGAAGACTCGAGGTTTAATCTGACTTGAAAATGCTGCGTGATACGTCAACCAAACGAGTGATACATCAACCAAACCAATATTACTGGCAATTCAATATTCGATGTTCGATATCCGATATACTGGAGAGTAGTGGAGGATCCAGAAGGCTTCACGGGTTTGAGGAAAGCGAGGGCAACTTGAAATTTTCCTCCGATTTCGCAACACCCGTTATATTTCAACAGATAACATTCGGTGGGTCCATTTAAGGCAATATTTTCTTCATAGAATGTATTCATGTTTCGATAAAATGTCATATCAGTGCAAACGTTCGGAATAACATCGAACTCTTTGGGTGGGGACGTCTCTCCCCTCTCTCCCCGCCCACTAGATCCGACAGTACTTGAGCGCAGTTCCTTCGTTCACATGTGCCAGGTTTGACGATGAATGAACCGGAGAGAAATCCTGCATGGGAGGCATGCGTAGATATCACCTGATAGGCAATGTGGATGGGCAGCCTTGGTGGATGCGGAAAATCCGAGTAAATCACACTCGCAGAGTAAATTCTGGATTCCCAGGATGGCAGGCACACATCAGAGGAACCGGCGACTAAAGGCTAAGGATGTTCGAGCATGTCGAACATGTGCATATGTATCTGATCAACTTCGGTCTGATGGTGGGAGTCGTGCCAATGATTGAGGGAACTTCCTCCACCCCCCCTCCCCCGATCGTATGCAGCGCGGAACCCTGGATTATGTCTTTTTTTATCTTTTTCTTTTTCTTTTTCATTTGGAATTATTTACCCAGGAATGCTCATTTACTTCACTAGTTCAGTGCTGAGTACACCGTGCTGCATCTGGTGTTGCTTTGTGCGACATACCTTGGTGTCGAAGCGCATATCCTGCCCTGTTTTTCCGGTCCGATCCTCACACCCCGTCACGGGGAGAGGGGGAGGAATTTTATACCCCTCCAATTATCAAACTAAGCCTTGTACGGAAAGTAAAGTGGTGTGATGGGAAAGCGCTTGACGAGTAGGGTCCAAAGCCACCACCAAAAGTCACTCCAAAAGTTTCGTCACGACGGGTGTCTATTGCATCACGACTGACATCCTTTTTGGAGGGCTCTGGGGAGTTCATTTTCGGGGAGTTTAAACACAAAAATTATTTAGAATAAAAAAAAGAAGGCGAAATCGACCATGGTCCCAAAATTGTGCCCACCTAATAATCATTTTTTACTGTTGAAATTTTCACAACTTTTAGTGTTCACTTTTCTTGAATTCTTCTTTTTTAATGGGTAGAGCAGACCGCGAAACTTTGCTTAAGTCAACTTACCTTCATAAAAAGTGCTTACTTTAGCCAGAATCTACGATTTCAGACCTAATGGGGCTGAAATTTATTGAAAAATATATGCAGACCTAACAAGTCATCAAAATCGTGAAAAAACGAAAATTCTTCTCGTACGTCTTTTTTGCATCCTGAAGATAAGCAAACACTGACAGTTTCATTCGAATATCTTCGTCCATTAAAGCGTAATGACTGGTTGAACGTTTTTTTGTATGTGACCTCACTTGACCTTGAATAACTTGTCCGTAGGTTACATGACCTCAACAGTTTCACACAACATGCCAAATTGATGTGGAGAAAGGTGTTCCAAATTTCGGCGCGCTGCCGCACGCCGTTTTTCACTATCCGCGGTAAACCTTGGGGAGCAAAAAGACCTTCACCCGAGACGGGGAAATTAAAAGTCTAAGCTTAATCGGCGGTGGGAGCAATCATTCTCCTTCTGCTGACGTCATCGGTCGGGACGGTGCGGCGGACTGAAGCTGGCTGCACTTTTGGTTTCGCCAAAGGTGCATCTTTCGTGAAAATCTGGTATTAAAACCATGACCGAGCCTGTAAGTCAGTTGAAAGGCAAATATCAAACAAAAATACTTGAAATCTCGTGACTTTTGGAGTCGGACACAATCTTTTCCCGGAATCCGAGATTATATTTTATTAAATCATTTAGCGCTCTGGCGAGTAACATATCATTGCATCAAAATTACACAATGATCTTTCCTCGATGATTATACAAATAGTCGAAAGTTACTTAGATGGTGTATAGTTGGGTACAATCCTTCGTCAAACCACAACAAATAAGCAATTCCAACTAACGGTCGAATTCTCACTTCTACGTGTAGTCTTGTACGTGTTGAAGGTGTCTCCGGAATCAAATAGCCTATGCCTAGCAAGGCACGAAATCGACATAGATAATAAAATATGGCAGTGAGAATTCGACCGTTGGTTGGAATTGCTTCTTTTTTGTGGTTTGAAAAAGGGCTGTACCCGAATTTACACCATCTAAGTAACTTTCGACTATTATTATAATCATCGAGAAAGGTCATCGTGTGATTTTGATGACATGATTTTTTATTGGTTTGATCACGTGGTCACTTCTCGGAAGCAAATTTGAACATCGCTAAAATAAACGCTGCCGATATTTTGCGAGGTTTCGCGTGGTGGGCAAGCCTAGTCCGTTCGCATACCACTTGGCTGTGGCAGGATTTCTGCTCCCATAGCCTCACATATTCATCTACTACCCCTGGTAAATGGCACTACCCCTGGTAAATGGCACTACCCCTGGTAAATGGCACTACCCCTGGTAAATGGCACTACCCCTGGTAAATGGCACTACCCCTGGTAAATGGCACTACCCCTGGTAAATGGCACTCAGCCAATGAGGACAGCTTGATCCACACGAATATTGTAGTTGTTCAGTTTTTTGTCCGGATCAAATCAATTATCTGATTGTGACGGCCGGCTGTTTGTTGTCATCGGATGCAATCTAACCAAATTACCCTGGCAGGTCAATCCAGCTGCTATTATCCAAGAGACGTCGGTGTCTGACCTCAAGTAGGACATACCGGATGCGACAGAACACGAGAGAGAAAGAGAGAGAGAGAGAGAGAGAGAGGGAGAGAGGGATAGAGGGATAGAGGGATAGAGAGAGAGAGAGATAGAGGGATAGAGGGATAGAGAGATAGAGGGATAGAGGGATAGAGAGGATAGAGGGATAGAGGGATAGAGGGATAGAGGGATAGAGGGATAGAGGGGTTGGAGGGATAGAGGGATAGAGGGATAGAGGGATAGAGGGATAGAGGGATAGAGGGATAGAGGGATAGAGGGATAGAGGGATAGAGGGATAGAGGGATAGAGGGATAGAGGGATAGAGGGATAGAGGGATAGAGGGATAGGGAGGATAGGGAGATAGGGAGATAGAGAGATAGAGAGATAGAGAGATAGAGAGATAGAGAGATAGAGAGATAGGGAGATAGGGAGATAGGGAGATAGGGAGATAGGGAGATAGGGAGATAGGGAGATAGAGAGATAGAGAGATAGAGAGATAGAGAGATAGATAGAGAGATAGATAGATAGATAGATAGATAGATAGATAGATAGATAGATAGATAGATAGATAGATAGATAGATAGATAGATAGATAGATAGATAGATAGATAGATAGATAGATAGATAGATAGGTAGATAGGTAGATAGGTAGATAGAGAGATGGATAGATGGATAGATGGATAGATAGATAGATAGATAGAGATATAGAGATATAGAGATAGAGAGATATAGAGATATAGAGATATAGAGATATAGAGATATAGAGATATAGAGATATAGATATATAGAGATATAGAGATATAGAGATATAGAGAAGGTGAGATAGAGAGATAGAGAGATAGAGAGATAGGGAGATTGAGAGATTGAGAGATTGAGAGATTGAGAGATTGAGAGATTGAGAGATTGAGAGATTGAGAGATTGAGAGATTGAGAGATTGAGAGATTGAGAGATTGAGAGATTGAGAGATTGAGAGATTGAGAGATTGAGAGATTGAGAGATAGAGAGATAGAGAGATAGAGAGATAGAGAGATAGAGAGATAGAGAGATAGAGAGATAGAGAGATAGAGAGATAGAGAGATAGAGAGATAGAGAAATAGAGAGATTAACGTCGGGTTGGGTTTGGTTGAGTTTGGTTGGGTTTGATTCGGTTTGGTTGGGTTTGGTTGGGTTTGGTTGGGTTTGGTTGGGTTTGGTTGGGTTTGGTTGGGTTTGGTTTGGTTTGGTTGGGTTTGGTTGGGTTTGGTTGGATTGGGTTTGGTTGGGTTTGGTTAGGTTTGGTTTGGTTTGGTTTGGTTTGGCTAGGTTTGGTTTGGTTTGGTTTGGTTTGGTTTGGTTTGGTTAGGTTAGGTTAGGTTAGGTTAGGTTAGGTTGGGTTAGGTTGGGTTAGGTTAGGTTAGGTTAGATTTGGTTAGGTTTGGGGTTAGTTTCGGTTAGGTCTGGTTAGGTTCGGTTAGGTTACGTTTGGTTATGATTGGTTATGTTGGGTTAGTTTATGTTTGTCGAAATGGGTCTGGCTAGGTTAGTTTAGGTTCTGGTTAGTTTCCGGCTGGCTTCGGTTCGGTATGGCTAGGTATGGCCAGGTTTGGCTGGGTTTGTTTATTCTTGGTTATGTTTGGTTATGATCGTCTTTCAAACATTTCGCTTTGCGAAATGCAGGCCCTCTAGTAATGCATAAATAATGCAAAACCTTCGAATTCCACGCCTTCACGCCCATGGTTATCGCTGTGCTGTACCGTTTTGTAAATTGTGTCGTTGAGAAGGTACTGAAGCTGGGAAGCTCTAATCATGCAGGCTGTAATCACAGAAGACAACTTTGTAGGAAGAAAATACGTTTTAAAACATCGTTCCTCCCATTTAATATGGGGCATCGGTGTTGTTTTATATGTTTGTGAGGGGTAATTTTCCCCCGAAATGTTGACCTTGCTCCATGGGCGTAAGTTTTCCGATTTAGACCACTATTTTGTCAAAGGGGACCATTTTAAATACAATAATTAGTGATCGACTGGATTATCCTGTGGAGGGGCCTAATCTATCACAATCATTTCTGATTCGTCTGATTTCAACCCTAGGTCCCCCCACCCTGTTCGAATGTATTATTTTGGTATCCCTTGACAAGTCACCTCGCACTGCTGAAATTACACCTACGCAAATCACTTTAAAATATAAAATTTCCCAATTTCAGACATTCCGGTTCATAGTGCCCGGTCGCCACGACTCCAACGTTATTGCACGTGCACACCCATCTTGCGCATTCGCCACACTTCGTGCGATGCTACGGATTCTGCTGGGCCTCCTACGCTTTGCTAATTATTGCCACATGATATACTTGTGCCATATCTGACGTGATAAATGCTTCGTATGGTCGTTCGCTGCGAAAATTCGATGAATTAAATTCGATCCTTAGTTCCCTGCTTCCCATATTTTATGGTAATGAAATGCGGATACCCGCTGAGCTTTGATTCACCTCATATCTTTGGTTAAACATGCTTCCAGGTTGGCTACCGAACCGAGGCCCAGCCTGAGTGTACTTCTTTGAACCCGTTTCGTATTTCTTCGTCTACGGATGTGTCTTAGGGCTCCAATCCATTTTTGTTAGAGATCCAACGCATTTTCGAAACTACTGCTCGTATTAGGGTTTGTTGCTTTTTGTGCACCGACGACTTTTTTTAGTTGTCGGGACGCTTTCAAAGATCTCGATGTGTTTACTTAGTGCCGGGCATTTTTGTTCGTTTCGGACCATGTTGCTTTTTGCGGCCCCAGCCTCTTTTCAGGCCCTTGTGCAGGTCCCTGTGTGCCTTGAGAGCTTCCGGTGTTTTTTTTTTAATGATGTGTTTTAGAGTTCCCGGTATATATAGTTATGGCTACAACACATGTTTTCGGGTCCTGTCGCTTTTTGCGAGACTGCGCTTTGGAGGGCCAGTCGCATTCTCGGTCCTCGATGTGCTCTTAGGGTCCCGCTGTGTTCATTCGGGGCTTCTGACGCACATTTGTGGTGTCCCGGTACGATTTCGGGGCCTTTTCTGGGTCCTATCGCGACTTATCGCGTCCAGGCGCGTGGTTCCGGGACCCAACGCCAGTTATCTGGGCTCAACGCGATTTTGTGGATCTCTTCTGAATTTTCTTTAAATTCCGAATCCCGCCCTCATTTTTTCGAGTCCCTGGCGCCATGTTTTTGTATCTCACCTCGATTTTCTTCGAGCTCCGGTGTGCTTTTCGATGCCGTACGCGATTTGTCAAGGCATCTGATGACATGTTCGGTGCTCCAGGACCATTGTCCTGACCTGGGCTTTTTTGGAATCCCTCATTATTTTGGAGGGCTCCGGCTTTATTTTTCGGATACCGATGCGACTTTGGGGGTCACACGGTGCCTATGTGGGGCCCTAGACGCCAATTGTTGGCAGCCCCGACGTTAATTTGTTATGCCCAGACCAAATGTTTGGTACTACCGATGGGAATTGTGGGTCCGAGCGCGAAATTTGGTGGGGCCGGTTCGAGTTTGCGGGGCGCGCTGTACCTAGCTGTGACCCCAACGCGATCTCGGCGGTTCCTGTTGCAGATTTGTGTGCCTCGGAGCGAGTTTTCTGGGGCCCGGCGTATTTACTAGGAGTCTCTATGCGAATTCTGGTGGACCGACGCGAATTTGTGTGGCCCCAGCGCGACTTTTGGGGGCCTCGGCTCGATTCTTGGGAGCATATCCCTCTTAGGAGGGAGGGGTATTTGCCCTTTTGATATGTCACTGTGGCCACGAAAGGACTTTTTTTTTCAGCCGACGGCACCTTTCGGAGCATAGATGCCCTCCAGGCAATTTTTTCCGGACCTGTTCTTAATTTTCCGGTGCTGGGGTCGATTCTATCGAGACTCGGTGTGAACTTTTGGACATCGAGTTCTATTTTCTTCAAGGTCCTTTGGGATATTTTTCGGTCCTGGTACGATTCTTCGGTTTCCAGGTGCGATTGTTTTCGGTGCCCTGACACGTTTTTTTCCAGTGCCCAACGGGTTTTGGGGGGACTTTGACCCGATTTCTTTTGTGGAGCAGAGTGACATTCCGGTTGATAATTGATTTTTGGGGCAGCTGTAACCTTTTGGGTCCAGGCGCGACCTTTTTGGTGTCCAGTGAGATTTTCAAGGGCTGCGACGCGACTTTTTTCTAGTCCAATGTAATCTTTTATGTCCCGACGTCATTTGCTTGGATCCCTAGCTCGAGTTTTAGCGACCTAGACACTTTGTGGGTGTCCAATACGTTTTTGATGCTTTTGGTGTCGTTGTTGGGGCCCCAGAGTGATCCATGTCCGGATTGTTTTTCGTTGCCCCGGCTTCATTTGTGTCCCAATGATACTGTTGGGGAACGGTACTACCTATCGTGCCCCTAGAGTGATTTTCATGGTCCGAGCGTGAATTTTTGGTACCCCTAGGCTCAGCGTGATATTCAGGGGCCCCGGCCGGATCTTTTTGGGCCCATATCGTGATTTTCAAGTACCCCGACACGATTCCTGGCATTTCAGGGGCTTCTTGCAAATTATAGACCTCCTCTCGCGTCTTAGGGGTCTCGCCTCATTTCCTGGAGCATTTTTACCGGCTTTTGGACGTCTTCTCGTGCATCCTACCCTCCCCCATATTCAATGGTCCTCCTCTCCCGTTTCGGAGGGCCTCCTCCCACATCCTAAGGCCCCTTTAACGTGGCATGGGGCTTCCTCTCATGTTCCAGGGGCATCCTCTGCCAAATTAGGGGCCTCCTGCCACGCCTCGTGGGCCTCCTTTGTCCTCGCAAAGCTTACCCGTCTTGAGGGATCTTCAATTTGGAAACCTCGCCTCCTTCCATACCTGCTACCTGCCACTCCCATCTTAAGTGCCTTCACTCATTTCCTGGGAATTCCTTCCGGTCGTCGGGGCTTCATTCGGCCCTGGAAACCTCCTACTCGATCTCGAGGGACTCCTCTCGAGTCCGGCAGGGACCTCCTTTTCTCTTCTAGAGGCTTTCTTTTTCAAATTAGGGGCCTCCTCTCACGTCTTCGGAGCCTCCTGTTCTGCGTTTTGATTATATCTTTGCCCATTTTAAGGGTGGCCTCTTATCTCCTGGTGGATTCCTGTTCTCTCTCAGGTACCTTCTCTCCCAAATTACAAGCAACCTTTCCTATCTCAGTTACCTTGTCATTTCCTGGGGACCATCTTACCGGTCTTGAAGCCTTCTTTCTCGGCTGGGAGCCATCCCTCTTATCTAATTGCCATCCTCTCATATTATAGGGGCTTCCTCGTTTATCATAGGGTCTCATTTCCAATCTTATATCGCCCTCTTCCGAATTAGGTGCTTCCTGCCACTTTTCAGGATCATCCTTTTCTATCTTGGTGGAACCTTACCCGTTTTAGGGACTGCTTTTGCGTCTCCGAAACCTCATCTCATATCCACTGGCTTTATATTCCGTCTTTGGGCCTCCTCTCATTTTCTGAGGTCTCCCTTCCCGTATTGGGCCACCTTTGCAATCCTGGGGCCTCCTTTGCAATCCTGGGGCCTTCTTTGCAATCCTGGAGGCCTCCTTTGCAATCCTGGGGACTTCCTGTTCATTCCTGGGGGCCTTCTGTGCAATCCTGAAGTCCTCCTTTGCAATCCTGGGGGCCTCCTTTGCAATCCTGCGGGCCTCCTTTGCAATATTGGGGAACTCCTTTTCAATCCTGAGTGCCTCCTTGGTAATCCTGGAGGCCTCCTTTGCAATCTTGGGGGCCTCCTTTGCAATCCTGGGGGGCCTCCTTTGTAATACTGGAGGCCTCCTTTGCGTTCCTGGGGGCCTCCTTTGCAATCCTGGGGCCTCCTTTGTAATCCTGGAGGCCTCCTTTGCATTCCTGGGGCCTCCTTTGCATTCCTGGAGGCCTCCTTTGCATTCCTGGGGGCCTCCTTTGCAATCCTGGGGGGTCTTCTTTACAATCCTTGGGGCCTCCTTTGCATTCCTGGGGGCCTCCTTTGCAATCCTGGAGTCCTCCTTTGCATTCCTGGAAGCCTCCTTTGCAATCCTTGGGGCCTCCTTTGCATTCCTGAGGGCCTCCTTTGCAATCCTGAAGTCCTCCTTTGCGATCCTGGGGGCCTCCTTTGCATTCCTGGGGGCCTCCTTTGCATTTCTGGAGGCCTCATTTGTTATCTTGGGGGCCTCCTTTGCAATCCTGGGGCCTCCTTTGTAATACTGGAGTCCTCCTTTGCAATCCTGGGGGCCTCATTTGCAATCCTGGGGCCTTCTTTGTAATCCTGGAGGCCTTTTTTGCAATCCTGGGGCCTTCTTTGCATTCCTGGGGGCCTCCTTTGCAATCCTGGGGGCCTCCTTTGTAATCCTGGGGGGCCTCCTTTGCATTCCTGAGGGCCTCCTTTGCAATCCTGAAGTCCTCCTTTGCGATCCTGGGGGCATCCTTTGCATTCCTGGGGCCTCCTTTGCATTTCTGGAGGCCTCCTTTGCTATCTTGGTGGCCTCTTTTGCAATCCTGGGGCCTCCTTTGTAATACTGGAGTCCTCCTTTGCAATTCTGGGGGCCTCTTTTGCAGTCCTGGGGCCTTCTTTGTAATCCTGGAGGCCTTTTTTGCAATCCTGGGGCCTCCTTTGTATTCCTGGGGGCCTCCTTTGCAATCCTGGGGGCCTCATTTGCGATCCTGGGGGCATCCTTTGCATTCCTGGGGGCCCCCTTTGCATTTCTGGAGGCCTCCTTTGCTATCTTGGGGGCCTCCTTTGCAATCCTGTGGCCTCCTTTGCAATACTGGAGTCCTCCTTTGCAATTCTGGGGGCCTCTTTTGGAATCCTGGGGCCTTCTTTGTAATCCTGGAGGCCTTTTTTGCAATCCTGGGGCCTCCTTTGCATTCCTGGGGGCCTCCTTTGCAATCCTGGGAGCCTCATTTGCGATCCTGGGGGCCTCCTTTGCATTTCTGGAGGCCTCCTTTGCTATCTTGGTGGCCTCCTTTGCAATCCTGGGGCCTCCTTTGTAATACTGGAGTCCTCCTTTGCAATCCTGGGGCCTCTTTTGCAATCCTGGGGCCTCCTTTGCATTCCTGGGGGCCTCCTTTGCAATCCTGGGGGCCTCCTCTGTAATCCTGGGGGCCTCCTTTGCATTCCTGGGGGCCTCCTTTGCAATCCTGGAGTCCTCCTTTGCGATCCTGGAGGCCTCTTTTGCAATCCTGGGGGCATCCTTTTCAATACTGGGGCCTCCTTTGTAATCCTGGGGGCCTCCTATCCTCTCCTAGGTGACTCCTTCTTCAAATTAGGGGCCTCCTCTCACGTCTTGGAGGCCTCCTCTCATGTCTCGTCGGCCTCCTTGCTCACTTTTTTTGCTGTGCATTCCCGGATAGGGGCCTCCTGAAATTTCAGGGGGGGGGCGGCGCCCCCCCAGTTTCACGGCAGGGGGGGCGACTGCCCCCCTGCCCCCCCGGTGGCGACGCCCTTGAGTGGGGTGTCACAAGTGCATGTTGGCTTGTCCTCGTCCCGCAGAAGGTACCTGTGGGTGGCATAAGCGTGCCCTATCCGCATCCTGGCGAGTATCACCTCCTCACGTCGTGAATTTCTGGATGCTGATTCCCAGGGCCTTAGTCTTGGTTTCACGGCCCTCAGCTTGGTTTGACCCGATGAGTCCCAGGCTTGTTGCCACTTCTCATATAACAATTAGTTCATTGTCTGGCTGAGATGTGCCGCAGGAAGAGGCAGTGCATGGTTGCCTTCATTACGAGTAACACGTTTTGCTGATTTGCACATTCATCGTCACTTCCTACTTCGATAAAGCATAAAACCTTCACGATTGCTTAAACGTTCAGCCGTGTGGACCGATGACAACGTAAACGAGCTGGTCGCAGACACGCACGCAAAAGCACAACCCACACCATCATCAGTCTTTGAGCCGTCAGCGTATGTAGCGGGACGGGTCAAGTAGTTGTCGAGGTGTTCTAGTGTTTTATCCGGAACACTTCGGGGACAGTATTCCTTCCGGATGTCTGATAGTGGTGTCGACGGAGGGCTGTGCCAATTCCCAAGGTGGAATCGAGAGTGGTTCCGTTCTCCTACTGCTGCACATCCTAATCCTACTTCTCTCTGCCAGTTCGTGCAATTGCACACGGAAGGGAGGCAGGACACGGCCGCGACTCCCACAGAAGTGCTAACGTACGGCTCGAAAACAGGGCTTGGAAAGCCGGATTCTCAGGGAGTTGTCTGACTGGACGCGTAGCGCAGTCCAAGCATGCCTCTTCTCCAGGCAAGCGGCGGCTCATGAGCATCTGTCAACAGGCTCAGGGAGCCCGGGTTGCTTCTCTGGGTCCAGGCGGCGTGAATTTTTGAGGCTCCAGTTCTCGTCCCACAACGCGAGTTTTTGGGCCCGGGTGCGATTTTTTCTGGACCCGGCACGCTTTTTCGGGGCTCTACGCGATATCTTGGAGTCTATGGCACGATTTTGGCGCTCCAAAGCGATTCACCATGCCCCGATCGAGCTTTTGAGGACCGCTGAACTTTGCAGGATCTCTGGTGATTTGTGTCGTGTTCTGGTGCGATATTTGGGGCCCGATGCGACTTTCTTTAGTGGCACAGCCTGGTTTTTCAAGGCCCTGGTGAGATTTTTCACAGCCTCGATCCGATTCTTTGGGGCCCACCACCTCTCGAGGGAGTGACAATGATCCCTTTTGTCTCCTGTCTTCGGACATCAATGCCACGCACACGATACCTAAATTGATGACTACAAAAGGATGTCTTTGCGCACGATCGTCTTGAGCTGCGGGTTCATTCTTAGCAATGACCTTGTCACATCAATATCATAACAGCGCGCAGCGCTAATTCGAAACGCTGTTCGGCTTAATTTACGCATTTACTCCTTGATAAAAATATAGGTATTGAGGGTATCATTTCATCCTGCCTGGGTACCCGAACGTGATCGCTTTGAATGATGACCCAAAATACAAACATTATTTCTTTATTTCTTCGATTTACACAGTTATCGAGAAAGGGAGCGATTCCTTAATGGGATATATTATTTTGTAGTGGGCCTCAGACCCCTGAGGCCGCAGCCCAGGAGATGCGAAGCTCCGCCCCTGCATACATGCAAATAATTATGCACGTCAATCCCAGGGAATGAGCAGGTATAGGTACGCGCATGTGGATACACATACACACAAAAACACACACACACACACACACATATATATATATATATACATATATATATATATATATATATATATATATATATATATATATATATATATATATATAAATAATATATCATATTTCCCTACCCAGCATACGTCCAGTTCACATGCCGTAGCCACCCGTACACTCCACGCTGGCACCGGTCATATATGAAGCTCGGTCAGAAGCTAAGAACGTTGCCAGCTCGGCCACCTCGTCCGGCCGGCCAGTTCTTCCCAAAACGATCAACGGCAGTAACATCTGCATCACCTTCTCCGGCACCGACGCCACCATCGGCGTCGATATGAAGCCCGGCAGGATAGCGTTGCACCTGATACCCTTCCGGCCCAGCTCCTTCGCTGCTGTGCGTGTGAACCCCTCTACACCGGCTTTGCTCGCAGTGTAATTACACTGACCGACGTTGCCGCCTTTGCCGACGATGCTGGCGATGTTGACGATTGAACCGCCTTGCGCGGCGTCGATCAAGGCGCTAGCCGCCAGCTTGGTGACCAGAAACGTGCCCTTCAAGTTAATGTCGATGACGCGCATGAATGTCTCCACCGTCATGTCTCGGATGAAGCAGTCCTGTGTGATGCCGGCGCAGTTGACGATGCATGACGCGGGCGCGCCGTATTTGTCTTGAATGCCGCCGATCATGGCCGCCACAGAGCCCTCCGACGTGACGTCGAGAGGCACGGCGGTGTGATCTCCCTGCAGCGTGGCGACCGTCTCCTTGGCGGACGCCTCGTTGATGTCTGCCGAGACGACGCGCGCGCCCTCTCTGGCCATGACCTGGCAGACGGCGCGACCGATGCCAGAGCCGCCTCCCGTCACCAGAGCGATCTTTCCAGCCAGCATATCTGAGGACAAAGACCGACCGATGCCAGAGCCGCCTCCGTCACCAGAGCGATCTTTCCAGCCAGCATATCTGGCGACAAAACACGATGTGCAACGTTTAGTGACGTTTTGTAGTCTCTGTCAAAAGGAAACAACGGAGATCACATACGCTTCGTTGCGCTTATGTATGGCGCCAACCACCTGAAGGATTGAAAAATTGGAGTCATCCGGAAATCATTGCTAATCCTTCATAAAGAACACCCGGGGCCGGATCTAAACATGCCGCCATCTGATTTATGTCATGTACGTCACACGGGTGTCGTCTCATATAATTATAGAGGGCTAAGCATTATTCCAATGTTGAATAGTCCCCCAGAGTTCAGTCGGATAAGTCTAGAATGCACCTCCCCACTTAAGCTTGTGCAGCGCAAGCAGTACCTTCCAATACTCCGACCTCTATTTGTATTGCACGAGCTTCGTGGGCTTCCCGATAGCGAAAAATACACGCCTAGATAGTCGGTAATCCATTCGGAACTGGTCATGTCCTCGCCACCTGTTTAACACGGGTTCAAATCGGTTACGATACCGAAGATCAACACGCACCGGTTTTTTTTCATCCACAAAGGTTTCCCGCGAATAGTGGAAAAAAAACGGCGCGCAGTAGCGCGCTGGAATGTGGATACCTCTTCCCGCATACATTTAACATGCGTTACAATTTAGACGTTAGGTCATCCAGTCACATCCAGGCTTCCCGATAGTCAAGGTCATGTGAGGCCATCTCCAAAAAAAAGTTCAACCAGTCGTCACGTTTTAACAGGTACATATATTCGATTGAAACTTTCAGCGCTCGCCTATCTTAGGTGCATAAGAAAACACGAGATAATTTTTCAATTTTGAATTTTGGATGGCATGTTTGATTTGATTGAGCCCATGTTTGATTTGAATGAGCCCATTAGGGCTCATTTGGAATAATTAAAAAAAAATACACTAATAGAAACGTAAAATACAAAATGGAAAACTCAACATAGAATGCTGTACTGGTTTGGCACATTATGTGTTGGCATGAAGTCCCTAGACTTTGAAGGGCTTAGACTTTCATTGTTTAGACTATGTAGAAATTAATTGATACTTCAGGAGAAAAAAAAATCACAATTGTCATAAAGGAGCTCCATTAAATGTTAATACATTATATTAACATTTAACATTATATATATATATATATATATATATATATATATATATATATATATATATATATATATATATATATATATATATATATATATATATATAGGGGATGGATCACCATCAATCCCCTCCTTAACAACTTCTTGCAACTGCACTTTGTGCAACTTCCCCCCCCCCCGCCCAGGCTAGTGCACTCAGTGTACCTTTTCCTCCAGACATCATATGCCTTTTTTTGCACCAGCTGATGCACACAATGCATCTCATTGATGTCTCTGCCATGCTTTACAGTCTGGGATCTGATCATGCTGAAAGGAAACCTCAATACATCTGCACTACAGTGAGATAAATGTAGTTCATTGTACATGGTAATTCACAGGCAATTAGCAAGCTGGAAAGCAACTAGCTTTGATAAAACAAAAATCAGCATAGTTGGAAATGAGGATATTTCAAACAAAATGCACTTTGATACTGCCCCCAGTTTGTCTGCAATACTTCCATCTTAAAATTATGATACAGAAAACACATTAAAAAAAAATAAAGCTTGACAACCTGCTTGGGTAGTCACTTGTCCCTTACTATACAGCACATCTTGCCTTCTTGCTACTTGACATGGGCCCAGCAGCAGGTAGCAGGCCCAAATTATGTCAGATATGATTAATCTTGATTGCAATCGCATGGTTCCCATATACTGGGCAGTGGGTGTGGCAATACAGGAACATTCATTATAACATATATCCTTGTACCATGTAGTGCATGGAACAATCAAGATCATAATATTCCAAGATTGAGTGAGCTAGGCTGGTATTACTGCAGCTTACAGTATTCACAAGACAGGTTTTACACACATTTTACCTCCATGAAGCTAACAAAGTGATTAGGTTTGGTTAGGTTAGGTTAGGATTTTGTTCTAAGTTGGAGAAATTCCATAAAAATTGGAAGGACTTTTTTTGTAATTGAATTTTCCTACCAAAAAAAGGTTTGGCTACAGTTGGGTAGGTTAGGTTAGGCTTTTGTCAGTTTTGAAAAAGAAGCAAATTTATTTTTAAAGAATGTCTTCTTGTATGGAAGGTTAGGCTAGGTTAGGTTAGGGTCCTTACATCTTTTTATTTCTTTTGAACATTACTTTTTATGCTATATCACCAAAGCCAAATAAAATACCTAAATCACTATCAAATGCCCATCATAAAGACATAAAGACATCAAGATCAGTGCAACTATGAGCCACAAGGGCCCTTCTTGGTTGCACTTGGTACACTGAACCAGTTGCCCACCAAATCTGTCAATCAACCCACCCTGGAATACAGAAAAACAAGCGCCCTATTCTTATAATGATTGTCTATGCCGTTTTTAAAGATGTTCAGTGTGTTGCTACTGACAATTGTTCCTGGAAGCTGGTTCCAGTGTTCTACTACCCTGTTGGTGAAGGAAGACTGTCTTAACTTTGTCCTGCTGTGATTAACTTTAATTTTGAATTGATGACCTCTAATTGCATCATTTCTGTTAAATTCAAACATTTCCCTTAGATATCCCTGCTCCTGACCATGAACAAATTTAAAAACCTCGATGAGATCTCCTCTCAGCCTTCTATATCTAAGTGAAAACATATTCAATTTCTTCAATCTTTCCTCATATGCCAGGTTGCCTATACCATTAACCATTTTTGTTGCCCTCTTTTGTACTCTCTCTAAAAGCCAACAATCTTTCTCATAACTAGGGGACCAAGCTTGGACACAGTATTCCAAATGTGGCCTGACATATGCACAGTAAAGCTTCCTGATGACCTCCTCACTTTTGTATGACACATTCCTCTGTATCGCCCCAAGCATTCTTAGTGCCTTCTTCCTGGCTTCTTTGGTCTGTTCTGATGCCCCCAATTTTGTGTTCAAAATAACACCTAAGTCCTTCTCCTGCTCAGTCACAGATAGTACTTGGCCATCCATCAAGTATGGCGCCTTCATATGCTGCCTACCTACATGCATGACTTTGCACTTATCAAAATTAAACTTCATTTGCCATTTTTCTGACCACTTCACAAGCTCGTCTAAGTCGTTCTGCAGCAAAACCTGCTCATTGTGCCCTGTTATTGCCCTAAAGATCTTCAAATCATCTGCAAATTTCAAAACCTTACTGCTCAGGCCACATTCAATGCTATTCACAAATATAATGAACAACAGTGGCCCCAGTACCGACCCCTGAGGGACTCCACTAAGAACATTTTGCCATGATGACTTTGTACCATTAAGCATCACTCTCTGCTGTCTATCTGAAAGCCACAACTCAATCCATTTTAGGATGCTACCTGCAATGCCATGGACCTGAAGCTGCATCATTAACCGTTTATGGGGTACCTTGTCAAAGGCCTTACTAAAGTCAAGATATGCTACATCAACCTGATTTCCCTGATCAAATTGTTCTGTAGCAAAATTTAAAAAGTCCAAGAGATTTGTGAGACACGATCTCCCTTTTCTAAACCCATGTTGAGTATCTTGAATCAATCCGTTTCCTTCGAGAAAACTAACTATTCTATCTTTGATAATTGATTCGAGTACCTTGCAGACTAGGGATGTGAGGCTTACTGGCCTATAATTTTCAACTTTCCCTCTTTCTCCTTTCTTGAAAATAGGAACTACATTTGCCCTTTTCCAATCTGTTGGAATTTCATTTTGTGAAACTGATCTACGAAATATTATACTAAGTGGAATTGCCAGTTCCTTTTCAGCTTCCCGCAATACCCTAGCATAAATTCCATCAGGTCCTGCTGCCTTGTTTGGCTTTATTTTTCTGATATAATTGAAAACAACATCACTATCAATGAAATCAACATTGTGTATCTGATCACCTGTCACTGAACTGTGGTTCACGGTTGGCAAATTTGTCACATCCTCCACTGTAAACACTGATTTAAACTGCTTGCTCAGCTCCTCAACCATCTCACCATCCTCACTCAATATAGTGCCATTTACTTCCAGTGGACCAATTGTGCTTGAAACTTTACTTAGCTTGTAGAAACTAAAGAACTTTTTACTGTCCCCATTACAGTTCCTAGCCAAATCCAATTCTTTTGCCCGCCTTGCTGCTCTGGTTTTCTGCTTCAAAGCATCTCTAGCTTTTTGATACGACCTTAGATTTACGACATTTGAAGCTTCCTTAAATACTCTAAATGCATCTTTCTTAGCCTTAATTGATCTCCTCAAATCTGGTGTAAGCCATGCTGGATTTCCTACACTTCTTTTGCGCCTTTGCTTTTGGGGGACATGTCTAATCTGAATTTCCCTCAAGTAAGATTTGAACTTTTCCCACATTTCACAGGCATTTAAATCAAAAAATTATTCTTCCCATTGTATGGCACTTAAAGCCTCTCTCATGGAGTCAAAGTCTGCCCTGTTCAAATTTGGAATCTTTGCCAAGTTATCCTTGATTTTCCCTGCTATTTGTACCTTAAATCTCACTATGTTATGGTCACTTCTTCCCAGAGTTTCTCCTACAGTCAAGTCTTGAACTAAATCACTTAAATCTGAGAAGACAAGGTCCAAGAATGAGCCCTGCCTGGTTGGTTCCATTACAAACTGGTGTAAGAACAAGTCCTCTTCAAGGCATTTCCTAAACAGTTTACATGATGGGGAGCCAACACCAACATGTTCATATCCTTTTAGATTAAAGTGACCAAGAATAAGGCATTTCCTCTGAAAGTTTCTACTGATTTCCTCACAAATCACCTTATCGAGCTCCAGTTGCTGAGAATGTGGCAAGGTTCCTGGTCGATACAAAGCTCCAATCCTCAGTTTATTGCTATTGCCTCTTCCCACAGCAACATCAAGCCAAATGGACTCCACAGACACATTTTTTACCCCATCTGCTACTTTCTGAGAACTGTATAAACTATTCACATAGAGCATTACACCACCCCCTTTCACTGCTGGACCCCTATTGCATGAAAACATATTGTATCCCTGGATCTCATAGTCCTGCAAGTTATCCCCAAAATATCCCTCACTGACCCATGCCTCAGTAATGCAAACAAAATCTGGTTCATCACCATTGTTGGGTGTTATTTTGTCTCCCAACTGAAAAGTATGCATGTGCAAACAAAATGAGTGATAACATTATGCTAATGTTACCCTAATTCATGAACATTTCATCCATCAGAAAAATAAATTCCAAGAACTGAAGAATTTCCTGAAATTGCAAACTTACCAACAGGCTTAGGTGGATTATTTGGTAAATCCAGCTATGGCTTCAGGTTAATTCCATCAGGTTTCAAGGGTTGGGAGTGACATCAGGCTGATGTGTGCTGTTCCTGTTGTTGTTTTGCTTGAAATTCAGAATGTCTGCACCCAACTGAAGAGCAGTTCACTAACTAAGGAATGCACACCATAGTTATCAGTCCATTCCAAATTTCCATACCATTCATGCAGCATATCAAGAAATCCAGTGCAGTATCAAGCAATCAATCACAGCATCAAGCACTGTATCAAGAAATAAAGCACCATATCAAGAAATCAAGCACCATATCAAGAAACCAAGCACAATAACAAGCAATCAAGCACCATGTCAAGGAACCAAGCAACTAAGCACTATATAAATAAATCAAGCACCATATCATTTATCAAGCAATCAAGAACTGTATCAAGCAATCAAGCACTGTATCAAATAATGAAGCACAGTATCAAATAATCAAGCACAGTATCAAATAATCAAGCACAGTATAAAGTATTAAGGCTTAATAAGAGCCACAGGGGCCCATCTGTATCAGTATCAAGCAATCAAGCACCGTAGGCCATTTGTAATGGCTCATGACTAATCATTCGGCCAATGGGGAATATACTTTCAACGTGCGGATCATTCAGGACCCCACACCTCTGGAGCTGCCCTTAACATACTCAGGAGTATCCACGGTTCTTCTAGATAGGAGCCGTGCAACAGTGCTCACCAAGATAACTAGAGACAGCGCTCGGTACGCACAACTCCTGCCTACTCCTGTGCAATGCCGATAGAAATCTGTATCATTCTAATGTCTTCGCTGCGTCACAAATGAAAAATATGCGTAGCTGTATACGGCCTTGGCTAGATCAAAGGCAAGATCTAATAATATATTTAGTATGTTTACATGACGTATCGTATATACCAAAACACTATTAGGTTCTACAATAATTCTCACAAATTCCTGCCCGCGTTATCACTGCTGGAACTAGAAAGTCTACTAGATTCCGTTGTACCCTTTAGTGCCAATACCCAGCTCTTTCCCATAGCACCGAGCGACGTGTGCGGCGCTGGACAGGAGAAGTTCAGCGTGGGTCTCAGTGATATATGCCAGTTTGGTGGAGAATATGATTCAGATTCGTGGGGAAGACACCTCAAGCTTTCAGATGAATCCAATTTCGTCTTAATTTGGCAATACTTAAGTTCGGATATTTCACATTCTGTATGGAATGCACGGAAATTTGCGTACACGACCTATATGACTGTCAAATTGTCTAGCCCACGGACATCATGGATTGCCAAACGATCATCGAAGGGCCCTTTTTGTGTACTGCCTGGTGCATGAGCAGCATTTGTCCCCTTATCCGCGCTTTAGAACGACGGTTATACCCAAGATACCTTTACTTTATAAGGTACACCAAAGTTCACCTTCAAGTCTTGGTGACGTCACAGCCTTTTTCCTCTGAGATGGCAGGAATTGGTAGAATTACCCATTTTTCAATTTCGCTGCGCATAAGACATACGAAGTTAATGCAGGCAATTAAGATTGCAATGATACCCCTGGGTATTATTGCAGTTTAAGGGATTGTATTGTGCTTTAAGTTGTTTTCAAGGCATGTTTTATACACATTTTCCTTCAAAAAGGAACCAAATGTGTTAGAATTGGTTAGTTCAGGTTCTTGAAGTTGGAAGCTTTTTAAGTACAAAATTCAGAAAACCTCTGAAAAACAAATTGCTATTCTTCAAAAGCAGTTTGTGTTAGATTATATTGGGTAAGATTTTTTAACCTGAAAAGTTATAAGACCTTTCAATTGTTTGAAATTTTTTAATTATATATTTTTTATGTTGTCCTACAAAGGGCAGTTTGGCAAGGTTAGGTTATGCTTGTATTTTAATTTGTCTACATCACTGTTTATGGTGCATTACCTAATTCAGACCCCATTTGTGTGTTATGTTGTTGACAAATTACAAAGTAAACGTTTGCACATAACAGAAGTGTTCCCATCATCCTGGTCATATTCATAAACATTGGGTTGGAGAGATCAATTCAAATAATTAATCAAATGCCTTGAAGCACAATCTACCCAAATTTTCAATGCACAGGCAATGGCTTAGACTTTTGACAGCTGGTTAGGTTTCTCATTTCTTTTTTACAAATTATACAAATGATTACAAATGATACAAATGATATCAAAGATTACTTTGGGTTAGGCTTTTTTAACCTGTAAAATTTAAGAGCTTAAATTGTTTGAAATTTTTATTTGTTTTATTCTGTCCTACAAAGGGAGGTTAAGCTAGGTAAGGTTATGTTGCTATTTTATTTTTTCTACATCACTGTTTATGGTGTGTTACCTAATTCAGAGCCCGTTTGTGGATTTTTTTTGCTGACAAGTTAAAAAGTGAGCATTTGCACATAAAATGAGTGCTCCCATCATCCTGGTCACATTCATAAACATTGTGTTGGACAGATCAATTCCAAGAATTCATAAAATGCCTTAAAGCACAAATCTACCTGAATTTTCAATGCAAAGGCAATAGCTTATGCTTTTCTCAGCTGATTAGGTTTCTTAATTCTTATTTACAAATGATACTAGGTACACAGCCTATTTGATGCAAGGCTTTTGTCTGATTCATTTTTATATTTGTGTTAATTAATTCAGACCATTTTTTCAAAGACCAAATAATTTAAATGCTTTAAATTTTGGCTGAAATGTACATGCCAAAAATGAAAGCTTTACCATGCTTGAGGAGTGTATGGCTTACATTCTATTGGAAGTTTAACAGAAGGTTGATTGTCTAGTTGCATACAACCATTAACCAATCAAGTAACTTCTCTGTGACTCCGTCTCAAGTATTAAAAGAGGCATGCTTGAGATTTAGGCTGATGGGAGTAGAACATTTGATAATCTTCAAGTATTACCATTCACACTTTCTTCATATCAACAAGGTATCTAAGTCACCAACAGCTGACTGTCAGTCAGCTGTTGGTGACATCACTCTAAGTACTGCAAAAAAAGTAATGCAGAAAAATCTCCAGCTGGGTCCACTGAATGAATCCATGGGCATTAGGTTAGGTTAAGTTAAGTTAAGTTAGGTTACAGTGATAAATTATTCATTAATTAGGGTGGAATATACCACCTTCTGAACACTCAATCAACATCCTTCTCAAATAAGTATGGACATCTTGCTCCTTGATGTGTGCTTGTGAATTCTTTGTGTCGTCTTTATAACAGTATCTCGTTCTCTCACCTGGTTCTCTCACCTGGTTGGCTCCCCATATACTCAAGCATCACTCACCCAGAGATGAGTTATGTGCCCAATCGAAGGGAGCCTGTAGCTGCAGGTATGCCAATACCCTAGATTAAATAAAAATGTGGTTATCAGATAGACAGGGTAAGACAGGAACTGGAAAGTGTACCTTAATCAGAATTTGTATGCGTAGAGTAGCCACTACATCTGCTAATATTTTGTTGTCAGTCAAGATTTCTGAAGTAGAGAATATAGAGATTGAATACAGAGATTGCATATAGAGATATATAGATATCTCTATATTCTGAATATAGAAAAGTCTCTATACTCTTCAAGCTTGATTAGTATATTATCATGGCTAATCTATTCAGTATATTCATACAACAATGTGCAGAGATTTTAGTGCAGTGCAGCTTTAAATGCACCCAGGTCTGTTAAGGCTACTACATCATCAGGCAATGAGTTCCATGTGGCACAGCATCTGAGGATCTGAGGACAGAAAAAATATATTCCTACAATCTACTGATGCACACCTGTGAGCCAATTTCAGTCAGTGTCCATGTGTGTTCACCAATGGTGCCAGCACAATCATGTCAGAAATCTTAATGGCAGAATAGCCATGAAAAATCTTCCAACATTTGATGTCTGCTCGAATCAGTCTACCTTTCACCGAACCTAGTTTCCGTGATCTGGCACCATAATCCAGACCTTCCATACCCTCTATGTTTTGTGTCCACCTTCTCTGTACTGATTCTAGTCGCCTTAAATCACCTATGTAACCTGTATTCCAAACAAACGATGCAAACTCCAAAAGAGGCCTGACATGAGTAAGGTATAGGGTTCTCATAAATTCAGGAGAATGACATAAAGTAGAACTTAGTAGGTACTAGGTTGCTGGCCAGACTTCCAGCTTTCTGTACTATACCAGCAATGTGTTCATGGAAATGCAAGTATTTATCTACTGTGATGCCTAGGTCAGTATGCATCTCAACAAAGCTTACCTGAAATCCACCTAGGTAATAATTTGCATAAGGGCCAAGATTTTTCCAGTCATATGATTCACAGTGTGCTTTGAGAACTGCACATTTCTTGGAGTTCATTGCTAGTCCCCATGACTTGGCAGTACTAACCAGTGTATCAATGTCTTTTTGTCCCTGTGAAATGCCAGCCAGCAGGTCTGTGACAGATTTGTACTTCAGTTTCATGTATATCTTTAGGTCATCTGCAAAAACCTTGAACTGGGAGTGTATACCATGAGGCACATAATTCACATAAATCAAGAATAACACAGAACCTAGTACAGAGCCATGAGATACTCTACTTAGAACATTCTTTGGTTTGCTGGAAGAGCCAGAGACAAGCACTTTCATTTCCCTCCCACAGATACAATTTTTGATCCAGGTCAGGATTGTCTCTGAAATTCCCAGAGCTCTCAGTTTTATTAGTAGCAGCACATGATTAACAACATCAAATGCCTTTGGAAAATCAAAGAAAATTACATCAACCATATAGCCCTCATCTAGCCATGTAGAGACAGTCTCATATGTTAGCAGTAGTTGATCCTCTACGGAATGTCCACAACGGAAGCCAAATTGTCCTTGGTCTAGCAAGTGATGGACCTCCAAATATTCTGTGAGCTTCTCAACAATTACACATTCCAGAATTTTACATGGGACAGAAGTAAGACTCACTGGGCGATAATTTAGTGGATCATGCCTTGAACCATTATAAAAAATGGGAATAACTTGTGAAGTTTTCCAACTTTCAGGAAGACTTCCAGTAGAAAGAGATGAGTTAAAAATTATGAAAAATGGTTCTACAAGCTCCTCACGGCAAGATACAATTAACTGAGAGTGGACCCTATCAGAGCCCATGCTGGAGGATCCATCAACCTGACTCAAAATTATGAGCACATCAGCTTCAGTAATATCAATGCTCTGCAGCACTTTTTTGGTAGTTTGGTGCGGGGCTGGGTTTGCTAGTCTACCTTTGCAGTATACTGAGGAAAGTGCCCCTGCAAACATCTCAGCCATTTCCTGGCAGTCACTTGTTAGTCCATCAGTTGGTTTCCCCCTCAGTGGCCCCAGGGATGTTCTGCCAATTTTCTGGTGTCATATGTAAGAATGAAATTCCTTGGGAGATGGTTTGTGAATTAATGACAATTCATACTTGATCTGGGAGTGAATACTAAAGTTTCTATACTGTCTGTATAAATCTTGGAATGATCTCAGTGAAAGACCTGCCTGTGAAGACTGTCTCCCAAATTGGTTTCTGTCCTGTTTGTGTTTTATCGATGCATCCTTTCGCCTGCTTAATAGACTTTGAGGAGGTCTAGTTGGCCATGGAGGATGTGCCTTTGGCACAACTCTGGGTATGTATAAATTTGTAAGAGCTGATAATATTTATAGGAACCTTGTGTGCATCCCACTAGTGTCTAAATACTGAAACTCAAGGCTCCAGTCATATTCGGACAGATGTTCCTTAATAGCTGAGTAATTCCCTCTGTACCAACACCTTTTCAGTGATGTGTTGCTAGATATGGTTGATTTGCTTGCCTGGAAATAATAGTTGATTGGAACAGGACAATGCTGGCATTGGGGAAATGGGGGCAAGATCTCTACCAGTCCAACCCTGTCTACTTCAGATGTTAAAATTAAGTCCAGCGTGTTTACAGAATTTACAAAGGTAGGCTGGTGAATCCATTGAGTTAGGCAAAGCATATAAATACAGTCAGCAAAAGATCTATCTGTGGGAGTAATACCCACTGTCAGCAACACCATCTGGCCAGTGCACTGATGATAAATTAAAATATCCTAGAATAATTATCTCTACCATCACAAAAATCAGTCAAAAAAGTTACAAGTGCCTGGTTCTGGCAATCAGAGTTTGGGGAGGGCAGTAAACACACACTATGTATAGGCAGAAATCCTTCAGAAAAATAACATGAACATTGGGAGTGGAGACCCTGATTGATTCAAACTTAATTCCATGTTTCACATATAAACAAACACCATGCTTGGGAATGGGGCCAGTTGTATCAGTTCTCACTATCTCATAACCTGCTATGTCTACAAACGAGCTAGGAACTGTTGGCAACAACCAAGTTTCGTTAACTGCCAGTATGTCAATTTTTTATATCTGAGAGAAAGGCATATGCATACAGAACTTTGTTTTGTTTTGTTGGGTGTATGTTAGATCCCTATGAATGTAAAGGGACTTTAGATCATCATGTTTTTCCATTTCTCGAGCCTTTTCTAGAAGCAATTTTCGTTTGTCACTATCAGCTATCTTAGCCCTATAAATATCCTTTTCCTGACTAATGCAGACAATATTTGTCGGGACAACCTCAGTGCTCATGATCCTCTGTGCTGCTGCCTTTACTTTTTGTTGAACTTCAGGCAGAGATCTAGCTCCAGAGCCACGGATAATTATAGAGTCCCTTCTTTTTTCCGCTCCTCCATCTCTCTCAACTCCTCTCTTATTTCTACTCGGAGCTTTTCAGGGCGAGGTTCAGATATATGAGCCTGAGTTGCCATGCCAGACCCCCAGACATCAATGCCCGCACCTGAGCAGTCAGTGCTTCAAAGCCTTGCACAATGTTTTCACTGTCTGGTGCAGCTGCCCAAATGCTCCAGGACTCACCCCCGTCCCTCCTGAGGAACTGAAAGCTCGGCAGTCAGTAGAAATAAATGCAATGCCATCACCTCCATGTTCAACAATTGCCTGGACCACTGCCTCAGCTAAACCAAGGCACATTGTTGAAGGGTGAAACCAGCAGCTACACCTGTCACATCCTATGGCATCCAGGGCAACTGTGACATCACAAGTAGAGTACTTTGTGCTAGCTGAATCATTACCATCTGTCACCACATTTGCATAGGTTGTCCCATCATTAGTAGTAGGGTTAGCGCTACTACTCTGGGATGACTGAGCTGCACCGCGGGCACCACCTCCTCGTCCACGGCCCCTCTGCCCTCTGGGCGTGTTTGCTCTTACTCAGGCAATTAAGGTTTACCAACCAGGCTACAAGTGGTGCAGGTGTCCAGTCCAGTCCGGTTGAGTCTTCCTCGGCAACGATGTCAGCTCGCAACCTCGCAGTTCTTCACTTCCACTTCAGCACAGCTTCTTGCAGTTCACAGCAAATTTTCGGTGGAGAGATACTGCTGCAGCAATTCCTCGGATCTCCGACGCACGACTGTTTACACGTTTCGTGGCATACGGCTGTAATTAATAGCCAAGGCCATACCAATATAACAGCTCTCACCTTCGAGCTTGTTCGACCAATATAACAGCTCTCACTTAGGTACCATAACAATAAGCTTGGACAAAAAACACTCATCAGTCATCACCCCAATCCAAATGAGAAAAATGTGAGGACTTTTCAGGCAGAAAATATCGTTATGGATGGCAGAAATTCAGGAACAGCCTATTCCTCAAACCCGACTACAAACCTCCAGTTCGAAGATTCGCCGCACACTCGTGCCTCCAGCCAAACTCTTCTTTATGAGTGTCATGCTCATACTACTGAAAGGAATGGTGACACACTATCATTTTGCAGCACAATTTCAGGTAAAGGATTACCTATAATGTAATATGGTGTACAATACCAGTTAATACCACAGGCATTTTTCACCCTATCTCAAATATGGCTTCCTAAATTATCAATATCAAAACAAGTGAAAAGGTACAGTCATAAGTACACCATTGGCTCAAATTTGAGTCTGAAAGACATCAAAATTATTCTAAATGACCCTAATTCCATGACAATTTTCGACATCCTACTGTGCTCATTTTGACATCTCACACCTAACGAGAAACCATTATTTTAACCTAAGTTAGGTTAGCTTAGCTTAGGTTATCCTGCTGATGCCCCTGAATGTGCACCACATTGACTCTTTTGAAATATCCCTGGTGATGATGATGGGAAGGTTCCTAACCATTCTTCCTATTCTATTTTTACAGCATTTCCTATTGGGTCTTTTTGTTGTATTTCCCCCATCTCACACTGAATTCTAAATTGGGCAAATTGAAGGGCCAGGTGAGATGCCTTGGGGACACTAAATTATTGGGGAGTTTGAACCTGACCTCAGTGGTAACACTGCTGGAATCTGTATGCCCCTGATATCTTGGGCCAAATAATGTTGAGGTATCTGTGGAAAATGCTAGCAGGTGGCTCTGACAATATTGTATCTGGGAACATACATTTCTTTAAAAAGTACATTTTGATGTGTATCTCCCATTATATGCACTGAGATGTGAGCCAACACTGCCCATTGAGCCATCAGATGATGACAATTCACACTATCGGCATACAATATCTAAGTAGTTGTCATGCCTGAAATTGCCAATCCACCTCAGTGCCACCAATTGTGACTGTATATTTTGCAAGTTGGCCATCACATGGAAGATATTCACAGCAACCTTTTTGCAGAATTTGCTGTATGTCCGCATGGCTATGACTGGACAATAATCATCACTGGACATTAAGGATGGCAGCAAGATCATGGGCAGGAAAACAAGTGACATTTGTCACTGGAAACATGAAGAAACTGGAGGAGGTTACTGCCATATTAGGGGACCAATTCCCTCTTCAGGTATGTACAGTGTTCTCTAATTAATTTTGTGGTAGATGTCTGATGTTAGAAAAATGCCAGGCATGACAGAAAAAAGATTGAATGAAGGTATTCAAACATACATTTTTGGGCACATGCAATTTTGAATCCAAACTAGAACTGTTGCATTTCGTTGAAAAGGGAACTATTTTGATGTGTGAATAAAAAAGTAGGCAAGCATTTGGGAATACAATGTTTTCAGCTAAGAAAAACTCTAGGCATCTCATGGCAGCCAATAATCGACCATCACATGCCCCTTCGTCAAATCAAGCTGAAGCACCGGTCGCCGCCTTGGTTGCAGCATGATGACGTTCATACAGCAAGGGCAGCACTGAAACAGGCGCGCGAGCACAGAGATGCAGCACGAAGCGAAGAAGCCCAGCGGAATTACCGTGAGCACAAGGGCGCACTCCGAACGGCTCAACATCACGTATGCGCAGAATACTTTCATACTGCTGGTACCCGCACACCGTGGAAGAACATCCGCAAGTTCATTATTGCCTCCAGCAAGTCAACGATAGAAGAGCCTGGCACAACCAATCAACCGCCTGATTGGCATGAACGGCTCAACCGGCATTTTACCGGCGTCGGTGCCGCGGTAGCTGCTGATTTAGCGATGGCGCCGCCCGGAGAGCCCCTCTGGCCAAGACCCCCACGTGTCTGTAGCGGCGCATTCACACCGTATCCTGTGACGATGCCAGAGCTGTCAAAAGCGTTGCAGCGCATGGGTGGCTCACGAGCGTCCGGAGCTGATGGCATCACCATCCAGATGCTCAGGATGACGTTTAGTGTGGTCGGCCCGCACCTGTTAAACATTATCAACTCATGCATCACAAGCTGTGAACTGCCACCGTCATGGAAAACGGCGATGGTAACACCCCTGCACAAAAGTGGTAATGCAAACGACCCACACAACTACAGTCCAATATCGATATTGCCAGTGGTCGAAAAACTCTGCGAGCGTGTCGTGTGCACACAACTGATAGACTATCTGACTAGTCATCATCTACTGTGCCCAGAACAGTACGGTTTCCGGCCCGGCCTGTCTACCGAGATGGCTCTACTAGACACGGTCATCCACGCTACCCTCAAAATCGACCAAGGCGAGATCACTCCACTGGTTACAGCTGACACCTCAAAGGCGTTCGACAGCGTGGAGCATAGTCGCCTCATGGACAAGCTCGGATGGTACGGCGTCAACTCCGAATGGTTCCGAGCGTGGCTTGAGGGCCGTTCGCAAACAGTGAAGGGTTCTAGCCCTCTGTCGGTAACACATGGTGTGGTGCAGGGCTCGATCTTGGGCCCGGTTATGTTCCTAATATTCTCCAATGACCTCCCACAACATATCCCACACGGCAAGATTGTTATGTATGCCGATGATGTCCAGTTCCTCGACTCCGGAAAGCGAAACGAAATCACAGCCATTAGCCAACGATTGAATGAATCACTGTCAGTCGCCTTTAACTGGTTCATCCAGAATCGACTAAAAGTAAATCCCTCCAAAACTGAGATGGTTGTTCTCCAATCTTCTAGACATACACCTGTGAAATTATCTGTTCGTCTGGGCCAGTTAGAAATAGTACCCACGAAGTCTGTGAAATTACTTGGCGTGAAAATTGACTCACACCTGTCCTGGGATGTGCATGTATCTACTGTTGTGCGTCTGTGTAACTGCATACTCATTGGACTCGCTAGACTGCGTCATAAGTTTTCTCACATTACGAGACGGGTGCTAATTGAGGCACTCGTATTCCCCCACATAAGATACTGTGTGTCTGTCTGGGGAAGCTGTAGCAGAGCCCAGAAACGACGCATTCAAAAATGCATCAACTTTGGTGCAAGGATTGTCGCCGGCTTGCACTTCCGGGATCATGTGTCGCCCACGTTGAAAGAACTAGGATGGCTCAAATTCGAGGATTTCATATCCGAGGCAGATGCTCACTCAGTTTTCAAAATTATGAACGAGTTCACTGGCCCAGAACTCATTCGCGGTCAACTAAACTGTCGCTCAACTGTGTCGCAACGGAGCACCAGGGCCACGGATAACGGTGAACTCCAGGTACCACGATGCCGCACAGAATTCGCGCGCCGCTCCTTCATACCGAGAGCTTGCCGGACTTGGAACAATCTGCCTCCAGATGTGAGGAACTCAGGTGGCTACAATGTTTTCAAACGGAGACTTTCGGCCATGCTGCGCATGTCCGGGCTCTAACCTCCGGCCTCCGGAACATCGCTTACATCAGCACTGTGATGCCACTCGTTGTTATTGTGTATGCTCGTGATGATGGTTTGTGCTGCACATTAGTGCACTTCTGTGACGGAAACTGAAAAACCCTGCTCGGGAGGTTCCGAAATACATTACATGGTAGCTGGTTCCAATATTCGACTACCCTGTTGGTGAAGAAAGACTGTCTTAACCTTGTCCTGCTGTCATTAACTTTAATTCTGAATTGATAATCTCTAATTGCATCATTTCTGTTCAATTGAAACATTTCCCTGAGATATCCCTGTTCCTGTCCATGAACAAATTTAAAGACCTCGATGAGGTCTCCTCTCAGCCTTCTATATCTAAGTGAAAACATTCAATTTCTTCAATCTTTCCTCATATGCCCTATTATAAAATCTATATGCCTGATTTCTAACAGTATTTCATTTTAGAAGCACCATGCTTATGCTCACCATCACGGGCATTGATACACTAACACTTCATTGCAAAATTCCAGGTAAGCGGATTGCCTATGATGTGGTCTGTCATGCATTACCATTTTATATCACAGGCATTTTTATTGCTAACAAAAGAAGTGCTCAAAGAAGTACACAATTGGATGACAATTGAGTTTCAAACACGCAAAATGTATTTTAAGCAGCATCACTATTATGGCGAATTTGGACATCCTACTGCACTCGTTTCGACACCTGACACTTGAGTAAAACAAACAAAACATTATTTTAACACTGGGCCTCTTGAAGCTGGATGAGCCCTTGACTCAGGAAGGGCCATTTGATGCTGGAGGGACCTCTTTGGGTGGCCTCTGGAAAGATAGGGGTGCCTGTAGTGTGAGATCCCTGGGAGATAGAGAGTCCTGGGAATATTACAACTTGAGAGATCTCTGGTATTTTCAGGATTCTCAGACTGGGAGAAGAGGCACCAGGAGATGGAGAGCTGCTCGGAATTTGAAGAATTTTAATGGTTCCTGAGAGTTGGAGAGTCCCGAGCGGTAGAGGACCAGTTGGAAAGAGGAGTGATTCCTGGGAGCTGGTGTGGATGGAACCTGTAGTCTCCATTCACTCTCGGCCGCCCCAACACAATCTCTAATGCCACTCATGCATTGGCATCCTTACTCAGTCTTCTAGGAATAAATTAGAAAAACTCAGTTCAGTCAGACCCCGGCCATCGCCCGTATGTCACAGCTCGCTAGACTAGGTGCGTCCGGCGCCACCCCAGTGCACTCCTTCAGCTCAGTTGATAAGCACAATTACACGTCAGCTTTACGTTGCCGCCATCTACAGGTGACAGGACAACTCCTAGTGCCCAGCTGTGCCAATAGGTGGCAGCGCACACGCATTGGACATAAAGCGCACGATACTACATACTCCTTGAAGCTAGAGGAGCCCTTGATGCTGGAGAGCTGGAAGGTTCACTAAGCTGCAGATGCCTGTTGAAGCTGGAGGGGCTCGCTGAAGGTGGAGGAGCCTCATAAAACTGGAGTGCTCCTTAAGGTCTGGCAGCCACTTTTGACTGCACTTGTAATTCGCTGGCACGTAGGGGCTCCTGGAAGGTTAATTACCGCTTGAATATGGTTGTTATATTGGACCCAGTGCTGGTAGCGCCACCTATTGCCATGAATTTCAACTTCCTACTGAAGCTTTCCAACTGCCTGAATTGTAACTTGGTTTGTATGAAAAAATTATGAGATCAAACACAGGTATGAATTAGCGAACTTTTCCCACCGAAGTAACTGATCAAGGTCGTTAATTTCCGAACTGCTACATCCAGCTTTGATTTGTGTGATAATTACAGACGTCACGGTGGGGACATGTGCACCATAATTTTGGTGCAGTTTACACCAAGCATATTGCTTGATTGATGATACATAGGATGTATCACCAGGGTTTGATATGTGCTTTGTAATCCTGATTATGGAGAGGAAAATTATGAGGTAATCGAATAGGGAGAGGATATTTTCTTTCAACCTGTGACATCAAATCCTTGGCTTGCACTTTCCAGTGAATCTTGAGCGCTTGATCATATAGGAATTCCTTGTCAAGCAGCATCATTCAGACTGCAACTAAGAAAATGTGAGGATAATTTTCTGGAGAGGATAATTTTCTGGATAGTATAAAGCTTCTGGATATAAAAAATCCAGGAACAGCTTATTTTTCCAGCCCTGTTATCACACTCATCTGATGAGTTTAAGTTGGTGCATGCGTTGAAAAAAAGCTAAAGCAAATTATTTTGCAGTGGAGCTATTCAACTAATGATTGAAGAAAAGCTGCGATAATTATTCCTGACAGCCTCACAGTCATTGCCTTCTTATGCCACATTGTTCTATGCGTGTAAACAATAGTGTTTAATGAAAATGAAACATGAAAATGGTAGCATAGCCACGAGGTGAGCTTCGGACAGAAGCACGGGGCATGGTAGCTAGTAATGCTAGACTGGGTGGTGACAAAAGGTCGACGGTACGCCCCTTTCGATAGTATTCTTAACACGCAATATTAATCGGGGCGGATTGAGGGCTCCAGCTTCCAAGAGAGACTGGAGCCTCATAGGCGGAGTTTAATATTAAATAAATATTGAACAACTCGAGGCCTCGGAGGCTCGAGTATTTCAATATTTTGATCCGGCACCATGATCGACGCTGTGAAATGTTTCACTCATGGCTGTGGAGATGACCGAATCGATGTAAACAGCGTCGATGCGACGTATGATCTATTCGACACCATCGACCAGGGCGTCCTCCGTTGAATGGCACGGCCTGTGGGCATACTGGAAGGAAACAAAGCAAGTGATCAGTGACCAGACAAGAGGACGGCGGAGTACAGACCACCTTTACGCACAACTTGGACATGACAGACAAGATACAGATATTGAGGAAGTTTCTAGCGACATCACGAGGCTCTGATTTGTTTAGTGAAACAACAGGCACATTCTACACGAGGCAGGAAGCACACAATAGACAACAGAAGTATTGATGAGGTGAAGTAGGTGAGGTCGCACAACAGAATACAAACTTGTGCGGAGAGTGTACGATGGTACGCCGTCGACGCCGTCCGCTCTCGACGGAAACAGGTCGCAGATGGCCCGGGACAGTTCAGGGAGGATCACGGCGTGGAACCGGAGGCCGGTGGTGGTCACACATGGCGGCCACGGTGAGACGGGGGGGGAGGGACGTCACGGCTGCCAGCCATGAGGTCAGTGGCAATGCGTGGGCCCACGGAGGAAAAGTGACGATTAAAGTCGTCCGCCACCGCCGTCGCTAAGCCCTTCGCAGCACCCTCCCCTACCTGCATTGCTCACCTTTTGGCGCACGTTCTTGTGATCAAGAGAGATTGAAGTTGGCAATTCCGTCAGTTAATGCAGTGGCAAAGGTTAGCTTGCATTTCTTCACCGCAGTCTTTTTATGTGTGAACAGAATGTGGGCATGCCAAACATTTAGCATGCTTAATTATGTGTGGCATTTATCACCTTGCACCCAGTGACACTTGATTTTCTCTGTAGATCGTCAACAAGGACATAGACCTGCCAGAGTACCAAGGAACTTCACAAGAAGTATCGATTCAGAAGTGTAAATCAGCAGCTGCAATCTTGCGATCCCCCGTGATTGTTGAAGACACATGCCTTTGCTTCAATGCTCTCGGCGGTCTGCCCGGTAAGTCCACCGTAAATATATAACTTTGGCTTTCAGCCATCCAATGGTCAATTGAAGCCCTCACTTGGCTGGTTAAGAAACATTTTTTTCCTAGAATCGCCTAGGATTGTGAAGTTTATGGTGCCTTGGGATATTAATTGGTAGGTGTAGTATTTCTTAGCTCGAAAAGAATCCCGCTCGAAAAGAATCTTGCTCTCGATTGCCTCAACTCGCATTTTTTAACACATGGTTATTTGTACTTAAGCTACACACAGTAGCTTGCTCCAGCTGATGATTTCAAACTAAGCATCCTAGAGACACGAAGCAGTAGTATCAAGTATCAACCACTGAAGTCATTGCGTGACCACCCTGGGGGTCAGGTCAAAGGTCAAAGTTGGACCAACAAAATTATATGTCCAATCGAAGTTTGGCAGTTTTTGCTTTTCTGAGTACAAATATACGCTAATGTGGTATTCAGGGCCCAAAATTACCCTGCGTTACCCCAAAAGTGTAAAAATAGACCATCTTAGGTCATCCAGAATCATTGACCTTGATCAGGTTACGGACCTATATCCACACGTCCATTTAATTGTCCAGCGTCTTAAGATGCCCAATCTAATCGATTATTGAAGCGTGAGCGCACCTCACTAATGGAAGAAAATATTGTGTTTTCGCCAGCGACGAAACTTCTGCCAGTAAATGATATAAACCATACCATACAAAGACAACTTTTCTCGATATATTTTGTATGGGCGCTACATGACCAATGAAGTCGATGCGCCCTTAAGCCCAAATAACTAACTAACTCGATATATTTGGTAATTTGTGCCACAACGTGTCATACACATATTATTTGATGTTAGATACACCGCGTTGCTTTTCACTCATGAAACCAATGCCATTCAAAACACGATGTGCTGATTGATGCAAGCACATTCAGCAATTGCATGCAGTCTGTCGGGCGTTAATGGTTCACGTCGTTCGTAATCGGGCTTTCGCCCAGCTAGTTGTTTCAGTCCACGGTGTTGTTCTTCCAGACCTCGGTATATTTCTGTCTATGGCTTTCGGTAGCTTGCAGAAGCGATTGCAGCTGGTGTTCGTCTTCGGTAGCCATGTGAGCGAACTGTTCAATTAAAGCGACACCTTGTACGGCGTCGTCATTAACAATTTTGACTTCATCTACGAATTTATGTTGCTTATTGTATCCATTGTACTTGTGCCATTTCCTGCAATCAGGTTCATTTACCAATCGTGGCGTATGTCAAGAGTGACTAAGGTGAACCACAACTGGGCGTCGATAAGATCCTCTTACTTATTAGTTTCATCTACAAATACAGAGCTAGCCCCTCCGAATTTTCTGCCATTGGTATCGTTCTCAAGCACCGCGAAATAACTATTTTCGTCGAGGGATCTACTTTTGAGCTACCGAGTGAAGAAAACGGTCAGCTCTGGTTTCAAATGCCACAGATGGCGCCTCGTGACGCTGAAGAACGTCGGCCATCTCTTGATCGCTGCCTCTGTATTTCAGAAACATTTTGAACGATTCTAAATTATTGTGAGATGCGTATGTAGCAGTTGGTGTTGTCAGCCAAACTGGACATCAAATATAATATTCAAGCCATTCCGTTGTAGTTTTTGTGTGATATCGGAAGCAATATCCAAGTGTTCTGAAAATATATGCATTTTCACAAAGTAACCTTTGTCCCCGGCCGTGTAACGAACGGCACCCGGACGAATCCAATGAGTACGCCGAGGTGGAAAGAGCTCAGGAATATGAGAACAAGATCTGCAATTTGTTTAACAATCTCACCGTGGAAAATAGCTGTTTGAAAGGATACGTCACCACGCTTTCCCACATTTTCGCCCAGGTTTCGCAACATGTGTGCTTTTCAACGGAGTGTTGTCAATGGCACACACATCTAACTTACTCTCGCTTGCTTCGAAATTTTTCACAAGTGAATTGTGGGGTCCGCAGAGTTTTTCAAATGGGGTTTAGGCCATTTCTCCAACAGTTTCAAAACATGTCTACATACAAATCGGAATAACAGTCGATAAAGAAGCTACTGAAGTCGAACCATGGCTTATTTTACACAGCCAGTGTTGTGGGGTCCGCAGAGTTTTTCAAATGGGGTTTAGGCCATTTCTCGAACAGTTTCAAAACATGTCTACATACAAATCGGAATAACAGTCGATAAAGAAGCTACTGAAGTCGAACCAAGGCTTATTTTACACAGCCAGTGTTGTGGGGTCCGCAGAGTTTTTCAAATGGGGTTTAGGTCATTTCTCCAACAGTTTCAAAACATGTCTACATACAAATCGGAATAACAGTCCATAAAGAAGCTATTGAAGTCGAACCATGGCTTATTTTACACAGCCAGTGTTGCTCACCGTTGTATCGAATTAAAAAACCGAATGCAGCTTCATATTCATATGTATATATTCCAGTCTCTGGTGCAGCGGTGAGCCTGGCCTGTACCTGGGCGGCGACGCCCAGTGTCACCGGTGGCGTCTGGCAGTGAACACTTTTCTGGCCGACGACTGGCCCGGCATGGACTTTTGTGTAATGAAATGTCATGTCATGTCATGGCGCCGCATGTGACATGAAACCAGATCTAACCATTTCTTTTTGTCACTCAGTAGCTCCTAAGTAGATCCCTTGGCGAAAATGGCCATCTCGTAGTGCTTGAGTACGATGCCGGTGCCAGCAAATTTGAATGGGCTAGCTTTATGTTCGCCGATGAAATCAATAAAGTAGTGGATCTTATCGACTACCAGTTGTGGTTCACATTCGTCACTCTTTAACATACGCTACGATTGGTAAATGAACCTGATTCTAGGGAATGGCACAAGTACAATGGATACAATAAGCTCCATACATTTGTAGATGAAGTCAAAATTGTTAATGACGCACTGTGCAAGGTGTCGCTTTAATTGAACAGCCTGTTCACGCGGTCGCCAAGGACGAACACCAGCTGCAGTGGCTCCTGCAAGCTGTCGAAAGTCATAGACACAAATACAAACAACTAGCTCCGAGATAGCTTGATCACGAACGACGTGAACCAATAACGCCAGCCACACCGCACACAACTGCAGCGTGGCTGGCGTTGTGGGAATGTGTTTTCCCAATCAGCGCATCATGTTTGTAATGGGATTGGTTCCGTTGGTGAAAAATGACTCGTTGTCTGCGACATCAAACAACTTGCATGTGGTATGGTGTAGCACAAATCGCAAAATATTTCGACGAGCGTTGCCAATTGTGTGGCATGTTTAACATTTGGCTGGCATCAGAAGCTCCGTCACTGGCGAAAACTATATCTTTTTCTGAGAAGTGAGGTCCACTCACTCGTGGACCATCGATTAGATTGGAGATTTTGACCATTAGAAAGATGGGTGAATATAGATCAGTGATCTCATCAAAGTCAATGACCTTGTATGGCCCAAGGTATGGCCTACGTTGTCTTCTTTCTACACTTACTCTTAGAGTAACACGTGGTAATTTTTTGGCCCTGAATACCACAGCAGCGCCTATTTTTACTTAGAAAATTAAGATTACAAAACTTCGGCCATTTTGTCATGTCACTCATGACTTATATGGTATAAAGCCACTCGATGTTCTTCCTGCGTGAATATTTGACAGAAATAGTGTCTAATGCATAGTGTTGCTTTCATGTAGCTTCACGACACATTTATACTGCTCACAATTGTACTTTTCTCCCAGGTCCATACATAAAATGGTTTCTGAAATCATTGGGACCATCCGGCCTGTTCAAGCTGCTGTCGGCTTGGGAAGACAAGACTGCCTACGCTCTATGCACGTTTGCATACTCCCCGGGCGGTGAAGCGGATGAAGTAGTGCTATTCGAGGGTCGTACAGACGGCACCATCGTTTCCCCTAGAGGTCCGCAGAATTTTGGCTGGGACCCATGCTTTCAGCCTCTTGAATACAAGCAAACATATGCTGAATTGGAAAAAGATGTGAAAAACAAGATTTCACATCGGCGCCGTGCGCTCGATGCTCTCAGGGATCACTTCACAAATGATCTCTGATTGTCCAGACTGAAAAGATAGGGACAACACTGTATGCTTTGACAAACTTGGCGACTGAATGGGAATATTGATCGAAGATTTTACAACTTAGGTGTGACAATGCATTGCATCGTGTTTTTCCTTCATTCTTACCATTAATCGTTGTCATCATCAACCATCTCACGGCGTCCTTGAAGCACAATACATTCAGTTCCATCAGTTGTCGCCATGCCTTGAGCGTCGTGCCATGTACCGATGTCGATGTATATACCGGTGTATGTACCGTGTACCACGAGGGCTGGTAGCAGCCACCTCACGTAGCGGCGTGGCCAGTGATCACAAGGCAGCTGTCCGGCCTCCGGGCAGCACGGCGCCGACCGGCAACTTCTGACGACCGACCGACGTGTGACCGACCCGGCACAGCACCGACCGGCCACTTCTGACGACCGACCGACGTGTGACCGACCCGGCACAGCGCCGACGGGCCACTTCTGACGACCGACCCTGCACAGCGCCGACCGGAAACTTCTGACGACCGACCGACGTGTGACCGACCCGGCACAGCGCCGACCGGCCACTTCTGACGACCGACCGACGTGTGACCGACCCGGCACAGCGCCGACTGGCAACTTCTGACGACCGACCGACGTGTGACCGACCCGGCACAGCGCCGACTGGCAACTTCTGACGACCGACCGACGTGTGACCGACCCGGCACAGCGCCGACCGGCCGCTTCTGACGACCGACCGACGTGTGACCGACCCGGCACAGCGCCGACCGGCAACTTCTGACGACCGACCGACGTGTGACCGACCCGGCACAGCGCCGACCGGCCACTTCTGACGACCGACCGACGTGTGACCGACCCGGCACAGCGCCGACCGGCCACTTCTGACGACCGGCCGACGTGTGACCGACCCGGCACAGCGCCGACCGGCCACTTATGACGACCGACCGACGTGTGACCGACCCGGCACAGCGCCGACCAGCCACTTCTGACGACCGGCCGACGTGTGAGCGACCCGTCCACTCTTCAATGTCAAGAGCGTACCAAGCGGATTTTCCGAATTTCATATGTGAAAATATGTGCAATGTGCTTATCTAGATGGTATAATGAGAACATAATATGACATAATAACGCTTTTAGCGTATTATGTCAAAGGTACGGCGAAACAAGCCAGTGCGTGGGGAGCCAGAAGGTTTGTGCATTGGGTCATATACCCCTTCCATCGCGTTATCACATCCTACCCCTATTATTCATTCTCCGTACTTTTTTCCAATTAACGCATTGAAAACCTAGGCTCAAATCGTATAAAGCAGCGACATGAAGGACTCGCATTTACATTTTTATGTGTGCCGGAGTGTACATGTTCTGGGATTATCTGGAAATCTAGAGGAAGATGAATTTTGCAACACTCGTTCTAGAAGCGTACCCGGATCCCATCTTGTAAAAAGTGGGCCGAAAAAAGTCCGGAAACCCGAAAAATCTAGCCAAAGCCCTAAAAATCACACCGGGATCCGGAAAAGCGATCTGGGCTCCGAAAAAAAAACCAGCAGAAGTATTGAAGAAGTCGCAACAAAGTCCACGATGATGTAAGATATCTCCCCCCCCTCCCTCCCCCCACTGCGAAACCACACCCGTGGCTGTAAGAAAGAGATCATTGTTGAACGCAGGAATCTCAGAACGAGTCAGCCTGGTAACGAAGAGCTGCACTCGCCAGCTGAACCAAGACTTATACATCGACTGAACCAGACATCGGCTGTCTTGGGGCAGAGATCGGCCAACCTCGGATGTGCATACACGACCATCTCCCGGTCTAGAGGCGTGCGTACCGGTGCAGAAAAGTGGTACATGTTGAATGGGTTGTATGCCGGTGAAGGGGTGCAGCTGGCCCGGCCGCGACATACCCATTCTATGCATCCGTATGACGGCTCCGAATATATCCATAACTAGCAGGTAAAGTGGGAGATAGTTCACGTTTCAGTTACGGCATCGTTGCTGCCTGCTACTTCTTTGGATTTTGATGAATCAAACATGTCTGAAACGTCGTAGAATATAAATAGCAATCGTGCGTAGCTAATTAAGTATTTCAAAAATCATGCTGTGACCAGGGTATGTAAAATTAGAGTGCAAATATGCACGTGTTCTTCCCAATGATATATTGATCACAAATGATGCCAGTAAGCCTTGGTCGACAATATAAACTTTCTGTGTGGTCAGTCACAGACATTAACAAGGGTTAATTGAGCCTGTAAACTGATGTACGCTTTCCGTAAATGATGCTTACCTATATTGCAATTAATATCCCTCATTCTGCTTGTACTGACTCCGAAATATGACCTGTTCACTGCCCCAGCCACCAGACGGTGCTTGCAGCACAGATGACTCAGTCCGGGATGTGGAGGCCCTCTCGGTTGTGGCCGATGTGAGGTGGCCGACAGATCCGCAGCTGCACTTGGTACAGCACTGCTGGTTGACTCGGGTCTTGTGACTAGCGATAACCAAACCAGTGCAGTGGATAAAGGCAAGGTGAGAAGATCTAGGAAGGCTCATAGACCGGAGGAAAAACGACAACGAATGGATTAGCCGAATCAGGAGTAGTCTGCATCACGCCAATGAACTTCCGCTCAGGTGCTTAAATATTATCTTCAACTTGCTTTATCATTAGAGGAGTGTATGAGTACAGAAATGCCACTAGAATTTGGCAATGCAATTTAGAATATCTACGAAAATAGACTGCACGATATTGCTACTACAACAACTTAACCCGCGTACGGCAGCTGTCGGCAGGACCGTTGATACGGCCGGGGGGGGGGGCATTTTTGACCACCTACTAAAATGTTTCAAGCTTGGGTTCCAGTGGACGGTTTTATGTTTTGCTTCGGCAGCACATTAAACTACGCTTACTTTTGGGGATATGAGTTAGTCATAGATATATGATTATAGATAACAACTTTTAGTTTATTAAGCATGTCTTCCTTGTATTCGGCTTAGAGTGACGCGTACTCCGGTGGCCGGTCGGCTCCGCGCGGTCGACGCGGGAACCTCTGCGCCGGCCAGCGGCGGGCCTCGAAGACACTCGCTGCTCTTTAAACAGAAGTATATAAAATATAAAGCAACGAACAGATTTCAATGGCATTAGCACCATACAATGCGAGCTTGAATTTCTGAGCTTGAATAGCTTGGCAGCTATCGTAAATTGCAGCGCTCTGTTATACACCGTTCACTTTGTATGACGAGAGAAACGCAGGTGCGGTAAAAAAAAATGCACACATCCCCCGGCCGCGCGCGGGTTCATGAGCGGGTAGGTCATTTAGTATCAACACGAATTGATTATCCAACAGCCCATGTTGTCCAAGTTGCCGTCGGTGTGAAATTTCCAAAAAGAGCGAGTGCGTGCATTTTTTTTTCATGCTGCCTCACCTGCAAGTGCTCCCGATCAGATAATTCAAACGAGTCATAACGCATGTCTTTTTCAGGCATCTCTTCACAGCTCTGGACGGTGGTCATGGAACCAGTGGCCCTAAATCATTTCAGGGTCCTCTTGGCCGGCAGCTGTGCGGCAAGATCACCTCCCTGTCGCCCGGTTCGGTCCTCTCTGCGGACCCTCCACTCCACCTCCCCCAGCTAACCCCGGATGTAGATAGCGACCTGTCAACAGACCAGCAGTTGCTGTATGCCTATTGTAAAGCGGTAGCATCTGGCGTTGTATGTTCCCATAATGCTCAGAAAGCCGGAACCTGTGATTCACGCGCGCTGGCTTACTCTGGCGATCAGAAGTTTGATTCTATTTATCGAGCACGCAATGCCCGAGCGACAATTTTTGTCAGCTGGCGGCATTTATCCTGCAACACTATGCCCCAAAGTGGTTTGGAATTAAGTCTTCCCAAAAAATTACAAGCGGTGCCAGCCATGTATTTAACACCATGGTGCTTGTGCGACATAAGCCGGCGTATTGTGGGAAATGTTGTGGAAAATCGAGAAGGAAATGTCCGCAAAACAACTTGTAAATAAGTCACCTATTATGTGTCACTTCTAGTCACACATAGTGAACTATGCCGTCACTAGTTTTACAATGGAACTGCAGAGTTGGAAGAACCAGTCTGGAGAAGCACCAAATTGTGATGAGTGAGCACGCTCCGGTAGCTGTATGTCTGCTCATAACCGGAACCCCGTTTTATTTATGAGACTGACAGATTTTTCGTAACGACAACCGACCAGACACGGTTGCACATGGAGGTGTTCTGATGACTATCCATTACCGTATCCTGCGCTTCAGATTATTCCGCGGACGAACCTGCAGGTGGTGGGAGCGAAAGTTTTTTGACACAGAAATATTAGCACATGTTCGATATACCTCCCCATGTCGGACCTTTACCCTCAGCAGAAATCTGATGACTGCTCACTGAGCTCCCTCCTCTTGCTTTACTCTTAGAAGACTTCAATGCTCACTGCACAATCTGGGGGTGCGTTGGTGGTAACGCACGTTGTAGACAACTCGACACGTTTTTTTCCTCGAGGAATTGTTATGCATACTCAATACCGGTAGGCGCACTTACATAGCATTCCCATCTGGAAGTACTTCGGCGCTGGACATCAGCGCGGCCAGCCTGCAGCTGGTGCAATCTTTTGATTGGTCCGTTGACGCCGATCCTAGAGGTAGCAACTATTTCCCAGTTTAACCTCAGGGTACCAATGGAAACATCATTGGCACAAGGCCACACCGATGAAAGTTCCAAAGGGTTGATTGGCCGGATTTCGTACCTAGTCTTGAATACATTTTTAATACAAATTGCAATGATTTTGCAATATATATATATATATACACATATATATAATTTACCTCCCTAGTCTTTAATTGTGCTGCAGGGCACATCCCGCGTACGTCTGGCAAGCCTCAACGCTCGCCTGTGCCGTGGTAGATGGAGCAATATCGGCAGGGTATGCGTGCTCGTCGACGTGCTTTCCGAATATTTGACCGCAACAGCACCTCAGCAAACCTGATCTCTTTCGAACAAGTCAGGGATGCCGAACGGTGTGCAATCCGGGAGGCCAAGAAGGCGTCATGACGACAATATGTCAACAACTTGAACCGCTTCACTTCTACGACGCAGGTTTGGTCCCATATCAATCAAATATCCCGGCGCTCTGGATCGACACCATTACCAGTCCTGTAGGTCTCTGGCAATATTATTATTACACAGCCTCTGGATGTGACGAAAATCATTGCTCGAACCCTCGCCGACCGAAGCCCGGACTGCGACTTAAATGTCGGTTTTCATGAATATAGGGATCGCTGCGAAGCATCGACGATTGATTTACCAGCGTTGAGAGACGCTACTATAATGAGCCCTTCACAATGACCGAACTAACGTCACAAATCTGTACTGCGTCTCATGTTCAAAGGACCGGACAGCATCCATAATGAAATGACCGACACTTCCCACAACTGCGCTCGAAGTGCTTCTGGCATGTTTCAACAATCTGGAACAGCGGCAGATACCCGCCTTCTTTGCAGAAAGCGACTGTCATTCCTATATTGGAGCCCGACAAGACTGGTTTTGACCCTCTGCACTACCGACCGATTTCCCTGATATTATGCCTGTGCAATCTCATGGAGATTACGGTCAATGTGCGCCACACATAGTTCCTGGAACAGCAAAACTTTTTAGGCACGCCCAATCTGGTTTTAGGAAAAACTGGTCCACATTTTACCACGTACTGACGTTAGACAATGCGATTCGCACCAGTTTGGGGGAAACACGACATTTGGGGACAATGCTCTTCGATATTGAGAGTGCCTACGACGTGACATGGAAACAAGGTATTCTTTTGAAACTCTGGAAGTGTGGTGTGCGTGGTTTTACGGGACGTGGTTTCCTCCAGAACTTTCTCACTGGTCGAACATTTCGCGTCAGTGTGAGAAGGTCGATGTCTGATCGATTGATGCAGGTCAACGGTGGTCCTCAAGGAAGTGGTCTTAGTGTCGCATTATTCGCATTGATGATTAATGAAATTAGAGATGGTCTGCCATGTGGCGTTGCGAAGTCTCTTTTCGTTGATGATGTGGCAATTTGGCGCTCGTCATTACGTTCATCCTCGATGGAAAGGCAGATGCAGCTGGCTACATCTCACCTAGATAAGTGGAGTAGTTTGAACGGTTCCTATTTTTATACACATAAAACTTGTGGAATGCATTTCTGTGGCCACCATAGCTGCCAGGACCCGACAATTCAGCTCTATGAAGAGAAGATTCTATTCCAGTCGGTCGGTAGTTTTTTGGGCATTATATTTGATTGTCGTCTTACACACAAGGACCACCTGAAAAGGTTGCAGAAGAAATGATCGGGTTGTGATCGACAGATCATTTTCGAAGCTCCAACGACTAACACTGGTTCTAACCTACCGGTGGTTCACCAGGCCACTTAGTATCTGAAGACTCCACGTGCGTCAGATGAGCCTCCGCGTCGCGGCCGGTTCGTCCTTCCACGGCCCGACGGAGTCCTTCCAGGTACCATGCGGCCCGCTGCAGCCGGCTCCTTCCTCGTGTGGCCCGTTTCAGCTGGCTCCCTCCCAGAGCGGTCCGGTGGAGTCAGCTGCCAGCGGAAGGCGTTTTCAGCCGGCTCCATCCCACAGCCGTCCGGTGGAGTCAGATGCCGGCGGATGACGGTTTCAGCCGGCTTCATCCCACGGCGGTCCGGTGGAGTCAGTTGCCGGCGGATGGCGTTTTCAGCCGGCTCCCTCCTACGGCAGTCCGGTGGAGTCAGCTGCCAGCGGATGACGTTTTCAGCCGGCTTTCTCCCACGGCGGTCCAGTGGGGCCAACTGTCGGCGGATAGCGTTTTCGCAGAGTCGGATGCCGACGTCAAACAGCGACTGAGTGGGTGCCTTGCGGCGTCCGCGGTGGTAGTGGAGCAGCGCCAGCTCCAGTTCACCAGCTCCAAACTTGGCGTCCGCCGCCAGCAGCCGAGCTGAGGAAGTGCCACGGTCAGAGGTGATCCAGAGAGTCAGTCCTCGTGGAGCAGTGTGTTCGAATTGATTTTACCCTGCGTGTCAGATGTATGTATAAATCCTATAATTTTGGTATGAAAAAAATGTAAGTAAAAGTGACAAATGGTATATATCCGACTGATATGCGATGATATGACGTGATTCTGGGAAAGTGTGCAACCATGCACCGCTTAGAAACGTAAGTAGTAATTGAAGGTCTTCATGCTATGCATGCTTTATTATCATGTCTTTAACTCTTGGATACACTGATGCAAACCAACGGAAGATGTCGACGAAATCATATACATCTAATTTAGGATGCAAATAATTTTCCTGTTGTCTAATGTTTTCCATCTAAATTCGAGGATTTGAGCAAGCTGTCACGGGGGACTGACATTGCGGTGAGGAACTGGCTTGTAATCCTGGCTTAGCTGATAGCGGTGCTCCCATAGCCTCGTGAGCACATATTTTGGAAATATTAAGAAAGCTATTAATGCCGCAGTTCAATCAAAGCTCTGTTGTTCCAATAGTACCAATACGAGGCCCGATTCATGATGCTTAAAGAATGAAGGCAGAAAGCTCCGGGGGCGCACTCAAGCATACGACGGTCCCTTAATCTCCTCAATTGTCCATCACTAGGTTGGACCAGATCCCCCCCCCCGACAACTCTGTATATTGGAACATTCGTATTCGCTGATATGTACGTTGACAAACATCCGTGTATGCTAATATTTACAATGAAATCATCGGCGAATACAACTTTTGTGCATTTCGCGCGACTCATCCTGAATCTGCACACATCTGTCCTGGAGTGTCATACGACCTCACCTTTGTCATTGTCTGGAGCGCGCTGGTGCACCCAGGCTGCGTCCTTCTCTGCCTCAGCGAAGTCCTCCAGCTTGTTGAGCGCCTCGGCTCGTCCGAGGTGAACCCGAATCTGTCCCGGCTTTGGAGGCTGTCTGAGCAGACTCTGCGCCACCAGTCGTGGCATAAGCAATGCATCGGGCAACAGGGCAGCCATGGGAGTCAAGTCGATCCATTCCATCCCCCCCCCCTGCCCACACCTGCCCCAATCTCTTTTAACAAGGAAAATGTTTTCCCATGTTATAATAGGGATACTGACTTGCCTTTGACCTCATGTCTCACTAATGTATGCTTTTCCGTTGTCTTTGACTGAATGTTGAGTGTCTTTGACCTGACCTTATGTTGTATTTCATCGAAATGAGAATCCTAGTAACTGCGCTCCTATGTGGTTCCAGGGACTGCTCAGTTCAAAGCCCAGGCCACATCCATACATGATGTTTTCACTGACGTCACTTGCGTTCGGCCATGTTGGGGGAGGGGTTCACCGGGGCTTACCGATGCCACTGCGGTGGTGGGTATGGGTCGGCCGTGATCGGGAGATTGTGAAATGCATACAGATAGTTTTGAAGTCCAAATTGGTGCACATATTTTGGCTTTTAGGGTTATTCAATAAGAAAATAAGCAAACCCCGATGTATATTCAGTCTCCATACAAGATGAGAAGGCCAGCAAAGGCACAAGTCTAAGCTGGCATATGCAGGTAGCGCTGGTCCATGTGAACTGCTGGTCAGTGGATGGCGTGATGATGTGGACTTGCGGTCAAACGTCACCTATGTCCACATTGGTATGCACCTGCCCGTCTCTTGAGTGCATACACCCAAACAGAGTTAATTTACTTCAAAAACATGGATTGTTTTTTTTAAACGTGTGCTAATTGCTGGGTGATAGAAGCATCTGGGAAGATTCTCCTGCGTGCCAGAAGACTAATGATGGCTAGTTATGTAGAAATGTGGACGGTTATTTTGGAGGATATTCGTTTACATAGACCGCGTTGAAAAGTAACAATCATTGTAAGTTATGCTAGGCCTGAGCCTCCTCCCTTTCCATGATGATATCACATATCAATGACCTCCAAGTAGGTAGGTGTAGAGGCAACAGACGTATAAAGACGGGACACTGCAAGCATGCACCCCCTTCCTACCCCCATTGAAAAGTGGCGCTTCCCTAGTCGTGAAAGGCGCGCTTTCAGAAAGGCTCAAGTACACCCCTATCCCTAGTGCAACGAATTTTAAGCCAAAAGTGCACTCTGGGGGGAATATGCGTCCCTTGAGAGGAAAAGGCGCCCTTTCAGTATGTTCGAGTGCCCCCCCCCCCCCCCCTCCTCTCGCTGAACGAATTTTCAGCTGAAGGCCCTCCAAACAAGACCCCACATGAAAATTCCTGGATCCCCCCCCCTGGTAAGTAGGTAGGTAACTGACAATATCTCACCTCCCAGAAAATATCCCTATACATTTTTCAATTTTCCTTTGTCAGATCGATTAGCTTCATACCCACAAGCCACTTTTCCCGAGTCTTCTTCCTCAGCTCTCTGGTTGTGTTACCTGACCGTGCGATCACGACCATAATGCGGAAGAACCTTCGATCTTTCTTCTGATTTGACCTGTTCGAACATGGGCGCTAAATGGCCAATGCAGTCGATGCGCCCTAAAGCCCCAATTACTACCGACCTGTTCGAACACTTGCAAACGGTACACAATTTCACTATGGCTTGAATCTGGTCTTAGCTTACTCTACATATGTTGGAAGTGATCTAACTCAACACACATCCACCAGCATTCCACTACCACACGTGTCATCGTCGGCGTTTTCTGTGGCGTGGTCCCGCATCCCGCAGATGCACGCGGTTGTGACGTCATCTGAAAACTCCCTTTAGCGATAGCGGAACTTGTCTGACCACTTGTCCAGCTGCCGGACAGCCCCAAGAGTGGCCCAACCAGGTGTCGGACGAACCGGCGCGGCATCATCGCCACCAGTCAGCCAGCCCTCCACATCGCCAGCTACGTGCGCTATGTGTGCACGTAGCTGGCCGTGTTGTGCAGTGGCGAAAACCGTCGTTGGCACGTAATTGTATCTTTTGTTAGAGCCACAGACTCGGGTCTAAGCATTTCAGAGAGTGTTTTCTGAATATATACATTGTGTGCTGCTTAACCAGTAGGTTTGTTATCGATCGAGTCCGAATGTCTAATTAGGAGACTGATTCTATCTGAATCTCAACAGGCAACGGACATTTGTTTGAGTGGAACTACGCATAAGGTATGACTCGTGCTCTTTTTGCGTCCGATCAAATGTAATGCGTTTTAACTCACTTTTGTGAAGAGGGTGACGGCGTACTGGCACTGACCCTTCTTGAGCGCCGTCTCGGCCTCCGACGCCAGCGACAGCCAGTTGGAGTCCTCCACCACGCGCTGCGCCGGGCCCAGCCAACGCCGTTGCAGAGTGATCTTGATGTCGTGCGTGTTGGTGAAGGTCGCTCCGCGGTCCTTGTCGATGAAGCCGGTCTTGGCCCTGCCGCCTTGTGGCCTCCTGTACTGGCCGGCGACGGCTCTGGCGCGGCCGGCGGCCGCCGGCAGCCGGTCCAGCAGGTCCCAGGAGGTGGGCGGCCAGTGCTGGAGCGGGGGGCGACCGGCGCCCGTCGGCCGCGACGCCGGCGCCAGCCGCAGCTGCTCCAGCCGCTCGTCGTCGCTGTCGTCGTCCATGCGTGCCGGCTCGCAGCCGACGTAGCTGTGCAGCAGCTCGTGGTGGCACAGCTGGCGCAGCCCGATCAGGGCGCGCGCCGACCGGCTGAAGCGGCGCAGCGCGGTGCTCGGGCTCCAGCCGACGCCTGCTGGCCCGTCCTCGTCCTCGTCCGCGTCGTCGTCCTCGTCCTCGTCGGTGTCCTTGTTGTCGCCGTCCGGCTCCGCCTCGTCAGAGGTGGCGTACGGCATCGAGTTCATCGCCGGCGCGGTGTTCGCTGCCGCTGTTCTCAACGATTCTGCCCGTCCCTGGGCGTTAATCAGTTGTAGGTGACAGTGGCGTGGAGCTCCGTCGCAGAGCTGGTGATCGACCCCGCTCGCCGGACGTCCTGGGCGACTCTGAAGCTCTGCCGGGTGCCCGTCTCGCCCAGGCTGAGCCCTCCGGTTTGCGGCGCGGAGTCTGCGCCGAGTTTGTCCTCCGGGAGCGCCTGTCGATCGCCGTTCAGCTCGGCATCGGTTGTCTATTCGTGCCACGGCCCCACGCCGCGACTGTCGCATCCCCGCCTGCCACGACGTTTAGCGACGGCCGCACGAACGTCGTATCATGTTGATCGATTGCTCACATAGCGGGACCTGCGTGCCGCGTCGGCTGGCTGATCGAACTCACCGCAAATAGCCGGAGCCTGCGCGCCGCGTCGGTGGGCTGATCAAACTCACCGCAAATAGCCGGAGCCTGCGTGCCGCGTCGGCTGGCTGATCAAACTCACCGCAAATAGCCGGAGCCTGCGCGCCGCGTCGGCGGGCTGATCAAACTCACCACAAATAGCCGGAGCCTGCGTGCCGCGTCGGCGGGCTGATCAAACTCACCGCAAATAGCCGGAGCCTGCGCGCCGCGTCGGCGGGCTGATCAAACTCACCGCAAATAGCCGGAGCCTGCGCGCCGCGTCGGCGGGCTGATCAAACTCACCGCAAATAGCCGGAGCCTGCGTGCCGCGTCGGCGGGCTGATCAAACTCACCGCAAATAGCCGGAGCCTGCGTGCCGCGTCGGCGAGCTGATCAAACTCACCGCAAATAGCGGAGCCTGCGTGCCGCGTCGGCGGGCTGATCAAGCTCACCGCAAATAGCCGGAGCCTGCGTGCCGCGTCGGCGGGCTGATCAAACTCACCGCAAATAGCCGGAGCCTGCGTGCCGCGTCGGCGGGCTGATCAAACTCACCGCAAATAGCCGGAGCCTGCGTGCCGCGTCGGCGGGCTGATCAAACTCACCGCAAATAGCCGGAGCCTGCGTGCCGCGTCGGCGGGCTGATCCAGCTCACGACAAATGGAGAAGTTGACTGTCGGGTGTTAGTGTACCATTCTGGTGCGGTAATGTGAAGGTGGGGAAATGGTATCGTATTGGAGAGCTGGGTCGGGGACTTTGTTCACCCTTGGCCCAGAATCGTCTTTTCGGCCAGATCTTCACATCCCGTCTCGGTGGGGGTTGTTGTATTTCCCCCTCTAATTTCCAAACTAAGCATCGCACAAAAACAAAAGGGGTGTCATCGAAAAACGGTCGACGAGTAGGGTCCGAAACCATCCAAAACATTTTCCCCCCTCAAAAAGTGTCGTTACTAGGGGGGGGGGGGTCATGAGCTCAAGACTGACGTCATGTTTTTGGCTCAAGGGAGTTCATTTTGATGAAGATTTTACGAACCAAACTTATGTGGAATCAGAAATCGACGGAAGGCGAAATCAACCATGGTCCCAAGATGCTTGTCTACCCAAAAATAAATTATCTAATTTGCAAAAGTTTCGCAATTTTCCATTTTCGATTGTTTTGAATTTTTATTTTTGTGATGAGTAGAGCGCACCTAGAAGCGAGTGAAGTAAGCTTAGCCTGATGAAAAGTGCTTACTTTAGCCAGAATCTTCGATTGTATCCCCAATGGGCAAGTATGCAAACAATAGGTCATCAAAAACGCAAAAAAAAAAAAAAAAATTGTGCGTTTTGTTGCCACCCTAAAGATAAGCAAACGTTGAAAGTTTCATTCCAATATCCTTATCCGTTAAAGCGTGACGATTGGTCGAGCGTTTTTGGAGGTGACCTCACTTTACCGTGACTAACTCGCTGACCGTGGATGACCTGTCCGTGTCCGTGGATGCTAGCTGATGTGTCTAGAAGTTGCCACGTGCATTCAATAAGTTGGGTTAATTGTCGATGATTCGCAATCTAGGGCGAAAAAAGCATTCTGCCCTTTTACAGCGGCAAGGTCAGTGTTCTAACATGACATATTTAATTTGTTAACCACAAGGACGGCAAAGGTACACCATGGGATATGCAGAGTAGCAGCGAATTAACGTGATCTGCGAACCTCAGGTTGCAACCACCTTAAGTGGTTGCATCATCTCCCTGCACTGACGAGGGGCGTAAAGTAATATAGTAAAGTAATACATGTTTGAGGCCGGAAATCACCCTCTCTTTTCTCCCGCGAAGTATATTCCGATCGCGGTCTCACCTGACACAGATATAGACAAGACAAACGCGTGTATTCCGGCCCTCCACAATAGACTCGTGGGTATTACAGCCTATTGTCGAGTTTTAAAACAAAGGTCATCGGTAAATAAGGGCTGTCACAGGCACACATGAAAACATCTATCAATTGTTCATACCAGCGACATGGAAAGAGTCGGCAGGTACGATCAGAAGTCAGCAAGTATGATCAGAACAGTCAGTCCAGTCCCACGCACAAATGCTGCCTAAGGCGGCGACTGAACATGGGAACTGGCAGTCGCTTCCGGTCGTACGGCAGCTCGTTATACAGGGCAGGTCCTCGAGAGCAAAAACGGCGCCTGCCCATCTCTGTCCACGATCTGGGTATGTACAGGTCCCGGTCCTGACGGGTGTGGCGGTCACGGTGTTCGGCTACTATGATAATGGTACCAGGGGCATTCCACGACAAATCGACCAGCCAAATGGGTGATTGTCCACCTTCATGTCTCAGATTTTTAGCAAAATTGGTGCATAGGGTTATCTTATGCCCTGAATCCACATGAACAAATTTTACTTCGATCAGGTCAACGGTTCAGGAGTTATTGTCCCGGGCATTTCTGGAAGGTCACGCTGCAAGGTTATGTTCGGTGACCGATAGCTAAGTTAATTATCAGTCAAAATATGAATAGCCAGAAATTTTTGAACTCGCAAAGGTTCAAGTAATACATTTCTGACAATGTTTATAATATGTGATGAATAATAAAAGAGTTAGCCCATGACCTCAGGTCACGTGACCTCCGGTGACCTCGATGCCCGTGATTTTTTTAATTGACAGAATGAAAGGACCATGTATTGCCTCGATATATACCAAATACAAAATAGGCGTTTTTCTATAAATCCTCATTTGGAGAACGCAAACTTTACCATATTTGAAGTGTTTCGAGGATTGAGCTACCACCTCGGTCGTCCCACCGTCCAATATCGAGATGCAGTTTGATAACACATACCAACGCATTCTCTGGCATTGTGTGGATGATGGATGGTTTAAAAAGTAGTAATGCACAAAGCTGTATCATATTCATACATTTAACGAACGATAACTGGGGAATTCTAAGACAAATCGACCAGGCCAAATGTCCACCCTCATGTCTCAGATTTTGAGCAAATTATTGATGCATAGGTTTATCCTTGCCCTGAACCCTCCTGCTAAAATTGTATTTCGATCAGGTCAACGGTTCAGGAGTTATAGCCTCGGGTATTACTGGAAGGTCACGCTGCAAGGTTACGCTCGGTGGCCGATATCTATGTTAAATATCGTTCAAAATATAAAATATGCCCAGACATTCTTGAACTGGCAACGTTTCAGGGAATGCAATCCCGGTAATATTTTTACATACGATAAATGATTGAAAAGTTACCCCATGACCTCCGGTCACGTGACTTCCGGTGATCTCGATAGCCGTGAAAATTTACTTTTAAAATTGACACTATGGAAGAACCATATTTTTGCTTCACATATAACAAATAAAAATAATAGCGTTTTTGCTACAAATGTTCGTTTGGAGAGCGCAAGCTTTATCGTATGTGAAGATTATCGAGGGTTGCACTTCTAACTCGGCCAGGCCGGGCTATCAGCAGAGCCCAAGCCAAGAAAGGGCCCTTGACTTGATGGACAGGGTCGAAGTGTTTGAAAAGTGCCCTCCGGCTTTCCGGAATAGGCCCTGGGTCATCAAAGAGGGACCCTGAAATGCCGGAGAGGCCCTAGTTGCCGCATGGGATCTCCAGCCGTCAGGAAGGGCCCTTGGGCCGACGGAAGTGGCCCAAGCTGTTGAAAGAGGGCCTCCGACCTGACAGGGAAGGCCCTGGATCGCTAACGAGATCCCCTGCGTCGATGAAGTGGACCCCTGGCCGTTGGAGGACCCGGGTCGTCGGGGAGAGCCCAGAGCCGGCATGAAGGGCCCTTGGGCCAATGAGGGCCGGAACCGCACAGGGGCTCCTTGCGTGATAGGGTAGGTTCAAGCTTTTGAAGAGGAGATTCCGACCGAACGGAGTGTCCTGAGCCGTGAAAGAGGGTTTCTGAGCCGACGGATGGTGCCCTGGGCCGGACGTACAGAGCCACTGGGTCGGCTTTGGCTCACGCTGATGGAGAGGGTCTCAGAGCTGACGGCGGACCTCAGACCGATAAAGAGACCCTGAGCTTCGGAGACGATCCGGGCTGAAGCGGAGGGTTCCCGGTGCTACGTAAAGGGCTCCTAAGCCCATGAAGGGTCCCGGGCTGCTACGCAGTAGTGGCGTTTACAAGGGGTGAAGGGGTACCCGTCCGCTGTCGAGTCCAATGGAGCCCTCCAGGCGAACGCCCTGAGGGGCAGAAATATAACCGAAAAAAAATATTTGAGTGCATCTAATAGCTTGTGTGGAAAGTGCCCTTGACACGTGAAGAGGTCCACCCTGAAGGCTAGCAAGGGCTGTGAAGACAAGAGAGGACCCGCCCGAGAGCTGGAGTGCCTACATCAGCTAGAAAGAGCAGTCGCAGCTGGAATTGGCCCCTAACGGCTGATGATAAAAAGGCACGTGAGGGTCTGAGATGGCTAGGATGCTCTTTTTTGGGTCTCAAGGGGCACCTGAGGGATGAACAAGGCCCATGCGAGCTGAAGAGTACTAATGCGGGCCCATCCCATATCTGAAATTTCCAGAGATGAGAGCTAGACAGGACTATTGGGAACTGTGATGGGCCCCCACAAGCAGGAGAGGGCCTTGAGTGATGCAGAGGATCTCCTGAGAGTCAGAGAGGACTGGACTGGGATTCTTCTGATGTTGAGAGCGGCCCCTTGTTGGGTATTTCCTTAGATATGGCAGCCCACAGCTGCAGCAAGCTGCCAGCCGCAGCCAATAAACAGGCAGTCTAACCCACGACCCTCGCGTGTGCGGCCGCTGGCCTCGAGCACGGATCTGAGCCGGAGCTTACAGAACATTACATGGCGCGGTCGGTTATGGCTCGACCTAGCCGGTGCTCAGGATGTGATAAGTGATCCACTGAATTCCCCATGGGTGCAACATCACGATAGTGTGTGAACTGTGAGACTGGGAGTGTGCAGTGATCTCGGGTAGGCGTTGGCCCGATCGCACAGCGGTAGGTGTGTTGCGGCACAGTATCGGCCCCTGCTAATCGCCCGCGGCCCGGCATGGCTGCGAGCGGCGGAGCAGAGGAGGCACCAGACGCGGTGGACGGGGAGCAGAAGCCGTCAGAAGTGTTGTTGGTTGGTTATTGGTTTTACGACACGTCGACCGTTGAGTCATGTAGCGTCGCCAATCTCTCACGCCGATTGGTCGCGGGCGAAGAGTAGCGACAGGTGAGACTCGAACCCACAACCTTTCGATTGTGAGACGAGCATCTTACCCCTAGACCACTCGTCCCCGCCGTCAGAAGTGAAAATACTCACGCGCATGTTAGCGCAACAACTGGAATCGGCACAGCGTCGAGAGGATCAGATGGCTGCGCTTATGGAGCGAGTGCTGTCTGCCGGAGCGCCTGCGGCCGTGGCCCAGGTCTCCTCTGGTGGCACTCAGCCGGCGCCCAGGATGCAGCAGCGGGCAAGGATCGCCCGTGGTACGCCGGCGCCCCGCCTCTCCACATCAGCCTCGTTGAAGGACTTTGAAACGTGGAAAACCAAGTTCGCAGGATACAGCTTGCTGACGGGGATTGCTGAACTCTCCCCGGCAGAGCAGAGAGCTGCATTACTATCGGTGCTTGATGACGACTGGGCGCGAGTGGTCCGATTCGGGCTGTCCGTTTCCGAGGACGCCGACATGGACGATATCATTATGGCCATGCAGGCACACCTGCGGCGACAGCGCAACATCGTGATAGACCGGCGTGAATTTAACATGCGAGTGCAGGAGTCCGGCAAGACAGTTGACGATTTCCTCTGTGCATTGCGCGAGATAGCGTCATTTTGTGACTTTTGTTCGCATTGTACAGACGATAGGTTTAGAGACCATCTAGTGATTGGAACGCGTGACGAGGACACACGCCGCCGCGTGTTAGAGGTAGCCGACCTGACGTTTCAAGCGGCTGCAGACATTTGTCGCGCGTCGGAAAATGCTGCAAGCAACAGCACTGCAATCGGCGGCTCGGCTGGGGCGGCACTGTCCCGTGTGTCGCAGTATGGACAAAAGCGCTGCCGAGCTCGTGGTCCCAGCAGCGTGCGGCGGCCGTCAACCAAGCCCGGGAAGAAGTGCGGCCGGTGCGGAGCATCGCCTCACGACGACGGTCGGCCGTGCCCAGCGATCGGTCGCTTGTGTTACAAGTGTCGCCAGACGGGACACTTCTCAGCAGTGTGTCGGAACATCGCAGAGGGGTTTGGAAACTCGACACCTCGATAACACAGCGCCACCTCGGATTCCCATGCAAGTTTGTGTATGGGGTTGTCTAGGCCCGAGAACACGAATCTGAGGTTTTTAGGTCCCTAGGTCTAACGGTTATTGCGTCACGATGACGTCATATGCTGACTTTTTTCTGCTCATTGCAAATTTCAATGCGATATAACTCCGAGGTTTATCATTATTTTTCCATTCTGTAAAATGTTTTGTAAAGCAGACGTAGTAGGGTATTGCATAATATTTTTCTTTATGAATTTATACATCCATGTTTTATTATTTTTTACATTATATATTTTATATAATATTATTTTTCGAAAAATGTATAAGTGTCGATTTTCGAAAAAAACATCCATATTCTGATTCTCCGTGCAATTCTGTATTAGAAACAACCAAAGATCGAATGGGCGCACCCCTGGAACACCGTCAGAAAAATCGTTATAACATAGCACAGGCCTCTGTCCTGGCTGTTGCAGCAGCGCTATGCACAATGCAACTATGGGCGAGAACCTCGCTGCTGGATGCCATCCAGGGTGGAGGTAGGGTTCAGGTTTGCGGTGGGCTGCGTCGGTCATCTCCAATCAGCAGCGTATGTATTTAGTGGGGGAGGGGGGGGCTGGGGGCAATGCGCCGTAGTGTTTATACGGTGGGAATTTCCGGTTATCCAAGAATAATCAAGTTGCGACTGCAGTCGAGAATGGCATAGAATGACATAGCAGCACAGAACAATTCAAAACGCGCTGCATTTCATTAAAGTTCTAAAATATACATCCGGTTTTACGTAACCTGTCACTAATTCTTCTGAATGTAGACAATATACGCAGCGGTCTGTGAGCAGGCACGTAGCCAGGAACTCTGTCAGGGGGGCATCTCACCAAAAGGGCCCACGGTCAGCTCCAAAAGGGCACCAAACCTTCCTTGGCGGCGGAAGTGTTGCTGACTGGGGGTGGGGGGGGAGCGATGTCGGTGAGCGCGCCCGTGTGGCGGATGTGTTGCTGAGCGGGGCGGGGGGGGGGTGGGGAAGCCGTGCCTGGCTTGCCCATACTCTCGCAAAATCGCTACAGATCTAGTATAAGCTGCTTCCCTCAGGGGGCTCAGGGGGGGCATGCCCCCTGGCTGCCCCCTGGCTATGTCACTGTCTGTGAGAGATGCGAAATGACCGTACTGCACGTACAATTCGATCACTGCCGTAAAAACGCGGGTCTAGGCGAGGCCGCATAGCACGTAATACGAGCGTCATGGAAACACGAGCGTCTTGACAACGGAGACGCGATTCGCACGATGAGATGTAGCGGCGTCGTTGTTGGGGTCTGACATGCTAGTTAGTCGTCAGTAGCCTTCGGTGCTGTGTGTAACATTGGTGAGGCTTCGCAAGCGAATGAAGAATGGCACACAGGGTGTTAGTGGCAACATTTTGTGCGAATCCTTTCAATTCACACCCAAAGCATAAGAGGTCAGGTTTGAGACCACTAACCCAGGAATACATCGACAAACATCCCAGTATTACAGGTGTGTTGCATCCAGGGGCAAGCCTTTGCACCACATGCAGGAAGCAAGTGCCGTGGAAAGATCAGCAAATTGCAGATCCCTCACAGCCCAGCACATCAGGTGCTCAGCATAGTCGGTCCCAGAGCTCGACACAGGATACTGCTGAAGCCGAAACATCGTCATCGTCGTCACCCTCACGTCCAGCAAGTGATGTCTCTCCCGACAGACAACAAGCCACTGACGATCTTCGCCGTATTATGTCGGCGGTTAGAAAAACGCCAATCCGCACAGGTAATTTCAGTGCTATATACTAAATTACATACGTCACGCATATCTTTGTAAAACATAGAGCTCAGTTGTAGTGGTTGTAAAAGAAGCACTGGCGGCCGCAGGGGGGGACAACGGGGCCATGCCCCCTTTGGCTCCGAAAGGGGGGGCCATCATGTCTTTTGCCCCCCCCTTTGGTTCAGTAGGCGCCCTCTCGGATCGCCTCGGCGCCCTCTCGAATCCACCCGGCGCCCTCGCCAGGCACGCTTCCCACGCCCCCCCCAGGATCGGAGAGCGGCGCCCTCTCGGATTCACCCGGCGCCCTCGTCAGGGACGCTCCCCCCCCAGGATCGGGAAGAGGCGCCCTCTCGGATTCACCCGGCGCCCTCGTCAGGGACGCTTGCCACCCCCCCTAGGATCGGAGAGCGGCGCCCTCTCGGATCCGCTCGGCGCCCTCTCGGATCGCCTCGGCGCCCTCTCGAATCCACCCGGCGCCCTCGCCGAGTTGGCCCCCCTTTATCGGCGGTCTGCGGCCGCCAGTGAAAAAGATGGGTCACTAGATTATTAAATGCATTCGAAATACTTTTCAATTTCAACATCGAGGACTAAATTGTGATAAAATGTGGCAAGCCGTAACCAGACCAGATTGGAATTGTGGGTCCAGGTGGATCGTTCCCGATTGATAACACTGGTGAGACTATTGTATTTCTTTCAGGTGGGCTTTCTGAAAGCCAACGCCAAAAGAAGGCCAGACAGAAGTTTGACTCAGCGAAAAAGGGAATGAAGCGACGCCTATCGAAAACGTATCAGGTAGAGATAAACGAACCGGAAGCCGAGGAAAAAGTAAGCGATTTAGAACTCTATGAGAGCATGATGGAGGAACTAGTAGCCAAATTCAAGGACCCAAGCACCTCGTACGCAATGAAGCTTTAAATTTTGACATTGTCGCCATTTACCATGTACAAAACGGCTGCAAAGTTCGGTGCCCCCCTGTACATGGTGCGAAAAGCTCGGGAAGTGAAAGCGACGCATGGAATTTTGGGCACAACTGACAGGAAACTGTCGATTGCTGCTCTCTCCCAGAATAAAAAAAGACGAGGTCATTAATTTCTACCAGCAGGACGACACCAGTAGACCACTACCAGGACAGAAAGACGTGGTCAGTGTGCGATGTCAGGATGGCATAAGGCGAACTTACCAGAAGAGACTGGTCCTTTCGAATTTGAGAGAAGCCTACCATCAATACAAGGAGCAAACTCCTCAGCCTGTTGGGTTCTCCACATTCGCTAGTCTGCGACCACCTTGGTGCGTGCTAGCCGGCGCTAGCGGGACGCATTCAGTTTGCGTATGCATTCATCATCAAAACCCGAAATTGATGGTTCAAGCCATACGTCACGATTTGTCTGTCGTTGATCTTATGAAGAAAGTTGTTTGCTCCGTGGAAAACGAAGAATGTATGTTTCGGTAATGTGACAAGTGTCCCGGAGTCAACGAGCTCAGGAATTTTCTGACCAGTATGCCGAGTTTGGCAGAGACTGACGAAGTGGAATTTAGACAGTGGATCAGCACGGATCGAACCACGATGGTAAACATGACGCAGACCGTTGAAGATTTTATCGAGGGGCTTACTAATGCCATATCAAAGCTAACCAGGCACCACTATACAGCGCGCGTACAGAATGACTTTCTAAAAGCTCTGAAAGGACAACTACCCGAGGATGAGGCCATCATCTCGGGAGATTTTTCCGAAAACTACACCTTTCTGGTGCAAGATGCAGTACAAGGCTACCATTGGGAGAACGCACAGGCCACTTTTTTTTTTTTTTTTTTTTTTTAATTCCCGCCGGGCTTACTACAAAAAAAAATTTTTTTTTTTTTATTTTTTTCTCCCCCCCCCCACCCCCCCCCTTTTTTTTTTTCCCTTAAAAAAGTTGGTGGGGGGGGGATATAATGGAAAAAAAAAATTTTAAGAGGTTTTTTTTTTTAAAGGGGGGTGGGCCACAAAAAAAAAAAAAAAATAAAATAAAAGGAATTTTGCCCCCCAAGGGGGGATTTCAACTTTGATGGGGGGGGGGTTTTTTTTGCCCCCCGCCATGGAAAAGGTCCGTGCGACGATGTAGGTGGGACCGTGAAACGCCACGGCAAGGGCAAGCATTCAGCGGCCAGACGGAACCAGAATTGACCCCGGAAGCTATGTTTAACTTCTGCTCGACACATATCAGGTACTGTTCCTAATTGCAAAAATCATTTTTATTAGCACCACCTAGCGCAATTTTTCGCAATTTTCTGTCAGATTCGAATTTTCGCTGGATTTTGGGTATTCAGGGCACATCAGCTCAATATACCTAAGCCTTCACTGGTTACCCAGGATCAACAACTGGTCTTTATAAACAAATAAATAGTGCGTTCACTATGACACCCGTCAAAAGGGCAGTGAAAGTAGCGCATTTATCACCCGTTTTCTAGATACTCGTAAAATATTGCATATGTGAAATGTTGAAAAGATCGAAGATTGTCCGATCGGGACGACAAATACTTGCAAGGGAGCTGATGAAAATTTCGTCCCACAGGGATCGAATTCATCTACGTCTCCCAGGCGGACATCGAGAATACAGCGACAATGCTGTCACAGCGTTTCGCTTCAGCAAAACTTGGAAGGGCACGAGGAGCTTCCACTGTTTTCGGCCCAGAAGCGCAACTCAGGTGGCCGCATATGCGACTTCGCGGACCTCAACATTCAAACTAGTGAAAACTGCCGTTAATCGAAAATAAACCTTTCGCCGACGCATTCCTTTGAAGCCCGGAGAATGTCTTAAATATAAAAATCCAGAGGAAATCGGAATTTCTATCGGTTCAGTCGCGTGGGGCATCCTATTATATCGCAAGGACACCATTCTACACTGTACAGTGCCGAACCCCCTCAGTCCCTCTTCCCATAAAGATGCCACTCATTGTACACGACTGACGCAGCCCACAGAAACTCTGGTCTCCTCCCCAAGGGCGTCGCCACGGATTTTTATTTGGGGGTCGGTCCCAGGGACGGATCTAGCCACTCGGTTTAGGGGGCCAGTCCAGGCCCAGGACTTCTGGACCGGGGTGGGGGGGAAGCGATGTCGGCTCGGTGTCTGGTGATTGTATTGTTGACCGGTTGTGTGTTAATGTCTGGTAGTTTTAAAGGAAAATGCTGTGACCGAGGGAGGGGGTGGGAAGCGATGTCGGATGTCCGGTGTTTGTATCGTTGACCGGTTGTTTTTTGGGGTCGACCCCTAATTTTCAAAATGTGGGGTCCGACCCCCTAACCCCCCGGTGGCGACGCCCATGCTCCTCCCCCATACCCCCGCCCAATCCCCACCCTCACTGGATCCACCAGCCACGCTCGCGCTCAGCTCTTCACAACGCTACTCCAAATGAAGGCACATCAGGTGGTATGTTTTTTTGAGATTTTTCTGACTGTGTCCCAAGAGTGCGCCCACTCTATCGTTGATTGTTTCGGATACAGAATTGCACGGAGAATCAGAATATGGATGTTTTTCGAAAATCGACACTTATACATTTTTCGAAAAATGATATTATATAAAATATATAATGTAAAAAATAATAAAACATGGATGTAAAAATTCATAAAAAATATTATGCAATACCATACTACGTCTGCTTTACAAAACATTTTACAGAATGGAAAAATAATGATAAACCTCGGAGTTGTATCGCATTGAAATTTGCAATGAGCAGAAAAAAGTTAGTATATGACGTCATCGTGACGTAAAAACCGTGAGACCTAGGAGCCTAAAAAGTTCAGATTCGTATTCTCGGCCCTAGACAACCCCATATAGCAACTTCCTTGGGAATTCGACAGGGTGCTGTGTTGAAACAGGCCTTCTGGGTGTCGAGTTTCTGAAGAACTACTCAGAGAGCAGTGAGCGGCGGGACAGTAGTTCCAGCCGCCGCCGTCAGGGGCGAGAAGCTTCCAGATCCCGCCGCCAGGTGCCGCTAGTGCTTGTTGAAGATGGCGCCTTGAGTGATGCAGAGGATCTCCTGAGAGTCAGAGAGGACTGAACTGGAATTCTTCTGATGTTGAGAGCGGCCCCTAATGGAGAACAAGGCCACCCGAGAGGGAAAAAATCCGTGCTGGCTGGCAATTGAGGTGAGGAATACCGAGGGCCATCCTCAGAGCTAGAATGCTCTTGAAACCACGAGAGCTGTCTATAACTAGGAAGGATCCACTAACACAACGAGAAGGCCCTTGAGGGCGAATAGAGTTCCCTGAGAGCTAAGAAGAGTCCCTATGCCAATGAGTGTGATGAATACTGAGGGACAATGTCAGAACTAGAAAGTCCTGGAAGCTAGAAAGACTGTCATGGACTGGGAAGGGTCATAACAGCTGGAGAGGGCCCCTGACGATTGGAAATGGTCACTGAGCGCCAGAGGGGACTGGACTGGGATGCCCAAGAGGCTTGGAAGGGGTCCCTATGAGCCGAGCAGGGCCCCCTGAGATATAAAGACTCCTTAAGGGCTAGCGATCGTTGTGAGGAATACTGAGAGCCAATACCAGAGCTAGAATGTCATTGCCAGCCCGAAAAACTTGAGTAGGTAGGTCCCCTGAGAGATAGAGCGGACCGGACTGTGATGCTTCTGAGGCTTTGTAGGAACACTGGGGGATGAACAGAGCCACCTAAGAGCCAAGGGGAGTTCCGAAAGCTGGCGATGTTTGCGAGAAATTGTGAGGTCTGTCTCAGAGCTGCTTTGTCACGAAGGAAGAGTTGGAGAAGGTCACTGCGAGCCTCGTAGGTTGCTTTACGAACGCTCTCGCCGTCAAGGGAACACACAAATTTCACAAGTTCTCGCCTGCTGATATTACGACTGTTTTGGTACATGCATTGTCGAACGACGAGGAACGTGTCGTGAAAGTGTCACGATAGGTGGACAAACACAAGCTAGACACGAGACAGAAACAATTGGTGCACATATGAAACATGGTTTGTTACCGCAGCTACTTGAATATTTGTGTGTAGATCTGTCTTTGGGCATGTAACAGTAATTTTGGATCGTTTTCATGCCCACAAATATGCAAACGGTACTTCGATGCACTCCTGAGGGGGCATGGTTGTGACGTGATGTACCTTCTTATTTCTCAGTTGGATACATGTTTGTTCTGAACATACAATGATTGTGTAACCATGGTGTATACATTGCCCTCATGAATCCATACGGATGGTGAATACAATAATACCCTACTGTGAGAATACAAGCATTAACAGTCGAAAGGTTGTGGGTTCGAGTCTCACCTGTCGCTACTCTTCGCCCGCGACCAATCGGCGTGAGAGATTGACGACGCTACATGACTCAACGGTCGACGTGTCGTAAAACCAATAACCAACCAACCAACAAGCATTAACAGATGTCAGGAAGTGTTCTCGACGATCGAAATTGAAACGCATTTACTCAAGGATATAACTGGATACAACAAAGCACAGGCTACTGGCCCCGACCACAGTTTAGTTGAGGCCAATGGCCACTTCTGACATCAGTAGGCTCTTTTTATCTTATGTAGACAACTGGATATTGGAGGTAAATAAGTGCATTAGAAGACATAAATACACACAATGCCAGAGAACACGTTGCTACGTGTTATCAAACCGCATCTCGATTTTGGACTGAGAGATGCCGAGTTAGTAGCTCAATCTTTGGGATAGTAGCTCAATCTCAAGAATTCATACCAGATATGTGTCTTGTGATCCAAATTGGATATTTTTGTACCTTTGGTTTTGAGCCTGACATGTTTAGTCATTACCGATGGATCATAGATCGACCGATTATTGTGACTAACTTCTTAAATAAAATGTGATCGAGTGTAGACCCATTGGTAGCTTTCCGATTCTCCTTCATATTGGTTGGGCGCTAAATGACCTATCATGGTCGATGTGCCCTAAAACCCAAATCACTCACTCACTCCTTCATATTGGTGGGGCGATCAACGAGTCGACCCGCTAACTTTTTGTTTCTAATCCGAATGGCATGGAATATAGTGGACATTATTGACGCCTGGGGACCTGTTGACGCTGAAAGATTCAAGATAATATCTCTTATGGAACGTAAGTTGCGAAATGGTTATTACGAACATCTACGGGAATCCACAAGCGTTTACGGGCAATTACGTATGTGCCAGGGCCATTGCCAAAATCTGCTGCACCTTTGAACGTTTGCGGTCCTTTATGTACGTCCACGGGCCCTAACGAACGTCTACACCAATACAACTAAATGTTAGCAAAAAATGAGTGAACAAACACAGTAAAATGCATAATTAACCAAATGCTTCGTAATCATACCTACTCCTATAGCTCGGATGTATAGTTTTTCGAAGACAAATCTATCAATATCTCTCTTCAACGAGTCAAAATACCGACCACGATCACAACCGAAGAATAACAGACACATAGGTAAGCACGTCATACGCGATTACTGCCCAAATTTTCGTGCGCCTTTGGAGTGGACAAAACTAATCTTCCGATGCAGAAATATTGGTGAGCAATATTTTAACAGCGGTTCCTCTTCTGACGCCACAAGCACACAAAATTCACAAAAGTTGAAACACGCCTTTAGCTCGGTAAAATGTATGAAGCCTCCGGAGACCTAATACCACGTTGGTTGGAAATTAAGGTTGGGTTAGCGGTCAGGGAGTTCGAACAGAAAGGCGAAGGGATAAAATGATAAATGCCTATTTTAGGTAGATTCGGCTAGATTAGATAGAAACGGTTATGCAACATTTACCGGAAAGGTGTACTAGGATACTTTTGCGGTGCTGTTAGATCTTCCACAAAATGTTGTCACTCCCCCAGACACAAATTACATGTTGAGGTCATCCTGTGCTACTGACCTAGTTTCCCACTGACACTGGAAGTGATACTTAGCGCCGAAAGGCCATCATAGGTCACTGGCCTAAGCTCACTCTGAGATCAGCCATTCATATGTTGCACATTAGCAACGTCTTGCAACGATCTCACCGTTAACCTAGTTGTATGGGTACCGGCAAAGAACCGGCGCGTTTCACTGGTGCAGGCACCGGTATCGAATTTCGGACAATTTCGGTCAGCATTTCCTGGTAGCGGCAGAGTACCAGCATTGTCAGCCCGGCCACCACTCCGATACCGCGGGCACTATTTCGGTACCGGTTGCCGCAACTGTTGTACTAAAATTTTACATTACTTTTGTGAAGGAGGTTGGCGATGAGATACGCCAGGTATATAACATTATCATATATTAATAGTATTGTAACATTATTATAATATTTCCGGGATATTATATACGCCGTCATAGCCGCCGGTGTATACCCAGAGATAGGTATAGGAACATTGGCTAAGGCATAGGCCCACGGAAGGGACCGTGGGCGCCATGGCACCCCCCCCCCCCCCCAAACACTTTTCGTGAAAGCTTAACATTAACCCCATGGCGGTGTATCTAAGAATCGAACCCAAAAGGCCGAGTTGTAAACACCGAAGCAGGGTTTCTGAGATTGGATAATTCCCCTGTCATTGACAGAACTCACGTGCCGGACCCCACCCTCCACGCAACGGTGTCGCAAAGATAATCAAACCCAAACAACATTTAATAATAATCAGAATTAATGTGTTAATTAGCGACGTTTTCAACTGCAATGGTTATTTAGCGTAGGCATCTCTCACACCGTGCCCGCGAGGGGATAGGTCCTGCAGTTGGTAGCGGGATTCGAACCCACACAATATGGGGCACGGCCGTGAATAAAACAACAGTTCGTGCATGTGCGCAAACGTGTAGACAACATTCGGTGCTAAATGCAGGCTCACAAGCGTTGCTGGCAGCTGGCCCGGGTTTCCCCATGTAATTATATGACCCATTGACCCATCACCCATGAGAAGCGACACAATTACCGTTTTCTTAAAACTCGACTTTACGCGTATCCCCTAACCACATTCCATTCTCACGTTCCGAGCACGCTGGACACACCCGACGACACTCCGTTGACCTCAGCCTTTTACTGGGGCTGCATATACTACATCTAGCATGCCCGCCACTTGCAAAAATTTGCTGGCTGGAGTAAGTTCATGATGAACCTCATATAGCAAACAAGCCACTCGCCAATGCAAGTCATCGTTTCTCGCGTGACCGCTAACTTATCCATAAGTTAGTTTCGTGTTGGCTCGCCGACGTCCTACCAGTCAACGGACCGCCGGTGGAAGTCTTCAGCTAAAGCTCAAAGTCATCTCATCTAGCATAAGCGCCAAAGCAGTATTCTACGCCATCTAATCAGGTCGTTTGGTTGAACAAATGCATGAACATTGAACAAATGAAGAGCTTGAGCCATCAGAACAAATTATGTCGGCCGAAGTGTGGTGGATAAAAAAAACGTTGGTAATCCGCATTGGTATTGGTCATAACCACGTCCCAGAGATTACGGGTGACAGATCAGGACAGAAAGGGGAGACAACTCGGGTCTGAAGGGGAAAGGGACAAACCTGACATGGCCTGTTGTTTTTAAACTGAAAATTGGAGAGGAGAGAGAGAGAGAGAGAGAGAGAGAGAGAGAGAGAGAGAGAGAGAGAGAGGGCCAGGGGGATATATAAAAAAATGCTTGAAGATCTGCGCACACTGTCTTGATTTTTTCCATTCAGGTGCCTTGCAGTGTCAGAGCTGATGATGATGACACTTTCAACCCCTCGCAAATTTGTGTTTGGCGAATGTCCGTGATTTGCAATCGTTATCTGGTTGATAAACCAGCAGCAAAAGAGCAGTGCCCGCGCCGAGCGCCATATAATGGATGCTGTCCGTCAGAATGTATGGGAACCCCTCTTGGAAACAGGACTGGGGAGTCGTAGTCGGAGTTGGAGTCGTGTCGAAGCCATGCTACCCAGACTCCAGATGATTACAATGAAGGAAGCAGAGACCAAAGCCTCCGTGGTGCAGTGTTATGATTTTTTTTTAGTTGGTTTTATGTTGACGGCTAATGCCAAATGTTGGCATCTACCTCTCCCCCAGCCGTGCGAGGGTTAAGACCGAAAGACATAAAGATCAGTGTAACAATGAGCCACAGGAGTCATATGTGGCGGAACAGCAGGGACACGTGGATACCGTGCCCCATCTTAAATCTGAGAGGGGGTACCAATATTAAAATGTCTCCCTTAAATTTGCAACAGGGAAGAAATGCGTTACGAACTTTACTGTTCACTCCTACAGCTCCCTTGCTATGGTTCCCTAAAAACGTTCATGATGTAAATAAAGTTGGGAAAACGATGCTGCGAATAACTTGCTGTTTTAGATTATCGGTACGTTTCGTGAGAACTTGGGTAGGTCATAGATACAGGCATAGTGACGCTTTATTATCAGGAATTCGTATGATTCCCGGGTCAAAGTTTGCTCTACCATCACACCAATGCTGTTACCGAAGAATAGGGGGAATGTCTACGTTTTGGGAACTAATTGACACCAATTTAGACTGGGTCGTCTCTGGCGCTGACGCGACCTTCTGGGAACAAAGTCAGATTTCTTGAGATTAATCGTTTTGCTGATTTCAACAAACAAAACATTGGCGGCTGCAAATGCCTACCCCACGAGCATTTTCAACTGTCGCTTCATCAGATGGACTCGAACGAATTAATTGAACATCTTCAGTGTGCACGATTAATTTGGGTTTTAATATATGTGTTGGGAAGACATTCACGAAGATTAAAAACAAATTTGGTCCCAATCAGGGCGCACTGAAAAATATGGGTGAAATTTACTGCATAAAACGAATATGAAGGACATAGTTATTTGATGACCACAACATATTTGTGTAACATTAAGGGGATATATCATATGATGCGAAATTGACGGAATAGCCTTTCGACAACACATATGCTGGAAAGAAGGGTAAGATATACTCACTATGCGAGAGAAAGATGCTAAGCGAAGTAGCTCTGCTCTTCTAAGTGAACGATCACCAGGCCAGACCACTTCCTAACTGTCCTGGGATGAATCTCTCATGTATGACCGATTGAAGCTTATTAACATATTAAAGCTGGTTAAGTGCTATGCGGTAAAGTCACAAGCTCCGATCTATTTTCGGGTTGTAGGTTTTATTTTTAGGTTTCAAATTGATATTGAAGTTCATATTTTTCCTCTCGCCAGGGCTGTTTCGGCCTTGATGCAGCATTATGATAAACGCAGACTAGCTTACTCATGTCCGCTTGGTCGCTTTAAACCTGACGCGACGGCTAGGGGAAAGTTTGCTACCATAGTGATAACCGCAAACAAGCCTGCCGTCTCTGCTAGGTCGTTCTAAGCAGGCCGCGACGGCTTGGGGTACTTTTCTTAAGGGTGGGTTGGGGTAAGATAGTGGATGTACCAACGTACCCCGATTATTAATGCAGTTTTGTTTTTCATGAATTATGTGTTGCATCCATGTATCAAGTATCTACTAAGCATCTATTGCTATGTCCGCCGGCAACGGTGAACCGCCGATGCTTGGAGCGGTACTATTCGAGCGCAATATCGCCAGAGCCCACTGATTACTCCGCCGTGCCAATTTTGGCGTGACTGACTGCTGGTTATCGCAAGTTCTCTTCTTTTCTTTTTTCATTTTCGTGGGGTGACATCCGTCGCTCTTTTCTCATTTATTTTTATTTTTGTCGTCGTCGTATTTCCGTTCATTGAGTTTCTGTGTGTCCATTGTCTTATTCAAGTCACATCAGGTAGGACCCTGAAAAGTCGCGTTAGACCACTGAAAATGCACGCCAGGCCGCCCGAAAATCACGCTGGGGCTTCAAAATGTGCTGGCCGGGCCCCTGGAAATGACGCTGGGTGCTCAAAAAGTATCGCCGGGGCCCGAAAAAATGGCGTTGGGGCCTGGTTATTGTTTTTTTACGATACGTCGACCGTTGAGTCATGTAGCGTCGCCAATCCCTCGCGCCGATTGGTCGCGGGCGAAGAGTAGCGACAGGTGAGACTCAAACCCATAATCTATCGATTGTGAGACGAGGATCTTACCCTTAGACCACTCATCCCCTCGCGCTGGGGCCCGAAAAAGACAGGCCGGGCCCTTGAAAATCACGCTGGGGCCTTAAAAGTTCGTACTTGAGCTCTTTAAAATCGCGTTGGGGGTAGCAAAAAATCGTGTCTTGGTTCTTAAAAATCACGAGGGGGACACCAAAAGGTCGGGCCAGGGCCCCTGACAATCACGTTAGAAGCTCGACAGGTCTCACCGGGGCCCCAAACCCTGATCGGGACCATCCAAAAAAATTAAGCCGGGGCAACGAGAAAACAATCAGGACATCAAAAATAACCCTGGTGTCCCAACAATTGCTCCGAAAGCCCTAAAAACGTGCTAGCCCCACCACCCCCACCTCCACCCCAAGCGTGTCGGGGGCACTAAAACTCGTGATAGCAATCCTCAACAAATGACGACGGGGCTAAAAAAATTACTTAGACCAAAAAATCACTTAGTCCCTGAAGTGCGCGTCAGGAGCCCCAAATAAACACAACGGGAACCCCAAAAGAACACAACTGGAGGCCGAAAATGCACCAGACCCTCCCAAGGGTACCGAGACCTGCAAAAAAGGGCACTGACGTAGAACATACGTTGGAGTTCTAAATAAACACACAGAGAGCTCTAGTAAAAAAAACACCACGAAGACCCTCAAAGCACACCAGGGACATGCCACCACATAAGACCTTAAAATAGGCTGGGCCCTCAAAGAGCGGCAGGGTCCTAAACACGAACAAGAGGACCGGGCACTAAGTAAGCGCATCGGGGTCCTCGAAAATGCGCCGGTATTTTAAAAATACCGTCGGTGCACAAATAGGCACAAAACTCGAAAGAAAAAAAAGAGTCGGGTCTCAAAAGTGTGCTGGGCGCCCAACACAAATTGGCTGGAGCACTGAAGCACATCCGTAGTCGAATAATAGCGCTTCCGGTCCAAAAAAAGAACACATGGTTATGGCCTCGGTTCGGTGGCCTGTCTTGTCTTTAACAGAGGAAAAGTGCCATCCGCTAGATATTTGTTACGTTAAAGAAAGGGTTACGTTAAACCGGCTTATGTGACATCCGGTGATATAAAACAAGCAAGAGAGGAAAGATTAGAGACGCCGGGAAACAAAGAACGTGGCGTAAAGGGCCGGTATATACATAACATACGGTTTGACATATAAACATGCATACATACATATTAAACAGTAGAACATTTGGATGGTGGACAGCTTCATAGCCTTCATAGCATCTGAAACGAAACGCAGGCCCATCGCCCAAGGCGAGCCGTGGGTGTCAGCACTGGCGGATCCAGGGGGAAATTCCGGCCATGCCCCCCAAGCGCTTGAAAGGGGGCACATAGTGTCTTTTGCCCCCCCCCCCCCAAACCAACAAAAGTGAACTGAATTAAAATGCAGTAACCTTTGCTGAGGTAAAAAAATAGCGTTCCGGGTGAAATAATCTCCAATTTTAAAGGTATTTTGTTATAATTGTTTGGTCAGCCTCCCCCTCCCCCCCCCAGATAGGGGGAGGGGAGGCTGACGCCGTAAATCGAAAGTTTCCCCCCACCCCCAAACCGGTGGGCTAGATCCGCCAGTGGGTGTCAGGCTCGACCTTGAATGTGTAGATTTATGTTTAAGTTAGAGCATGGAAAAACCTGAGAAGGGGAAAACCAAGCCGCTTGGATAACACGTAGGCAAAACATCAAGCGCAATCCATAAGGAGAACCGTCCGTTTTCGCCAAATTGGATTGGTCCCTGCCTACCTAATACGAAATAACCTATATGTATGTGGCTTATGAGAGCGGAGAGGATGATAGCGTTTGGCTTTAAATGACTTGTTCTAATTTGGTGCCATGCAATAAGGTGAACAGTAGTTGAAGGAGCTCATAACTGAGAAGGATGCTCAGTGAAAGTGGAAGCGATGTTTGACAATGTACGAGAGGAGAGGGCGACGCTGCAAATCATATTTGGGGCAGGAAAGCAGAAAATGTTGGACAGAGTTACACATATTACACAATTGGCAAGGCGGAGCGTGGCGAAGAGGGCGAAAGAGGTAATCATGTGTGAGTTCAGTGTGTCCGACTCGGAGCCGGGAAAGAAGCACCGGCGAGTGTTGTTGGGAAGACGGCCATTTTGAGAGAAAGGGTTTAATGTGATGTTAGTGTGTGGTGTTGTGATTCCAGAATGTCTGGAGATGCTGAGTGTATAATATATTTGTGAGTGACAAAAAGGTCACCGGGGGGGCACCGGGAGGTGGGGGCGGGTGGGAGGACGATCGCTCGACGAGCGAGTTCATCCGCCCGCTCGTTGCCCGGTATCCCCATGTGGCCATGGACCCAGAGCAGTGTGAGTTGGAGGTGAGCGAGCGTGATGGGTGTGGTAGAGTTCACGGATAGCGTGGAGTGTGGGGTGTGCGGTGTTATGTATGGCTAACTCCATTAACCCCATTACCCCATTACGATAGAGCTATTTTAAAACTAAATATTCAATTTTAATCTGAAATCTTCCTCCACATACCCAGACCTGGGGACTCCTGTGTCTCTAGGGTCTTCCGACAGCCTACAGACCACTGCACTCCCTCGGCTGTCCCGTGTCAACCGTGACCCACACACAGTCCCGTCACGATGTGTGGATGGTGACCGTGACCCCCACATAGTCACGTAACGACCAGTTGATGGTGACCGTGGCGACCACAAGGACAGTGGCCCCCACATAGTCACGAAACGACCAGTGGGTTGTGACCGTGACTCCACACTAAGTGTGACCTTGACCCCCCACACTGAGTGTGACCTCCACAGCTCCGCATGACTGTGTTCCTCCCGTCAGGCGCACGACAGTCCCATGCTGTGGTCGCGCGGGTGGTGACCGGCGACCACGGCTGCTACGTCAAGTAATGACAGATAAACATGAACAACGTCAATATGATCCAGTTCCACAAGGTTCCTGGAGAAGGGTTGGAAGTTCCCGGAACTCCAAGTACTCTGCCGAGTAGTCGGTAAATAATGTCACCCTATTGGTGTGGTCCAGCTAACCAGGAGGTGGTAGTGATGGATTACACGTCAGTCCTCCGTGCATGTCGAGGATCTAACCCAGCTTACCACACACATGTTAAATACTGTCTCTTTAGCAAATACTGTTCTTTTAGCTTCAATGCATGGCTGCCAAGTTCTGAGCACATGATACATGATGGTTTAGTAAATGGTAAATTCGCAATGCAACGCATGTACCGTACGTAGGCTTCGATTGTGAAACAATATAGGTTAAGAAATATAACGAATATGCCTCGTGAAGGAAATATGGAATTCAATACACTACCATCAGATTGGACACATCGAAATCCCATATATCTTTTCACACGAAATGCACTATTTTTGAGTGAAGAACAGAGCATGGAACATGGCACAGAGAATGGGGCACGGCACGGCGAAAAATGTCGTCTGGTAAGGGTTGCGGGCATCAACGATTGCAACCAAATTATTTGCGATGGGGAAAATCCGAAGGAACCGTGGGCATCACAAAACTTGGGGCTATCTGCGCATGCAACTTTCTCCCTGAAATGTCATCGGGCAGTGGTGTGGGGACAGTGTAAAGCGGAGCTGGTAAACATTTTACGACCAGGCCCCCCGGGCGGCCGGGCCGATGGCCGGATGTGGCAAATCGTCGGTTGTGCCGGGCAGCCGACCAAAATATCACAATAACTTTAATTATGTCAGGTATATTGTCTTACAATTTTTAGCGTGAGCAAGTCCCAATGCATCGATTGCGTCCACCAAATTACATGTCATTCGGATCAGAAACAAGAAGTTAGCGGGTTGGTTTCTAGAACCCGCCACCAATACGAAGGAGGATTGGGACGTCACCAATGCGAGGGTTAAGACTAGATCCCATTGCATTTAAGAATTTAGCCACAAGAGTAGGTGCATTTGCCTACTATGCATCGATATTGACTAAGAAACGTCAGGCTCAAAATAAAACGCAAGCCAATATCCAACTCGGATTACGAGAAACATCTTGAATGAATTCATCGTCCTGCAGCATCTCGCGCGAATTGATCGACCTGCCATCTGTTAACAAGAGGTGAACCAGAGGTTTCTACGTCTTCCCGTTTGCCGCGCCGTCAAATGCCATAAGGTCGAACATGATTTTACGTAGCATATTTTCGCGGGAACGTTGTGGACATTGTGACCTGTGGACGTTATGAACTGTGGACATTATGAACTTGTGGGCATTGTGACCTGTGGACATTACGAGCTGTGTACATTACGAGCTGTGGAAGTTGTGAGCTGTGGATATTATAAGCTGTGGACAATATGAACTGTGGACATTATGAGCTGTGGACGTTATGAACTGCGAAAATAATGAACGTGTGGACATTATGAGCTCGAGCTCGTGGACATTATGAGCTGTGGACAAAATGACCTGTGGACATTATGAACTCGTTGATATTTTGAACTCGTGGACATTATCAACTTGTGGACGTTATGAGCTTGTGGTACTTACGAGCTGTGGACACTGTGAGCTGTGGACATTGTGACCTGTGGACAGTGCGAGCTGTGGACGTTATGACCTGTGGACACTATGAACTGTGGACATTGTGAGCTGTGGAAGTTATGAACATGTGGACATTGTGACCTGTGGACACTATGAGCTGTGGACATTATGAATTTGTGGACACTGTGAGCTGTGGACACTGTGACCTGTGGACATTATGAATGCCCCCCCAGGCGGCCACCGTTGCTCCCCCCACACGTCGCGTCACCACTACTTCCATCTCGATGCAAACAGATATTATTCCAGGTTTAGCTCCACTTAAAAAACTTACTCCACTGACCACACCAACACCACCCACCCTGGCTCCCAACACTCAGACCACTCCGACACAAACCAGCCCGGCTCCCAACACACAGACCATTCCGACCAAACAAACGCCAACAAATTCCACAAGGAACTCCAGACCCCGCAGCCATTCGGCTGCCGGGGAGATGCGCGCCACTTCCGTGGCTCGGCGACCGGTGCAGGCCGGCGACCACGTGACCCGACCGGCTCCCAGCCGGCGGGCATCCCCAGCGGCAGTGGTGCGCGGCCGAGAGTCGGCCGCCAAGGTCACCGACCAACCGGACGGCTCGGGTGCAGCCGTCCGACATCAAACAACACGCCCGCCTGACCTCCACGCATGGACGAGGCACGCACCGAAAGGTGCACACAAACAATAATATTTATCCCAATGTCTGCATTTCTCCAATGGAATTGCCATAGTTTATTATCCAAATGGGCCGAAATGAAAGCTTTCTTTAGTATTCTCACACCTATTCTCATCGCTCTTCAGGAAACCTGGTTCTTACCCACCGATATATATAATTTCAATCTTTCAAAATACTCACTGTACCGTCACGATGAGGTCCGTGGACCACATCGCAGTGGCGGTACAGCACTGTACATCAACAATGATTTTACACATACACAAATTACACTGAATTCACCTTTGCAAGCCGTAGCTTGTACTTTGCGTTTCCATGGCAGGAATGTAGATGTATGTTCCATTTATATTCCACCACAAACAGATAACACAAACATTTTGATACCATTAGACAACCTGATAACACAATTCAAGAATCCTTTCATATTACTCGGCGATTTTAATGCCCATAGCCCAGCGTGGGATAGAACACGCACACTTCCAGACACTCGCGGCCGCATCGTTGAACAAATTTTAGATCGACATAATTTAGTATTACTGAACACCGGAGAACCAACCTTTTTCACCTTGGACATAATACAGAAACAGCTATTGATTTATCAATATGTTCTCCGACTCTGGCCAATGATTATGATTCATGGACCATAGACACTGATATTCATGCCAGCGATCATTACCCCATTAAATTAACACCCACATTTTCAACTGCGGCAGATACGACACCAAGTTTTGTCCCTCGCTGGAAAATCTCGAACGCCGATTGGACAACTTTTCAGGAACTTTCACATATTCAATACAACCCCAACTTTTCTCCCGTCGAAAACATCAACCAAGTTACCAAAACACTTCTCGAAGCAGCTTCCACCACCATTCCACTGACAAAACCTTTCACAAAAAGAACACCAGTCCCCTGGTGGTCGATAGAAGTTTCCCGAGCAATAGCCGCAAGAAAGAGAGCATTTAGAAAATATTACGTCATCCCGACCAACAAAATTTAGTCAGCCGTAATTATGAACGTGCGAAGACACGCCGCATCATTCGCGCAGCTCGTCGCCGTTCATGGTCACTTTATCTACAACAAATCACCTCTCGAACACCTTTAAGCAAAATATGGCAGTTAATTCGCCGATTATCAGGACGCACTCCATTTAAATCACTCCCGGCACTCAAAATTCAAAACACCACAATTACAGACCCACAAACAGTAATAAATACAATAGCGGATACCATGGCTTACAATAGCTCTGACAACAACTACAGACCGGAATTTCTACAAAACGCACAACACACATTTCACACCGATTTGGCACAATTCGATTCGGACAACACTGAAACATACAATATCTCATTTCAAGTTTCTGAACTAGATACAGCAATTTCCTCAGCCGGTAATACTTCTGTAGGTCCCGACAATTTACATTATTCCTTTTTCAGACATTTATCCAATGACACAAAACATTGTATCTTACAAACATTTAATGCATTATGGTCTGGCCATACTTTCCCCGAAAACTGGAAGGAAGCCCTCATCATCCCTATTTCAAAACCCGGCAAAAACCACAGCAACCCCAATAATTTCCGGCCCATCGCTATCACCAGTTGCCTAGGAAAACTTTTCGAACGTATGATTGTAAAAAGACTGACCTGGTACTTAGAAACAAATCATCTGTTATCTCCAATTCAATGCGGTTTTCATCATGGCCATAGTACAATAGATCATCTCATTCGATTAGAAACTGACATACGCCTTGGTTATAAAAAAAAACACGAATACACCATTGCAGTATTTTTAGACATTAGTAAAGCATATGATATGGTATACAAACCGGCATTAATTTCCAAACTTATTCACTTCGGCGTCAAGGGAAATTTAGCTCATTATTTGATAGGATTTCTGTCTGGTTCCCGTCATTTTCATCTCCGGTGCAGGTCAGCGATTTCCGGTCCACGTTTTCTACAGAACGGATTACTACAGGGGAGTTGTATTTCACCAGTATTATTCAACATCATCATTAATGACATTTTCGATAACATGCCTGCCAATCTATCATACTCGCTGTTTGCGGACGATAGTGCGATTTGGTGTTCCGGCAAAAATTATGATCATTGTTTAATTAGATTACAAAACGCACTTGACCCGATACACCAATGGTCAATCAAATACGGTTTCACATTTTCAGCTCCAAAATCTGCCACAATGATATTCAGCAAATCAATTCCGTGCCCAAATCCAGATACACCACTTCACCTCGGAAACACTGACATACATTTTGTAAATTAGTTCAAATTTCTTGGTGTTATTTTCGATCGCAAGCTTTCCATGCACCAGCACGTCAAACACATCCAGGCCAAATGTTTCCACAGACTCAACTTATTTCGCTGTATTATGTCTTCATCATTCGGATCCGATCGTCACACGCTATTATAATTATACAAATCCTTGGTTCTTCCCATCATAGAATATGGCTCCATAGTTTACGCAAGTGGCAGTACCACCGCTTTGAAGTTTTTGGACACCTTACAAAATAAATTCATTCGCATAGCACTCGGTGCAATGACTACGTCTCCCATTACTTCTCTACAAATCGAATCAGGAATTCCACCATTAGGTCTCCGAAGAATTGAACAAACACTCCGATACGCCGCAAAAATTCAATTTAGAGAACACCACCCCACACACGCATCTTTACAAATTCTCCCAAATCTACACCACGAATATTTAGGTCCCGCCGAAAAGCGAACCGGGCTTACCATAGCTTCACGCAATAAAACATTTTCTACACAGCTCCAATACAACATTCCACATATTACAGCTCTCTCTTCACAAACTACACCACCGTGGCAGATGGCTGAGAGACATATTGTCTATCTCACCACCACTCCAAAATCACAACTTTGTCCAGAATACGCCAAACAAAAATTCCACCAGTTTCGTTCTCGTTATCATCATGTTCCTTTTGTTTTCACCGACGGATCCAAAGACGCAAATTGCACAGGAAATGCCATTGTTTCCGGTACATACACACAACAACATCGCTTGCCAAACGGGACCTCCATTTTCATCGCCGAATTACACGCCATTCTCACTGCCCTTCGCTACGTCCGCAACCGTTCGATTTGTCACCCCATGCGCCATGTCGTCATTTGTTCCGACTCAAAATCTGTTCTTCAATCTCTTTCTTCACTTTCTTTTTCGCACCATTGCCATATTTCCATTTATAACACACTTGAAACACTTCATCTGATGGGCATGAAGGTCCGTTTCAGGTGGGTGCCCAGCCACTGTGGCATCCCAGGAAACGAAAAAGCAGATCATTTCGCCAAACATTCATTACAATTACCACACATCACAGAAATCCCACCACATTTTGATGCCATCAAATCAACAATACGACAAAACATTCGACATTTTTGGAACCAACAATGGACTGACACAACAAACCACACACAATTACGTCTCATCAAACCTGTCATCGAAAACTGGACCACATCATACAGAAAAAACAGACAAGAAGAAAAAGTTATATCCCGGCTCCGCATAGGTCACACATTTCTCACACATCGATATATATACACTGCTTCACCTCGACCTTCATGCCCATCGTGCAACACTCTTCTTACAGTTTCACATATTCTCCTACACTGTCAACGTTACCATGACCATAGAAAAACACTTACCAACTACTGCCGTACACATAACATACCCTTTTCTTTACCTACACTATAAGGAGATCAGCACCCATTCCTCATTAATCTACTTTTCTTTTTTCTCCGAAAAACCAACTTGCTTCAAGAACTATAGACTGACTATCAAGACATAACTAATCATTCATTCCACTCACGGCACGAAATGGCCTGAGCAGGCCGAAGTGCCCAACCTAACAAAACGGAAAGCACCACTCACTTGCTACCGCATAACACCCTCAACAATCACAAGCTCCTCCCATCATACCCATCGTGCCACCATAGACAATCTTATCAGCATCACATCCCGAAGGAAGGTGCCGAATCCACTGCTAGGCACATCCCACACAAATTCATAAAGCGTTCAGACTTAATAAGAGACTCACTTGCTATTGCATAATACACTGAACAATTACAAACTCCTCCCATCATACCCATTGTGCTACCATAGACAATCTCATCAGTATCACATCCCGAAGGAAGGTGTTGAATCCACTGCTAGGTACACCTTATATAAAGTTATAAAGCGTTTAGACTTAATAAGAGACTCACTTGCTATTGCATAACACACTCAACAATTACAAACTCCTCCCAACTCCCAACTCCTCCCTGTTGATCAACCCTCCCTGGAATACAGAAAAACAATCCCCCTAGTCTGATAATGATTGTCTATGCCGTTTTTAAAGATGGTCAGTGTGTTGCTACTGACAATGGTTCCTGGCAGCTGGTTCCAGTGTTCTACCACCCTGTTGGTGAAGAAAGACTGTCTTAACCTTGTCCTGCTGTGATTAACTTTAATTTTGAATTGATGACCTCTAATTGCATCAATTCTGTTAAATTCAAACATTTCCCTGAGATATCCCTGTTCCTGACCATGAACAAATTTAAAAACCTCGATGAGATCTCCTCTCAGCCTTCTATATCTAAGTGAAAACATATTCAATTTCTTCAGTCTTTCCTCATATGCCAGGTTGCCTATACCATTAACCATTTTTGTTGCCCTCTTTTGTACTCTCTCTAAAAGCCAACAATCTTTCTCATAACTAGGGGACCAAGCTTGTACACAGTGCGGCAGTATGCATTCGTAACACAATAAATATAATAAATAGGTGGATGAGAACAAAGCAGTAACACTAAGTCGCGCACAGAAATTAATTCAGGGCTGAAATGTGTTGTGATATCTGGCAACGTCCCTCTTGCCGCTGCCGCTGAGCACCTCCCGGCAGGGACGACCGGTTAGAGCAGGGTCGATAGTGGTTTCCCGCGTGCAGCGACAAGCAAGCTCCCGCCTTCGCACCCAGTGACCTGCCATGGGCCCAAAGGGAAAGCCAACCGGCACCACCAAGGCCAAATGTATGTGCATCGCCTCCCAGCGCCCCCACAAGCATGCGCCACGCACGCCGCCATCCCCCATCGCTCTACAACCTACGCGCCGGTAACTGGACCTCCCGAGGTAACCCAAGAATGGATCCCATGGATGGCCTAGCCCATGGGCTAGCCCTCGTCACCGTTACGTGAAAAGCACACTGGCGCCACTGATATATATTCTGGTCTGCCCTACTGGGAGAAGTCACTGAGAAGGTCCCACAGACCAGATCACGCACATGGGCCTGGCCGTCCGCTAACGCCACTGGTAATGTCCCACTGATGAAATCATGCACCTGGGTCTGACCGTCTGCCGATGCCACTGGTAAGGTCCCCCGGACTAAATCACGTATGGGCCCGGCTGTCCACTGTCGCCACTGGTAGACAGGTACTGACCAGATCATGGAAGGGCCTGGCTGTTCGCAGCCGCCACCGGTAAGGTCCCACTGACCGGTTTAGTTAAGTGGGCCTGGCTGTCTGCTGACACCACTGTTAAGCCCCTGCTGACCAGATCATGCACTGGGACCTGGCGGTCCACATACACCGTTGCGGTCCCACTGACCAGACCAGACACCTGGTTCTGGTCGCCCGCAGACGCCAGCGTTAAGGTCGCACTGACCAGATTAGTTAACTGCGCCTGGCTGTCCGCAGACACCACCTAAGGTCCCACTGACCAGATCATACACTGGGGCCAGGCTGCCCGCTGACGCCATTGGTAAAGTCCCACTGACCAGATAGATCATGCACCTGGGCCTGGCCGTCCGCCGACGCCATTGGTAAGGTCCCACTGACCAGATCACGTATGGCCGCGACCATGCCGCACCGACCGCCAGTAGTTGACACAGGTTCCCTGCCGACAGGGTCCCTAGCCAAGGCCGCAACCACCATCCGGCCCGCACGGCCCCGCGCGTCACCGACCGCGCCGCCCGCGGCACGACGGCGCCAGTCTGCCTCCCAGTCTAGGGGTGACCAAACCGACGCCGGCCCATTCTCCCTGCCCGTGGCTCCTGCCGCGCAACAACGTGGACAATCCGTTGCCAAACGGCGGCGCTTCATCGCTGGGTCGTCCACCCTACATGCGTCCACAAGTAGTAGCGGCTCCAGCACGGTCTCGGACGTCGCCTCCAACGCGCGGCAATCCCCCCCCCCGGGCCCATCAGGAGCCAGCGAGGTCAATGACCTCAGCTTGGTCCCACTCACCTCCGACCGCCCGGATCCGCCGAGGTTCCTCAAGCTCCCCACCGTAGGGCGCCCCCTACTGGACGAGCTGAAAAACCACGTCGTCGCCGTGGACGACGTCCTGTACCCCCAGCTGCACCTCTACCGGGCCAACACGACCGATCGCGCCCGGGCTCCGCCCACCTGCGTGGCCAACTACGTGCGCGGCGTGACGGCGATCGCCGCCTATCGTGCATATTTTTCCCCTCCCTCGCCGTGCAGTGGCTTACGTACCTGCAGTGGCTGCAGGGTCGGGCGGACGGGCTAGGCACCGCCCAGCTAAAGGATATCGATATCCGCGCACACACCCACATGGCGCAGTACCCGTACGATTACCACGATGACGCCTCCCTGACCGACGCCGTGCGCGCCTCTCAGCCCTTGGCGGCCGTCCCGCCCCTGGCGGCCACCAATCTCCCCCCTCGGACGGGCTGGCTCGCTCTCCAAGCTAATAACGCGCCGTACCCAAACTTCTCAGCGGCCCCCCGCCGGGGGCCGGAGAACGAGATTTGTATTCGATACAACATGGGACGGTGCACCAGGCCAGAGTCTTGCCGGCGCAGACACGCGTGCTCCCGGTGCGGCGAGGGGCACCCCGCAACCCACCACCAAAGTCAGCCTCGCCGGTTTTCCCGCAGCACGCTTACAGAGACAACCGCCCGTACCCCAGCTGCTGAGCTTACCCAGCACGACTCGCTCAACTGTGCCAGCCACGATCCCGCGAGTCCCCGTTCCAGCGTCGCTAGCCGAGCTCTCTGCCACTTACTTAAGTTCGCCAGTTGACCCAGCAGCCCTCGCGGCAATCGCAGCTCCCGCCTTCAACCCGGTAGCGTTGGAGACGGTCAGCTCGCGTCTCCGCGTGGGCGCGGTCATCGGGTACACGGGCCCTCTCGTCAGCTCCGCACGCCCCAACAACTAGTCGGCCCTTCACGACCCCGAGGCTCTGTCTCGTGCCCTTGCTGCCGAACTCGCCCGGGGCCACCCTGCGGGCCCCTTTACCCTACCACCGTTCTCTTCATTCCGCGTCCCCTCGGGGCCCGCCCCAAGCCCGACGGGGCTCTCCGCATCATTTTAGACCTGTCGCAACCGGTCGGTAGCGGTGTGAACGACTACATCGACAAGGAGTCGTTCACGCTGCAGTACACGACGATGGACGATGCCATTGCGGCCCTGCTCGAGGTCGGCCCCCGCGCGGCGAAATGGCCAAAGTAGACCTCAAGTATGCCTTCCGCTTACTTCCCGTCCGGCTATCTCAGTGGTGGCTGCTCGGCTTCCGCTGGCAGGAATCTTTCTACTTTGACGTGCGGCTCCCATTCGGTCTACGATCCGCCTGCGCACTGTTCGATGACCTCGCTAAGGTCGTGGCAGCAGTGGTCCGTCACCACGCAGGTGCCCCCCACACTTATCGGTATCTCGACGATTTCTTTTTCTTTTCCGCGTCCTCATCACCCGCCTGCCGTCGGGCTTTCACCACCATGTTGGAGATCTGCCATGCTTGCGGTATACCGGTGTCCGAGGAGAAGTGTCACCCGCCCGGCAGAGAAATCACGCTCCTCGGCTGCATCCTCAACACGGACACACTCACCATCTCCCACCCGCCGGATAAGCTCCAAGCCCTACTAGAGCACCTCCGCGCCGTCCGCCGGGCTCGAACCGTGCGTAAGCGCGACATGCTGAGCCTGGTCGGAAAACTAGTGCACGCCACGAAATGCATCCCGGCCGGCCGAAGCTTCTTCCGGCGCATGCTCGACGCAGCCCACTCCGTCCACAGTTTGCATCACTGGGTCATCCTCATACGAACAGTGAATCTTGACCTGGACTGGTGGCTGGCGGTCCTGCCAGATGGAACGACCACGCCCCGCTGCTGCACCCACACTGGACGCCCCCGTCAGACCTAAGCCTCGCCACAGACGCCTCGAGAGCGGGCTTCGGTGGCACGTGCAGCAAGGGGTGGTTCTACGCGTGTTGGCCGCCTCGCGTAACTGTTCTCGCACCGGGCATGTCCTGGCTTGAAATGGTCCCGATTCTGGCAGCGTGCCTCATCTGGGGCCCGTCGTGGGCCGGGCGCCCACGACGTTAAAGTATTAAAGTACTGAGGTTTCGGAGACGCAAAGGCAGGCACCAAAATGGGTAAGGTTCCACCAAGATAGAAAAGGATGATCTAAAAACGTGGCAGGAGGTACCTAATTCGGAAGAAGACGACACAGAATTGGAAATAAGACCCCATGATGAACGAGGAGGCCCCTAAAATAGGAGAGTAAGACCATTACATAAGAGGGATGGCTCCCAGGCGGGAAAGAAGGCTCCAAGACGGGTAAGAAGGTCCCCAGGAACAGAACAAGGGAACTGAGATAGGAAAGGTTGCTTGTAATTTGGGAGATGAGGCACCTGGGAGAGAAGAGGAGTCTACCAGGAGATAAGAGGCCACCCTAAAAATGGGCAAAGGTCGAATCAAAACGCAGAGCAGGAAGCCCCCAAGACGCGAGAGGATGCCCCTAATTTGAAAAAGAAGGCCTCTAGAAGAGAAAAGGAGGCCCCTGCAGGACTCGAGAGGAGTCCCTCAAGACGGAGTAGGAGGTCTCCAGGGCCGAATGAGGCCCAGAAGACCGGAACGAGTTCCCAGGAAATGAGAGGAGACCCTTAAGATGGGAATTGGTAGCAGGTATGGAAGGAGGTGAGGTTTCCAAAATTAAGATCCCTCAAGACGGGTAAGGCTTTGCCAGGACAAAGGAGGCCCACGAGGAGTGGCAGGAGGCTCCTAATTTGGCAGAGAATGACCCTCGAAGATGTGAGGAAGCCCCATGCCATGTTAAAGGGGCCCCAGGATGTAGGGAGGAGGCCCTCCAAGACGGGAGAGGAGGGCCATTGAATATGGAGGAGGGTATGGACACACAAGGAGACATCAAAAACCGGCAAAGAGGCTCCAGGAAATGAGACGAGACCTCTAAGGCGCGAGAGGAGGCCTATAATGTGCAAGAAGAAGCCCCTAAGAAATGGTAGGCGTCGTGCCGGGGTACTTGAAAATCACGGTATGGGCCCAAAAAGATCCGGCCGTGGCCCCTGAAAATCACGCTGAGGTTGGGGGTACCAAAAAGTCACGCCCGGACCATGAAAATCACGCTAGGGGCACGACAGGTCATACCGTTCCACAACAGTCCCATTGGGACACAAATGAAGCCGGGGAAACGAAAAACAATCCGGACATGGATAATCACTCTGGAGCCCCAACAATAGCGCCAAAAGCCTCCAAAACGTATTGGACCCCAAAAAGTGTCGAGGTCGCTAAAACTCGCGCTAGGGATCCAGGCAAATAACGTCGAGGTACAAAAGATTACATTGGACTAAAAAAAGTCGCGTCGCAGCCCTTCAAAATCACACTGGGGGCCCGAAAGATGGCGCCGGGCCCCAAAAGTTGCAGCTGCCACAAACAAAAATCAATTATCAACCGGAATGTCACTCTGCAGCCTGACAAATCGGGTCAAAGTCGCCCCAAAAAACCGTTGGGCACCGGAAAAAACATCAGGGCACCGACAAAAAAAAATCGCACCAGGAAACTGAAGAATCGTACCGGGACTCAAAAATATCGCATAAGGACCTACAAAAAAGAACTAAATGTCCACAAAGATCATACCGAGACTCGATCGAATCGAACCCAGCACAGGAAAATTAAGAACAGGTCCGGAACAAATTATCCGGATGGATTTTATACCCCGAAAGGTGCCATCGGCTGAAAAAAAACACTTTTTTGGTGGCCGCAGTGGTATATCAAAGGGGCAAATGCTCCCTCTCTCCTAAGAGGGATAAGCTCCGTGTCTAGAATCGTGCCGGGGCCCCCAAAAGTCGCGCCGGGGCCACTAAAATTCGCGTCGGTCCACCAGAATTCGCGCAAGGGGACCCAAATAAATACGGCGGGCCCCAGAAAACTCGCTCCGACGCCCGAAAATCTGCAACAGGAACCGCCAAAATCGCGTTGGGGCCACAGCTAAGCACGACGCGCCCCGCAAACTAGAACAGATCCCCCCAAATTTCGCGCTTGGGACCCACAATTCCCATCGGTAGTCCCAAAAATTTGGTCTGGGCATAAAAAATTTACGTCGGGGCTCACAAAAATTGGCGTCTAGGGCCCCACATAAGCACGGTGTGACCCCAAAAATCGCATCGGTATCCGAAAAAAATCAAGCCGGAGCCCTCCAAAATAAGGAGGGATTCCCCAAAAATATATTTCCGGGTCAGGACAATGGCTCTGGAGTACCGAACATATCATCAGATGCCTTGACAAATCGCGTACGGCCCCGACAAACATATCGGAGCTCGAACAAATCGAGGTGAGATACCAAAACATGGCGCCAGGAGCTCGACAAATCAGGCTGGGATTCGGACTTTAAAGAAAATTCAGAAGAGATCCACAGAAAGCGCGTTGAGCCCAGAAAACTGGCGTTCGGTCCCCGGAACCACGCGCCTGGGCGCGATAAGTCGCGCTGGGACCCATAAAAATTGCGCCGAAGCCCCACAATCGTACTGGGGCCCACAAATGTACGTCAGAAGCCCCAAATAAACAGCGGAATCCTAAGAGCACAACGGGACCGAAAATGCATCTGACCCTCCAAAGCGCAGTCTCGCAAAATGCGACAAAGCCTTAAAACATGCGTTGCAGCCCTAAATAAACATGCCGGGAGCTCTAAAGGAAATACACGGGAAGTTCTCAAGGCATACAGGGCCCATGCGACCGCACAAGGGCCTGAAAAAGAGGCTGGGGACGCAAAAAGCAACATGGTCCCAAAACGAACAAAAAGACCGGGCATTAAATAAACACATAGGGATCTTTCAAAACGCCCGGACACCTAAAAAAAATCATCGGTGCACAAAAAGCAACAAAACCGTAAAACGAGCCGGGATTTCGAAGATGTGATGGGCCCCTAACAAAAATGGATTGGAACCCTAAGACACATCCGTAGACGAAGAAAGACGAAACGGGTCCCAAAAAAGAACAATGAAGCAGGGCCTCGGTTCGGTAGCCAATCTGGGAGCATATTTAATCAAAGATATGAGGTGCACAAAGCTCAGCGAGTATTCGCATTTTTAACCACCATAAAATGTGGGAAGTAGGGAACTAATGATCGAACTTAATTTATCGAATTTTCGCAGCGAACGCCCATACGAAGCATTCCATCACGTCAAATATGCCGCAAGTCTATAATGTGGCAGCAATTAGCAAAACGTAGGAGGCCTAGCAGAAACCGTAGCATCGCACGAAGTGTGGCGAATGCGCTGAATGCACAAGATGGGTGTGCACGTTCACGAACGCTGGCGTCGTGGCGACCGGGCGCTATGGACTGGAATGTCTGAAATTGGGAAATTTTACATTTTAAAGTGATTTGCATAGGTGTAATTTCAGCAGTGTGAGGTGGCTTATCAGGGGATACCAAAAGAAAACCTTAGGACAGCGTGGGAGAGTTAGGGCTGAAATCCGACGAATCAGAAACGGTAGTGGTAGATTATGCCCCTCCACAGCTGGTCACTAATTATTGTATTTAAAAAGTTCTCCTTGGACAAAATAGTGGTCGAAATCTGAGGACTTTTTAATGGGGTAGGTGGACCTCCTCCAAATACGTTTGCCAAGACTAAATGTTATAAAAATAAATAAATCCCTAAGATTGCGATCAGAAAACCAACTCAATCCACTTCCCGTTGTCACCTTAGCGAGATTGTCGTCCTAGGACTGATAAATGATCGTTTAAGCTTGCTTTTGACATCAAGCTGGTGGGAATGACTGATGAACAGAAGTGTGGATATAGAAGTGGGTTGATCAATGAGAGATACCTTTAAGATTTGCTCAGCATCAGCCCCGCCATCTCGCTGCAATCTAGAGGCCAGCGGGAAGATTCTTCTGGTCGATAAAACATTATGACATTGGTTTGTTTTGGGACTTCGGTATTTATCTACATATTACTTATTTACACCCTGTTATGGCTTAGTTCTCAGCGAAAAATGAAGATTATTACTATTGCGTTTTGCGTAAATGATGCACCATGCCAAGAGCAAACAAGACATCAATATGAAATCATTTTGCCATTCTGGAACCACACTAAGAGCCTAAAAACAATAGGAGGCCCTAACACAGTAGAGGCCCCCTTTCGGGGAGCAGGAGGCCCCATTTCGACATTCTCGTAGTATCTATTACCCCTGGAAGTATTTCGTGGCGACGCCACTGGACATAAGCCGCTACATATACCTATGTGTCGCCACCTAACGAACATTTCTGAGGCCATAACACCGAGACCGTTGATATGTTCGAACCGAAAATCGCATGGCCCGAATCGAAGCATTAGATATCCCTTGTGCATATTTACACGTGCTTCTGAGAGACGGCGTGTTGCCCCCGGTCGGTCTGCCGCGGAACTCGACAGAACAGGATGCTGGGGCTGGGTGCAGCTGCACCCAGTCGACGTGCGTCAAAGCGAGCAACGAGCGGCGGCGGACTCCCAGCGGGCCATCGAGGCGACGGTGGCGCCAGGTCTGCACCAGCGGCGTCTGCTGGAACCTGTTGGCCTCATGTCGGCGCCCGGCGGCCTCCGCGGACATTGCTGCGGAGGTGGCGTGATCGCCGCTAGGGGTGGCGGAAAGCACGCGGACGGAAGCGTGGAACCCGTCCCACCACTTTGTGCATGGTGCCAGTTGCGTACAGGTAAGGCGGTGCCGACTCCATGGGCGTGGGAACCGGGGGACAGAGATCATTGCACATCGATCGAGCCTCCTCCAACTTTGGACGAGTTTAACCTAGGTGAGACCTCGATAACCCTCGATGAGGCCCTCGATTGATGGGCGTTGCATGGAAAGAATCGCTTTAAAATCGCTCTTGCATCTTCAACTTTTGGACAGGGCCTACGCCTCATGCCGAGTCCTACCAGTAGGTCTGTCGTAGCTTGAGCACCGCATTAATCGCTAACGACCGGTGAAACATTTTTTTTTTCGGAATCGTAACGGGTACACTTTTTAAAGCAATATTCATGGCATGCGGTTTCTACGCAGACTCGAGCCGTTCCCAGGTTGACTTAAGGGCTGTCAATTCCATTTGTATCAACTAGACGCCAGCCGACCATCTCGGCTGGCGTCTCAGTATCCGGCCCGGGCCGTCCCAAGGAATCTCGTATCTTGCTACTAATTGACGATCGCCTCTTGCCCGAATGAAGTTTCTTCGTGAAATACACGTTAAATTGCTGAACTGGGCAGTGCGCTGGATCAACAGCAAAGGACCGCCCAAAGTAGTGTGGAAGAACCACTTTTAAATTCCATTCCAGTCATGTGACGCCCGCGGGCCCAAGGCTCTCGAAAAAAAACGTGACGGGAGCCATTCGCGCTGTCGGCGGGTCAGCTAAGTCGATGCCTATTACCATTAGCTGGGCCGAACGAACCATACAGCTTCCTTTTACAAGCGAGGCGGCGTCAGTTTCGCGTGGACAGGGTAAGTTGGCTAAATGTATATAGGAAGTCCCCAGTCCTATTTTTGGTTAAAGATATGCCCGAAAGGGCCACCTGGGCCAACGTATAGGGCCTCTGGATCGACGAAAGGAGGCCCGAGCTGAAAGAAAGGGCCACGGGCTGATGAAGATGGTCCCGAATCAACAAATCAACAACAACAGCAACAAATAAATCAAATCAACCCCGAGTGCTTTCACGAAGACGTTGGAGGGCTAACGTGAGGGCTTTGCCTCCCCTTGGCAGGGCTAACGTGAGGGCTTTTTGATCAACGGAGGGGGCCCGGATAATTGGAAGGGCCCCCGGGCTGACGGAGAGGGTCCGGACCCAATATGAAGGGCTTTTGGGCTGTCGGTGATGGCCGAGCCGAAGAAAGGGCCCCTGACTGATAGGTTTTTTTTTAAATACGGGGCCAGGAACAAGACGACACAAGGGGCCCTATTTGCTCGGGCAGTCAGAACGGGTCATGGGGTGAACGGATGGGGCCAAAGCCGTACAATGAACCATGGCCTGACGGAGGGTGCCCCAGCTGTTGAAAGATGTCCTCCGGCCTGACAGAAGAGACTCTGGATAGCTAAGAAGGGACCCTGCGCCGACGGAGAGGACCCCTAGCCACGGAAGTACCCCAGGCCATCGGAGAGGGTCCAGAGCCAGCACGAAGCATGCGCACCCGTTGCGACTCTTCCCCGATCGCAAAAGGGAAGGGTCACTGGTGGCATGTGCCCCTTCCCCACGGAAGGTCCCTACGTCCGGGAAGGGCGCCCCTCCGAGAAGGCTTGAGTGCAGCTCCCCCACGGATTTTCAGCCGAAGGCGTTCCTCCAGGTACTTTCGCATTGCTGCCCCTCCAGACGAGTGCCCCATGGCAATTGCTGGATCCTCCCCTAGACTGAACGCTTGGGTTATGCTAGTTTTAGGCGCCAGATCACCCATGCTGAGTGATGCCGGTACAGACTAATTTAATTCCACAGGGTTCAATTTTGGCACGCATCGCCTTTTATTGTGCTTGGAGCCTAATAAGTATTATGTTTATCTGTTGCAACACATTTCCAATCAACTAGCTAACTAATGTCACCAGATTTTGTAAGTAGGACTTCATAACGAGCTTTAGGTGAAATGTGAAAAACTGGTCTGACCTCAATTAGTTGACTTCCATATGTGGCCGAGGATGTTTAGCCTTGGGATGGGATGCTCGTCTTCCAACCAAAAGCCTGAGGGTTCGAGTTCCACCTGTTGCTGCCCTTCGCACGCGAATGATCGGTGTGAGAAGTGGACGACACTATGTGACTAAAATAATTCACGTGTCGGGGACACCAATAACCAACCAAACAACGAAATGTTTTGGGAGGATTGCCGATAGATCGTAATCGTGGTATATATAGTGAGGTGCGTCAGGTATTACAGAGGTCGCTGTGCTAAAGTGATCTGACTTTAAAATGAATATTTTGTATATGCTACGGAGTATTATTAGCTTGGGTATGAATAAAATGCATGAAATTCATAAAACATAATGTTGAAGTTGGAAATGCATTCGAGATTACATAGGTCATTTATAGCAGAACAATCTAACGCTCAATTGATCATTATGTGTGCATACATGAATACATACATATGATGTTTATGCATACATTTTGCGATATGTACCTATATGTAGGCACTTATGACAAAACCTGTTCAGAATTTTGATCATTTGCAAGTGTTGTCAGGTGCGTGATGTAGCTACCAATTTCAAGAATGACCTGACCGGAAACCGGAATATCTTTAGGTATGTGCCACAAACGTGAACAATATCGGCGCCATTTAGCCAATGATAGGTGGGACGGGAGACCTGTTGACTGGCTTGTTAGCCAGCTTTACCCAATCGATGACATTTCTGCCGGCGCAGTATGCATTCAAGAGATTTTTCAGCCATTCATAACCACCCTTTGCATTCTATCGGAGAACTACACACTAACTGAATCCACCGTATAATATTTCCTGATATATTATGGCATCTTAGCTGGCTTTTGCGACGTACTTTGCGAACGGCCCTACTCAATTCAAGATACATAACATCAACTGGGCTTCCTAGATCTAGCCAGTCAGTAACGCATTCTAAGAATTCCAAGGGCTTGCTCAGGCAGAAACCCGTCCGGAAGCCATACTGGCATCAACATAATATTCACCAACATGATATTCATCAATACATAGTCCCTAAAACACGTAGGTCACAACTCACGACGTTCGTTGACATCACCACCGTGATATGTACATGATATTAGCAACGTATTCACATTCAGCATCCTATTCGCATACTCTCCGATTTCGTTCATTTTTTTTTCAGGATATGATCTTTGTCGCGTGCAAAAGCAAGGAAAACAACAACTATTCAGTAGGACGAGCAGTTGGATCTCTAGGGGTCTAGAAAGGCCATTCGGGTAAAAAGGGTACCGCATAAAATTCAAAATGATTCACTTAGCCGAATGATTCCAATGCCTAGATGTCCGCTTTCCATCAAAGATGCAGCACATCGAATTACGTGACCTTCAATGCCACAGTTTGACCTCAGGTCACCAAAGTTGGTTTTACTCACACACCATATCTATTTACGGGGTACCGAATAAAATCATGGTGACATATTGGATATACCTGATTTTTGCAGGTCATAATCCACATAGCACGTACATAGAGCAACATCGATCAAAATGACTCATTATGGTCACAGATTCATCACCGTTCGCAAAAGAAGCCCAAAAGTTGCAAAGATACCAAATTCTTGTGTACCCGATAATTTCGACAAAATTTTACTTGGCACCACGAAATAAGACCCAGACATTGCGAATGGCTAATGGATGCAGCACATTCAAGCGTCTGACTTACAATCTCATAGTTTGACCGATGTTCACAAAATATTGGTTTGACCTTGCACTATTGCCATCTACGGGGTACCGAATAATATACCTTCCTAAATACATTCACCGGATGGACATTAGTGCCAAATAATCTCCCATCTGGCAAAAAAGAAGCACATCCAAGCATGTCATCTTCAAGGTCACAATTTGACCTGAGGTCAACGAAGACTTTAACATTACACCCTATGGGGAAATCATGGGGTACCGAATAACATCTTCCTGAATACATTCATCGGATGGATATTAGCATCGAATAATCGCCCACCGAGCAAGGAAGCAGCACATCTGAGCATGTGACCTTCAAAGTCAGCGTTTGACCTCCAGTCAGGTTTGATGAAATTCAGAAAATGAAAGCGGTCCACTGGGGTACCGTATGTGCGCCAAGCGAAACATTGAATGTAGACTATCTCAACACTGATGCATGCACTATCAATACAAGAAGCAGCATACTGCGTGACCTGACCTCTATCGATGACGCACTTCATCAGGTAGCAATAGCATCCCATTCAGCAACGCATTCAGAAACGCATTCACCAATATCCTCCGATTCGTCTGAAAATTTGACAACCTTTGCAGGCATAACTGTACATGCACCAGGAAACGATTTTTTTGCTACGACGAACCTTTTGCTTTCAGAGGCGAAAAGGTCAGCGAGGTCAAATCTGGGGTACCGCATAACTTGCCGGATAATTCACTTGCTGGAATGATTCAAACGATTGTGCCACCGCTATCACGGTGGCATGCCGCACACCAAGTCGACTGGTCACTCGGTCACCATTTGACCTCAGGTCAACGAAAACTTTAACATTACACCCTATAGGAAAATCACGGGGTAGGTACCGTATAACATTTTCCTGAATACATTTATCGGATGGATAGATGGATAGCGTCATCGATAGAGGTTAGGTCACGTAGTGTGCTGCTTCTTGTATTAATAGTGCATGCATCAGTGTTGTGATAGTCTACATTCAATGCTTCGTTTGGCCCATATACGGTACCCCAGTGGAACAGTTTCATTTTTTGAACTTCATTAAACATGACCTGAGGTGAAACGCTGACTTTGAAGGTCCCATGCTCGGATGTGCTGCTTCCTTGCTCAGTGGGCGATTATTCGACGCTAATATCCATCCGATAAATGTATCCAGGAAAATGTTATACAGTACCCCGTTATTTTCCCATAGGGTGTAATGTTAAAGTGTTCGTTGACCTGAGGTCAAATGGTGACTTCGAGTGACCAGTTGACATGGTGTGCTGAATGCCACCGTAATAGCGGTGGCACAAGCGTTTTAATCATTTCAAGAAATGAATTATCCGGCAAGTTATGCGGTACCCGAAATTTGACCTCGCTGACCTTTTCGCCTCTGAAGGTTACATGCTCGGATGTGCTGCTTCCTTGCTCGGTGGGCGATTATTCGACGTTAATATCCATCCGATAAATGTATTTAGGAAGGTATTATTCGGTACCCCATAGATGGCAATAGTGCAAGGTCAAACAATATTTTGTGAATAAAGGTCAAACTATGAGATTGCAGGTCAGACACTTGAATGTGCTGCATCCAAGAGCCATAAACAATGTCTGGGTGTTATTTTGTGGTGCGAAGTAAAATTTTGCCGAAATAATCGGGTACACAATAATTTGGTATATTTGTTATTTTTGGGCACTTTTTGCGAACGGTGATGAATCGGTGACCATAATGGGTCATTGTTATCGATGTGCTCTATGTACGTGCTATGTAGACTATCACGTGCAAAAATCAGGTATATCCAATGTGTCACCATGATTTTATTCGGTACCCCGTAAATAGATATAGTGCATGAGTAAAACCAACTTTGGTGACCTGACGCCAAACTGTGGCATTAAAGTTCACGTGATTCGCTGTGCTGCATCTTTGATGGACAGCGGACATCTAGGCATTTCAATCATTCGGCTACGTGAATCACGTTGAATTTATGCGGTACCCTGTTTTTGACCTGAATAACCTTTCTTGACCTCTGGAGATCGTCCTACTGAATAATTGTTGTTTGCCGTACTTTCGGAAGCGACAAAGGTCATATCCTGAAAAATGAACGAAATCCGGAGAGTATCCGAATAAGATGTGGAATACGAATGCGAATGCGTTGTGTGGTGTAGTTCTCGTTGGCTCGTGAAGTAGTCTAGGGTAGCTCGTTGTGGCGACAACTCCCGTTCAAAGTATTGCGGTACTTTCGCGTTATATTTGAGTCCAAGTTAAATGAAAGCCGAAAGGTGACAAGTGCCGACAGTATTTTAGCCGTCTCTGTCGGCACTACAAAGACAGTTTTACAACAGCGGCACACCCGTGCGTTTATACCGTACGGCGCGCTCGCGTCGTCTCCCTCTGGCCGCGCGCCGGCCGGGCGACAGCGCGCGACGTCAGCGTTACGCGCAGAGGCAAACCCAGTCGGTTCTCTCTGCAAAGCCGGCGGCTACGCGCCGCCGGGCGGCGGCTGCCTGCGTCCGCTGACAGTGGCGGCCGACGCGGATTCAAGGCCGACCGCGTGTGACGTCACAACGTTACGACGGCAGAGGCTACCCTCGCGCGCCGACTCTCTCGACGTATCTCGGTTGGCTGAAGGCCACATAACACGCGTAAAACATGAACAATGTTACAGTTGCTAATATGTTGGACATCACCATGAGTTGCCTTTTTCTTTGTTTAGAGGAGTGGACATAGGGGGGGGACAATGAGAGAAAGGGGAGGCGCGTCCCACACAGTATTTCAGAAGACTCGTGACGAGGCAGACCGTGGCATGACAAGCCCAGGACATGCTACGAGAGAAGCCTGGATTGCACCGAACAAGAAGTGAAAATCCAAAGGCCGAATGGCAAAAGCTCAAGGCAAATTTCCTTCGAGACCAAAGCTTAAGCTAACGATGGTGTTGCGCTAACGATGGTGGGCATGCCAATAGCGTTGAGATAACGTCGTCTCACCACGAAGCGTATGCGGTGATGCCGACACAACATGCCGCGATCTGGAACACCACACATCACCATACTGAATATAATAATATGATTCCATCTCAATGTTAGTTGGTTCAACCAAATTTAATCGCGCACCGACGCACTGCCGGATTTGGCATTGCGACCGATCTCTCGTGCGACCTTTACCGGGTACAACACGAGGCTTGTGGCTAATCGCTGTCGTGCAGTCCGGTGACTGTGTAAGCAGTGACTGTGTCAGCAGTGACTTTGTCAACAATGACTGTGTCAGCAGTGACTGTGTCTGCAGTGACTGTGTCTGCAGTGACTGTGTCGGCAGTGACTGTGTCAGCAGTGACTGTGTCAACAGTGCCGTGTCAGCAGTGACTGTGTCAGCAGTGACTGTGTCAGCAGTGACTGTGTCAGCAGTGACTGTGTCAGCAGTGACTATGTCAGCAGTGACTGTGTCGGCAGTGACTGTGTCAGCAGTGACTGTCGCACGATCTGATGGGTGGCGTTTGTAAGCTGTACCCATCGACGGCGTCACGAACTTTGGATAGGGGGGAGGGGGCATAACCGTGCTTAGTTTCATTATTTCCATGCGACTCCCATATGTGTAATGCTAAGATCCACGTTGTTTTGGGGAGGGGTACATGTGCACCCGTCCTGCCATTGGCACCGCCCATGACTAACTGAATATTTTTGAAAGAATGAACCCAAAGTAAGTAGAAAACTCCACATGATGTAACGAAATGACAACACGCGTAATGACTTGAAAGTAACTACTTCAGAGGCTAGCAATGGTTTATTATGCGGCCTATTTCTTAGTATATGAGTTTAGACGCAGTTCCGACCATCCATATAATCAATAAGCTTTGTTATTGACATGTTATTGACATGTGTTTTCTTGTCGAAACAATTTACACCATGCCGAAGAAAGAATATGTCACCAAAATGCATGTGTGCAAAAATAGTGGTGTCGCACGAAGTAGGAACGAAGTAACCAGGAGCCTCTTCAGGCAGGAAACATTATAGTTTGAAGTATAGGGGAAAGTGAGGTTAGTTGAACATACAGGTAAGTTGAGTCACCCACATTATCTCACCTCCTATGGTGTCATGAGAACTTATAAGCCACCTACCGACACTTTTTTCTTCTTTTCAAAACTTTTTTTATCCGAGTTCTTGCTGGGGTGGCTGTATGAACCAGGGTCCTATTGCTAAGCAGAGCTTGTTGCGTGAACCCTAGCCCCACCACCCGATCTATGAATACCAGTTCAACGGCAGAATTTTGACCGAAAGTTTAACGTGCCGTCAATGCACCGACACGGCCCCTATTCTAGATCGTCCCCGGCCTTATCGGGCCAGCTGCCAACTGACCCTCCCAGCCGGGGGCTAAATGCGAGCGCGCGAAGCGACTCGAACCCTGTGTCGCCAGGACAGGGGAGACCAGAGCAGGCCAACGCTCCAACCAACTGCGCTACCGGGGCGGCGAGTCTTCGAAGAAAGTCTTCATGTTTTGGTTGGACGGCGGGCCGGGAGCGGCAGATATCTAGTGAGCCCTGAACAAAAATGTGTTTTATGGTCTGAAGTAATTTTCCTTGACTTGGAAATGCTATTATTTTTCTTAATTGGTAACAGGTAGGCTTCGGATCATAGTACATAATTATAGGCATGTGCTTTCTCTTGACATCCACCAAAGCCACTTTGGGGTGGGATGGTCAGGAGATGGGCAGCCATGTTTTATCTGGAGTGAGGTGGGTATGGGTATAGTTGTGCTATCGCGACCGGGGTAAGATGAGCCGTGGATGAGCAGTGGCCTATTAATGTGTTGCGCACTGCTGATGTTTTTCTCGTGAAACATGACATAAATTGGCATACAATTATCCTTCAGCCTATTGCCGTTGAGCAGATTGTTCTGTGATGAGCTACGGTCTGACAATACCAGAGGCACAGGCGGTGAAAATCTAGGTCGAAGTATATTACGTGGTATTTTCTGATAGTTTTTATGTTTTCCCGCCAGAACATGTGAGATGGCAAAAAGTGACCACAAAAGGCCTGCAACACTAACAGTAACACTCCCCAGTAGTCGTCACAGCATTTGTTTACATAAATAATGTTTCTGATCAAGTTACCCCACCACTAGGATCAACTTTCCCCACGCCCGGGGTAAGTTGAGAAATGGTGATACGTCAGAACTACTCAAAATATCACTGATTTAGAATTGTTGGAGATAAATATTTACGTGACTCATTTGTGCCAAAAAGATCACTCTTTCAGAATATGTGCACAAATACTTAATCTGTCTCGCCACATGCGCTCAAGCCCCTCTCAATTAAAATTGGCTCAACTTACCTCAACTTCCCCTATTCAGTTTTCTTTAAACGCATAGTTCAATATGCAATATGCAATATACAAGTAGTTAAATATGTAGCTGAACAATGAGGTTCAAATATAGATGTTGGAATATGCAAGATTTCTATTCGGAAGAGAAGTTTATTTCACATTTAATAGAAGCACCAACTGTACTTCTGTCATGCGCATAGGTTATGCGAAGCAAACGAATATGCATCATAAGCACGATTGGTAGACGGAAAAACAATAATCGATGATTTAGCACAGGTATGTACATACGCCGTAAAATTGATCTACTTTCTCCAGTGGTTATGTGATGTACATACCTAACTATAGGTATATCAGCCAGCCGATTGATGATATCATAATTCGAGCATTGTAATAGTCATTGAATATCCTTGTAAGAATGAAGTGTACAAATTATTAAGACGGTAGCAAAATGTTGACAGTCATACTTCCTTGCACACATACTGCACATTGCGCATCGTACATCTCTACACCAAAATGTAGAGACATTAAGCTATGCCTCTAAAATTGCATTTCCTTCACTAAGTGAACAAGCAATGTGTTGATCAACAGCTTGATTATGTGGTACCTCTTATTTGTGAATATGAAGTCACTGCATACATTACCGATACTGTTAACATAAGAGTGCACCAACGAAGTGCATGCGACTTTGTTTTTGGTTCGGCAAATCATCGATTTCTTTACGGCCGGCCTGCAGTTGGCCAATTTATTTTTTCATCGCTTATCAACGGGAAATGGCTCAGCGTTGATTGTGGAGACGATTCGAGACGGATTTCGAAATTTTGATCCTCAACATGCCTCTACTCCCTGCAGGCCTTGCCAAAGCCAGCAGCCTTCGGCGACCTCCAACGACCTTCGGTGACCTCCGGTGGTCTCCAGAGCCGCCTCCAACTTCTTCTGGTGACCTGCAGTGGCCCTCTGCAACCTGGAACAACTCTGGTGACCTTCGGTGTCCTCTGGCGGCAGTCGATGGCCCACAGCGGTGGGGAGAACGGCGTCGACTTTTACGACAGTCTTGCTGACTGCAAGGGAATAGGTGAGCTACGCACCTGTCTCGGTGATGCGCCCAAAGTCTATAGGCGTTTCCAGCATTTCACTCGGGGGTGGACGGGTGAGATGTGAAATAAACCCACATGATCTCACCTTTTTAATCTCACCGTCGCCAGGTGAAGAGAGAACAAGTTATTCATCATGATACATTTTCAAAGATTTTGTGGAAAATCAGGCTGAAAGAAAGCCTACACTCTGCTCACTTTCTGTTGTTCTCCACTCTTTTGATTTCAGGAGACGTTTGACAGTGACTTGTGCATCTCTATCATTTGGGTTTCTCGAGGAAAAGCTTTTATGGCATTTGAAAGGCAATTGAATTCAGGTAGAAAACGTTAAAAGCTGCAAGAGAGGGAAACGGTGCCTAATTTTGTTTAATTGTGGAGGGGGAGGTAAATGAATCGCATACCTCGAGGGGATCTGGAGATCATGAAGAATGCGAGCCAAACGTTCTGAAGAAGACCGAAAGAAGAATCTTCCGCGTGTAGCTTACATTATGTTGAAGATAAATGTTCTTTGAAGTATCATATATGTACATTGTGAGCTCGTACAGTGGATTGACAACACTAATGACAGGGAAGGTAGCAATTTCATATTACTTCTTGCACCTGCTGTGCTCGTTCTACTACTCACTGACAACGCTCACTCTGTACATGGACGCTGCCGCCGCTGGGCTGCTTCAGGGCCGGCCTCTACATAATATTTTATTTTTGAGGGGCTTATAATATTTTATTTTTGGTGGCAGCTTTTCACCTCACATGGAAAGCTGCAAAGATTCCGGGAAATTCGGTATCTTCCTGAAGCCTCCCAGTTTCTGTGTCAGGTGAGATCTGAATCGAGGGGATGGGCTCGCCCGACGGTGCTGCCACGAGTCCGCCGGGCGGGCCTCTGTCGGGGTCAATGCCACCATGACCCGAGGGCGTGCCTGATTCGTCGGCTATCTTGCCTGTCTGACCTGTCATTAAAGGGACTAGGGCTAAGAATGGTTAAGGTGCTGAGCTCTGGGTATCAAAGGTCCCGGGTTCAACACTCGCACCACTCGGGACATTTCCCAATCCCGCGGCCCACCGGCGGAACAGTGTGGGCGGCGCCATTAGCTGTGATCGTGCAGAAAGTGCGTCGTGAAACACCCAATAAACAAACCAACAGACCTGTCATTAAAGATGCTATGTCTTTAAAGATGATGATGCCATGTTGTTAACGCTAGCTTTGAATGGGCTGTGAAACTATTGTGTAGCATTGTGTATTAGAAAACAGCAAACATGCTTTTTCTGTTCCGCCATACTAGCAATGGAAGGATCATCTTCATTGCGGCTTTGCTTACTAACTGCTGAAGAAAAAAAAGCTTTCTACATAGCAACAGCCAGCAATAGCAATAGCTATGTGTACGGCATGTACGTCGATCTGTAAAGATTTAAAAGAGTGGAAACCGCGAAATAGCCTACCATGTGATGACCGTGAACAAAAAATGTATTGGCTCCACGACGGTGAGGCGAGATCGGTTGCTTGTGTCTGAGTTAGACGGCATGGGAAGTAGAGCGTAGCACGGGTTGGATATACGTACCGCCATCCGATTCCTACGGATCACGGAGCTTCGCTGTGGGCATCTTGATTTTCCAGTGCGGCACCCGGACCCGCGAGAGTGTGCTTTTTCTTCGGTGCCCTCCAGTGAAGGAAACGATTGGGGGCTGGGGGACACTTGGGAGGAACTTGGGAATTAGACCCCGCAGTTTTTCCTCTTACAAAATTCCCTGCTATAGGTTCATGTGAAGTCGTAGAGCGGCAGCTTTTCGTCAGATGCCGGTTGTCGAAATTTCCAGAGTCGGAGAGGGTCGCTGCAACTCGAACAGCGCAACGGAGGAGGTTAATTTAACCAGCCCCTTTGCGAGTAAGTGTAGTTATGAACTAATCGAAAAGAGACGACTGAACTCGGAAACGGGCCGTGTGAAGTCGTACAGGGGCCATCTGGGGAATGAGCAAGTGATACGACCTAAAGAAGGACGACTTGATTCGGAGAGCGGCCTTCTAAGGCCGCTAAGGGACCATCTGAAGTAAAGTAGGGTTATCTAAGCTTGGAGAGGGACTATCTAATGTAGTAAAGAGGCCATCTATGGTTGGAGAGGGGCCTTAAAAATTCGAGATAGCGTCCATCTAAATTTAGAATGTTAAGCTGAAAGGGGATCATCTCAGGCACGAAAGGGGCCGATCTGAGTAGGTGAGGGGCTGTCTTAATTCGGAGGTGCCGAAATAAATCTGACAGGAGCCATCTAAAGTCGGCAGGGGCTGTATTAAGTCGGTGAGTGGCCGACTGAAGTCGGCGCTAGGCCGTCTAAAGTTGGGAGGGGTCGTCTGAAGCATGCGCGTCCCTTTATGTATGTACCTTTGGTGGCGCCCAAGCCCTATCACTAATGATTTGAGGCCCACAGAAGTTGTCTGGGCCTTACTAAAGCTTCTCTAAGTTACTATGGAGGTCTTTTTCAGGATAATTAAGTTGTATCTGAACAGTAAACAACTTCAACTTGTTCTGTGTATTTTGACATTTGTAGGCACCTCACACTACCTATGAATGTATGCAGGTGCTTGAATGAATACACATAGGTTTGCCCATATAGCACCACTAACCATTGGTGGAAGCTTCTAAAATATTAAAGTTGTGTCTTTTGCTTCGGCACTGCGGATTTCGATTTCGCGTTAGTAGCGGTGGTGCAGCGTTTGCCGTACGTGATATAACCATTCGACTTTTCGGCCATGATGCATTCTAATTAAATCAGAATAAAAATGAGTTCAATATGTTTCCTTTTAGTGTTAAAACCTACCCTATAATAAAATGAAGCACATTTGTTGTACTTCACAAACGATTATATTCACCGGAACCAGGAATCTGATTGTTTTCGGTGCTTTGTGCTCCACATTGTACAGATAGCGTTTGAAGTTAAACAATCATGGCCAAACATAATGGGAATGGGATTGACAGAAGGTTAGTCGACGGTTGACCTGCATCCGCACATATCATAAGACGATAATCCAATACTGACACTGCGATTGTGGTCATAGCCTACCCAATGATGTAGATTACACATTTGAAAATGCAAATCATCTGATTCTTGTCTCAATTTTCTGAAGGTAAAACTAGGCATTGAGGTCCAAATTCGAGGAACGTTCAGTGTTGCTCTCTCCACGCTTCTTGGACAATCTTGGCTAGGCCCACAGGTCAGGTTTTGGGCCCGCCAATAAATTTCATCAAAGGACACCTCTGGTCTTAGGTAGAGGAGGGACCGTTTTAAGTCGGGAGGAGCTGTTATAAGTCGGATGAGGTAGGGCGAGGGGCGTCGGAAGTCGGAGGGGGCGGTTAAAGGTCGGATAACTAAAGGTCTTCCTGAACTGTGGGGTCGAACCCCACAGGAAATTACTGCTGGGACACCTACACCACATACCCCACGATGGAGTCGCCGTTGGATTCACTGGTGCGGTGGTGTAGACAGAGTTCAAACAAGAAGCTCAGCTTGTCGTAGACTCAAAAGAGGCATGCTGGGAAATGAGAAATACAGGACAGGATCTTTCCGCTTAGTGCTGTCCTTTTCATACCTTAATAGTATTTTTTCACACCAGATTTTGCAGCGGTCAAGCAATGCGGCTTATATATGATCAACACATAACAACAAGCTCCGTGTTGATGTGTTCAGCGCATGCATTGTAGGGTCTCGTCCACATTCATTACACCATATATTTTCAGACATTTGAGCCCTCCCGATAATTTTCATAAAGCAATACCCCTGTCCCCAACTTTGAAAGAGTTCCTACGCCTCTGTTTGTATCAACTGGGTAGATATGCTCATCGCTATAACTCCCTACTTTATATTTATGAAAAATGTTCTATATCGTATGATATACTTTTTTCAGACAAAATCAACGTTAGGTAGGCTAGTACTAGCATACTGCCACTGGCGGGTCAAGGGCGGGGGAAGCCGACGTTGTGTGCCCCTCCCCCGATGAAGATGTGGCGTCCCTTCGACTGGAAAAACGAGCCCCTTCAAGACGCTCGAATGCACTTCCCCTCCCCGATTCCCGCTTAATGAGTTTTCACCTGATGGCACCCCTCAGAATAGAAATGCACCTCCTCCGAAGAAATGGTGCCCCTCTGAAAAAAATTGCCCCATACCCAGGATAAAAATGATCCGAGATTTGTCTCTACCTACTACTTACCTGCCATTTTGATGAGAAGTGCCTGAAAATACCTGCAAGTACAAGCCAATCATCACCAATTTCCTTCCAACTTTAATGCTAATTTGGTAGTAGTATTTGTATTCGGAGTCATCGTTATCTTTTGACACAATTCTCCGATCCTAATCACAGATAGAACCTTTAAATTCCCAGTCGCCGCGAACGAGTCGCTTTGCGCTTATTGCCATCACGCTGATACCAGTGCTCTACCAGTCATCAAGGCCACTTTTGTTTACAATTTTTCAGGTTAAATTAAGTAGGACCACATGTGTTGGGCATCATTAGAAACTGCGTTCAAAACTGCATGGGGTCGTGGTATTGATTTTTCCCCAACGGTGATCACAAAGCTGCGAACTGGCTTTTAAAATGCTGCCACAATCTCCATGCTATTCCTGGTTGAGTGTTATTAAAATAGCCACTTCTGCTATTCCTGTGGAGTTGTGGGCAAATTCGGCTCCGGGGCGATCACATATCCGTTGCGGAGTCAAATGAACCATCCTGCATTAATCATAGTATCGTCAATCATGTCTATAGCTATATGCCATGGGGTTGAAACTTGCATTAGCAACGCCCACCACACGTATCGCGATCCTCGTAGCGGCGCCGAGGCAATGCACATTTCTAACAATATTATTCAGACAAAAGCAGAACCTTTGTGCGCGCCACCGGCGCCAGCAACTGGAGCTGACTGGGGCTAGTGCGCGCGCACTGGGCCCACGCGGCAGTTTGCAGCGTGCCACGCGCCACTCCTTCCCTCCCCATTACGTCATCCGCAGACAAGCAGGTCGCGATCCATCAGACGAGGGGCTCGGCATGGGTGTGCACCTCAACGGTGCTTTCCCATTGGCTGACGCGCGACCTTGGGGCAATGTGGGGCGACGCGGCTGCGGTGCCAGGAGTGGTACCAGTGGCGGCGGACAGGTGGCGGGCCAGTCGCCAGTGGTCAATGCGATCGTTGCGCGGAAGAGAGTCGGAGTCAGTGGAAGGGGAACTGCGGGGTCAGCCGGGCAGTCGGTACTTGATTCGGTATCGTGACTTCTTCAGCGCTCCTTCGAAGGAAAATGGTAGCAAGCGTCTCGAGAGACCCACAAACCGGTAAGTTGACGGTTGCCTAAAATTGGGAGCAATAGCTCCACCACGTTATTTTGATTGTGGGGGACGGGGTAGCAAAGGCGATGCCAAAAATATGCTTTTCGTGTCGTTTTTCACTCGTATATTTCCAACACAGTATACAGTTCATGAAAAGGCGAGGTCTTGTCACGGCACAACCTTCGTGAGCAAGGGCTTAGGATCGCAAGATCAGTGTATGTGTGTGTGGGGGGGGGGGGCTCAGCCCTGGGTCGACCAACCTAGGGTACCCCCAAATACCAATTTCTCTATCCAGGGACAAAATAATCAGGACACGGTTAAACGAAAACTACTACCGAATATGGAGAATTCACTTAGTGCCGAAACGACTTCTTCCCCTTTCGCTCCGCAGTATGCCTAATTTCATTGTTTTTGCGATAGGTATATATGTTAGTTCAGATTTCCGTCGATCAAAACGATTGAAAACAGTACGAAAAGAAGCATGCAACCATCATACCGAACTCCACATTGCGGTCAGTGCTAAATGACTGGTGTGATTATCGATTTGACTAAACTTAAAATAGGATTGCTTGTACTATTTCAACTTATCAAAGGGGACAGTCACCACCAATACTAAAAAATACCTAGAAGAACCGCGAGAATAGCGTCACCACTCATTGTAAATTTTGGGCAATCTTGCACTACCTAGGTTGAATACGATTAGTATGTTGTACTCGACATTTATGCAGCATTGTTTAAATTTTCATGGGTTTGAGTTCCAAAGTTGGTGAGGGGGGCTAGCTGCCAAGTTGGGGGGGGGGGGTGGAGCCCTCCAAACTGAATATGATCCTAAACCCCTGTTCGTGAAAAATATCCCCAACGGGCCACATACGCCATGCACGGCCCTCTGTGGTGCCTGGGCTTGGTGCCAAAGATGATCATTTTGTCATTTTTTTCAGTCATTTTGATGATCCATGACATTTTCGGTACATCTCACTTCAGTCCCACTTTTCAAAAATTTTGGAATATTTTGTGCATCTTACATATTCCAAATTAGCTGGGTGCCTCTCACCAAACAACATTCTGTCTCCTCACCAATATGCCTACAGGCCTAGCCACTGTACGGAGGACGCCGTGCTCGATGCTGTGCCCTTCGATGCTTCGACAGAATCGACTTCAGCACTGACAGAGGCGAACTTTCAACCATCACAACAGCGGATTTGAGTAAAGCCCTTGATCTGGGATGAAAAAGGATGTGTCACTGACGGAATCTCAACTGGCCAAATTTGTCCCAAATGACCTTTTGCACATAATTAGGTGCTGAGTGGCTCCTACAAACTACGGCATAGTAGGGTGGTGGTAAGTATTTTGGTATGATTTACTTCGAATTAAGACTTAGCATTATTTGGATAGGAGGGAGAGGGCGGCGTATTCCTGTGTTTTGTGTGTGCTGTTCCATGACCTTTTGTGACAGAAACGAGAAACTCGGTGAATTTTCCTAACTTATTTTTTTCTACCTCATGCCAAAAATCTTAGTTTCGTAACAATATTGAAGGCGGCTCCAGTGATACATATTTTTACTCTGACCTATTGTTTTAAGAAAACTTAGAAACAGCACATGCATATGCATATTTTCATTGTGTTGCTATTCAGGTTATTGTAATTTCGAATTGAACTTCATACTACCATGCTTACCACCATAGATGCTTATTTTGAGCCTTACCATGTCAGGGGCGGACAGGGGAGGAACAAATGGGCAACATGTAATCGGCTTTCTCAAAGCGTCATCATTTACGTCACAGTCGGAAAGTTTGGAGCCTGGAGTGAATTCGCGACACACGATAATAATGCATCGCGAGCAGAAGCGGAGCCAGGAGACTGGCAATGGCGGATCCAGGACGTGACGAGACACACTCAGGACGTGCCCAACCCAGACCACTACAAGCAGTGGCGCGACGAGGGCAACACTTCGCCAGTGACGGATCTAGGAGGGGAAGAGCGAATTCAGGATAAGCGACTAATAAATTACACGCGGTGGCGGAACCACGATACTTCCCAATGGCCAATGATCGCAGTGGCATTCCCACTCAGGCCTCCCGGGATCCTCCCTGTCGAGATTCCCTGTCCCTGTAGCATAATTCCCTGTCGAGGCCGCCGGTGAAAACCTCACGATAAGCTAACCGATATTACAAAGGGGTGTAGTGGTCTGGTGACCGGCGGGCGGGGATGAGATGAAAGAGTACTGGTCTTCACCAATGGCGGTCCATTGGTACCGGAGTGCCGTGATACTGAGTATTTGTGTGTGTGTGTGTGTGTGTGTGTGTGTGTGTGTGTGTGTGTGTATGTATGTATGTATGTATGTGCGTTGACGGCTTGGTCTACACATGCATGTTCCTGTGGGTGATTCGTGCTCACGTAAAACTGTAAGTCAGGTGCATCTGACATATGGGAACAAGTATTGATATTACGACTTATGTGCAATTTACATATGCATTGTGATGTGAGTGATTCAGACTGAAGCAGAACTGTAAGTCGAAGCATACATCTGAAATGTATGGAAAAAATATTGATATTACGTGAGAATGAAAAACAAACTAGATATTTGTGGTCAGTGTCCTGAAATTCTCAAATTTGAGTGCAGGATCATACTTAATGACATTTCGTTTCACATTACCTGACATCACTCATTCTGGTTACCTTCAAGATGTCCACTATTGTCTACACCCATTTCATTCATGCCGACATGTTAATCTCTACATGCGATTAGATAGGTGAAATACCGGGTATTTCAAGCCTGCGTCAGATTTTACGGCGCAACGTCTAAGTGAATGAGCTTGATTGCTACATGTTTGAATTATAAGTCCGATGTGACTAGCGTAATTCAAATTCATACTTGAATCCACTCACATGATAACCGACAAATACTAGCATCATTCTTGTAAGTTCCTGTAAGTATTGACATGCACCGACATTATTCGAAACTACATGGATCCATCGAGAATGACCTGTCTTCTCCTGAACTTAACCGTCCCCGCTTCGCATGTTGCGTTTAAGTTACCCACACCACACCGTATTGGCCGTCTCTTCCCCGCATCCAACCGCCGCCCCCGCCCCCGCCTGCTCCCCGCCACACCTCCGCCTCCTCTCATCAGGTGTGTGCCGCCCGCCCGTTACAGTGAGGCCACTGGCCCCGGTACCTGTGTATGCGTGTGCGTGTGCCTGCGAGTGTGATGCCAACGGCCTCCGCCGGCCTTGGTTTGCGTCACGGCCGCCGCGCGCGGGAAAGTCGTGTGACGTCAGTCAGTTTGCAGCTTACACGCGTGGCGTGCCTGTGGTCGCCCCCACGGGCGTCGGAAGAACAGCTCGGGGGGAAAGGGGACCATGGGCATCTCTGTCGGATCACGGGCACCTCTGTCGGATCGGGGTCACCTCTGCCGGACACGAGCACCTCTGCCGGGCCACGGGCACCAATGTCGGACGACGGGCACCAATGTCGGATCACGGGCTCCTCTGCTGGACCACGGGCACCTTTGCCGGACCATGAGCATCTCTGCCGGACCACGGGCATCTCTGCCGAACACAATTCGTCTTGTGACCGTTGAATGATGCTTTCGTCAACCGTTGAAGCACCTCTTTTTTCGGTATGCTTCATTCATGTTGTAGGAACTGGTGTTGAACTTTATCCGTAACTTGTCACCAGGAATGTTACAGTGGAGTGCCAAACTGTTGTCGGAACTCGTGTTGAACTCTCCGCGTGACTTCCCACCAGGAATGGAGTGCCAAGCTTTTGTTGGCTTGCTTGATATTTTACCTGACCTTGCAGAACCTTGGAGTCATTTTTAATGTCTTCGCTGAGGAAGTTTTCATTTTTGAACATTTAATCCGTTATGTCTCATAACTATATACGGATAGCTGTGTTGCAAACCAGCGTTCAAATATCTGAAGGTTATCAAACTGAGAACATGGATATATACTACACTGTACGGGAACATAATGCGCCTTTCTCCATAGCTGCTGCTTCCCTGGAAAATTAGCGACAGCAAGCTGAAGAAGAAAACAAAATGGGCCTTGCAAATGACCGAAAAAAACCTCAATTGGCGGGAAAAGAGTTGTATTTTCTTCTTGGAAACTAACATATCAGAGCATGTTCTGAACAAACAAAAAGTGTGATTCGAGTGGGACATCCGGGTCAAGAAAGGTCACTGGCTCAAATCTACAAACAATGTCAATTATGCATGCTACGGACGTTTGCGACCTCAACGACATATAGCGTTTTATGTTTGCATCCAGGCAAAAACTTAAAATGGCGATTAAGAAAGCTCATCTCTGGTGATCTTTGCAGAAAATGCCGTGGCTATAATCCAAAAAACGTTGGAGTCACGGGCTTGAATAGGTGAAATATACGCGTACGATTATCCTATCGCACAATGTTGCACGAGATGCGTACCACGAGGGTGTACGGCTTTGGTCGATTTGTCATGGACAGCACCACCTGCAGGTGTCTGTTAAGGTGGGCGGGCGTTAAGGTGGGCGGTAGCTGCCATCACCTGTAGGTGCCTCTGTTAAGAGGGACGTGTAGCTGACATCACGTCACGTCTGCAGGTGCCTCTGTTAAAGTCGGTGTGTAACAAGATACTATCACGTCACGTCGGCAGGTGCCTCTGTTAATATGGGCGTGTAACTACAATCACGTCACGTCTGCAGGTGCCTCTGTTAAGGTGGGCGAGCTGCAGCTGGCCGGTGACCTAGGCAGCAAGTGTGACCCGGCCACCATACCGTGCGTGTTCGCGCCAGACGACAGCCGGGTCGCCTGGTCATGCGGACAGAGGAGGGTGGTCATCCTGCCGTGGAACCGCCACAGGAGCTGCCTGTGAGTACACGCTCATCTGTGCGGCCGTCTGGCCGTCCGTTCTGCCGCTTCACACCATCGACAGCAGACTGCTGTGAGGTCGTGGCGTCGGGAAACATCTGTGCGGCCGTTTGGCCGTCCGTTCTGCCGCTTCACACCATCGACAGTCGACTGCTGGGAGGTCGTGGCGTCGGGAAACATCTGTGCGGCCGTCTGGCCGTCCGTTCTGCCGCTTCACACCATCGACAGCCGACTGCTGGGAGGTCGTGGCGTCGGGAAACATCTGTGCGGCCGTCTGGCCGTCCGTTCTGCCGCTTCACACCATCGACAGCCGACTGCTGGGAGGTCGTGGCGTCGGGAAACATCTGTGCGGCCGTCTGGCCGTCCGTTCTGCCGCTTCACACCATCGACAGCCGACTGCTGGGAGGTCGTGGCGTCGGGAAACATCTGTGCGGCCGTCTGGCCGTCCGTTCTGCCGCTTCACACCATCGACAGCCCACTGCTGTGAGGTCGTGGCGTCTGGACATTTTTTTTACCTTCCTCCGACAAGCACGCTTCGAGGTGATATTGCGCCACCCGTGAGGATTAATAACTGGCTGCTATAGCAGTATCGTATATTGTTTATAATACAGTTCTTGACGAAAAATGACCCTGGTAGTCGAAGCGCCTCCAAACTCCAACTCATCAACAGCCGACAAACATCCTCACGTCGTGACAGGCACTGGCGGGTCTATAAAGTTGGTTCGGTCGGGGTGGGGGTGGGGGTGGGGGTGAGTGTGGAGGTGGGGGCGGGGGCGGAGGCGGGGCACTACGGCTTTTAAGCGGCCACCATTTCTTCGGAGAAGCGTCACCGATCGGGATAAATTGGAGAAGGTGCACTGGGAGCCTTCCCAACGCGCGCCGGTGTCTCATGTCTCAGGCGCGTTCGCTGTGCGTGTCGTCGGGGCGCATTCGAGCCTTCCGTTGGGATGCTTTCGGCTGAAAAAAAAACGTTCGAGGAGGCTGCCAATAAGACATGGTTATGCACCTAGCGCCTTCGCCCTTTGTTCATTATCTCCCTTCCGGTTCCCCAGCATTGGCTGGTAGTGGCCGTAGCCCTCCGCGTCGGCTTGTTTGTAGGTCTAAGGCGCCTTGGAACAACCGACAAAGGACAAGTTTCACGTAATGGGTTTTTGGTTGCGAAAAAACGGAAATAATACTTCGTAGACTAAACTGAAATATGTTTATCACGGGAGAAGCATTTACAGCAAAATTTAATAATTTCACTTTGGTGTTGCCATCGATTTCAAAACCTTCTCGTAGCAATGACGTCACATATGTGGAGTCTCGAAGCGGCCAAGCCTGAAACGCACAGTGAACCATACGTTGAATTGTTCCATGCGAAGTTTTTCAACCGATTCGTGTCATGGATACTAAGGCGAGGGCTTGTGATACTGAAATGTTACCAATTTTTACGAAAATGTGAAGCTTGGAAGGGTAGGTAATCTATTATGGTTGTAATACAGCAACTAACATTTTTGTTTCCAATCCGGCGCAGTGCGGTGCGTACAAACAGCAAAAGCTTGTACTATGTTTGTGGGTAAAATGAGTAAAATAATGGAAAAGATAATGACCTAAACTATGTGTGGCTTAGCTGACCAAACTCCATGGCTTCCCCTCAACAAAACAGAAGCTGATTATACCTAATTCCATAATTGGCATTCCATAGTGGAGTAAACTGCAAGCTGCATCCCAATGTAAGTACTTGATAAATGATCACTGAATAGCATGCCAAGTTTATTTTAATTTGTGAATATTGCACATTTCACATCACATGATTGGTAAAATATATGAGCAAATATATAGAGATGCAGTTGAAATGCACATGTGTATTGTGATACATAGGCGTAGGAACGTCTCAAAAAGTTGGTGGGCCAGGGTCAACAGCGGGGGCACACCCAGGAATTTCGCAGAGTACCATGGTTGAGCACTTTTAGATAGAGCACCCGATAATTTTAATAGTGAACTCACAACTTTCACCGCTAAGGGAGGGGGGGGAGGCCCCCTGGGCGCGCCTATGACTAACAGCAACTTGTGGTCCTGAAAAAGAACGATCAACGCAGTAGAAGTACTTTCCAATTCACACTTCTCGCTGGACTTGGAACTCTTTTCACGACCGATGTATTCTTTTGTAATAGCAGGTTTATCTTCCTGGTGCGAGTGAAACTATTTAGTATTACTGTTCAAACACAATTTCTTCAACTTCCGCTATATGGTGAGTGTGTGTGTGGGGGGGGGGAGGGTGGCAAGCTCATTACAGCCTCCATCATGGGTATGTGGTGTGCCCTAGTTTCCATGATATAGTACAATACGTCTTTAAGATGTCGTCCGTTGTAAATATTCACCGATGTTGGTGAGGAGAAAGAATCAGGAAGAACGTAGCTTACTTGCTGGCCCATGGCAAAAGAAGTATCATTACTGATGCTGGAGAGGATGAGAAACAGGAAAGACGGGTGATCGCTGGTTGAAAATTATTTGATCCGTTGTGTGGCAGACCAAGATTGGACCAAGATTGGAACCAAGATTGGAAGATTGACAGACTAGGGCAAAGAAAAACGCAGTAAATAAAAATGCATGGTATGGTGTTCGTCCTCATGGCCTAACTCCAACAGGTGGTCAGTGAGGTGATCAGTCACCTCAATCATCTCTGTAGTACACATCGTGCACCTTAGAATATCCGCCACTTGAAACGAAATGCTACAATTACATCATGTGGCACCCGGATGAAACTGAATGAAAGCGCTTATTTTGTGGACCAACAAAACAGTGGACCAACAGTGCAAAACAGCTGACAGGTGACAACACACGGCACCTCGTAAAGTCATAACGTGTTCAGACTTGAGAGCCACAAGGGCCCATCCTGAATGCAATTCGATGATTAGTTCTCTTCTTCCCACGTTTTCTGGTGGCTAAGAAATCCGGATAACCGCTGAGCTTTGATGCACCTCATCTCTTTGGTTAGATACGCTCCCAGATTGGCTACCGAACTGAGGCTCTAGCTAGGTGTTCTTTTTTGGACCTTTCCATTTTACTTTGTCCGTGGATGTGATTTAGGGCTCCAACCAATTTTTGGTAGGGGCCCGGCACATTTTGGTGACCCAGGCTCTTTTTAAGAGCTTTAGTGTTTTTTTTTGTGCACCGACGATATTTTTTAGTTATCGGCGCCTTTTCGCAAACCCCGAAGTATTTATTTAGTGCCTGGTCTTTTTGTTCCTTTTCTAGGACAATATCGATTTTTGAGGGCCCAGCCTGTTTTTGAGGCTCCTATGCGGTCTCTAAGCCCGATGTGCATTGAGGGACCCGTTGTGTTTTGTTTTTAACTGCCGGTGTGGTTATTTAGAGCTGCAACGCATGTTTTAAGGCCCTCCCGCTTTTTTTTGCCAGACTCGGTACGCTTTGTAGGGACCGGTGCATTTTCGTCCTTCAGTTGTGCTCTTAGGGTCCCGCTGTGTTTATTTAGGGTTCCTCGCTCAAATGTGTGGGATCCCAGCACGATATTGTGGGATCCGGTATAATTTCTCGGGGTCCCGTCGCTACTTTTCGGGCCCAGGCGCGTGGTTCCGGGTGGATCAGACGCCAGCTTTCTGTGCTCGACGCAATTTTGGGATGACTTCTGAATTATGTAAAGTCCGAACCACGGCCTGATTTTTCGGGCCCTCGATGACATTTGTTATGTCCCGCCGCGATTTTTCGAGCTCCAGTGCGTTTTTCGGTGCCGTATGCTATTTGTTAAGGCATCTGGTGGTACGTTTGGGCTAAGGAGCGATTTTCCTAGCTCAGACATATATTTTTAGAAATCTCTCTTTATTTTGGAGAGCTCCGGCTTGATTCCTGTCCGGTTCCGATGTGTTTTTGGTTCACGCTGTGCTTATTTGGTGCCATCGACACCAATTTTTGGGAGCCCCGGGGGAATTTTTGATGCCCCGACCAGAATGTTTGAGACTACCGACAAGAATTTTGGGTCCCAATCGCGATATTGGGGGGGGCTTGGCGCTAGTTCGCCTTGCACGTTGGACTTAACTGTGCCCCAGCGCGATTTTGGCGTTTCCGGGCGCAAATGTTCGGGCCCGGTGCAAGTTCTTGGTGCCCGCTGCATTTATTTATAACCGCTAATTCTGGAGCCACGATGCGAATTTATGGAGCCTCAGAACCATTTTTGGGGACCCAGCGCGATTCTTGGGTTCTTGAGGGTCCACCTCTTCAGGATGGAGGGGGGGGGATTTACCTCCTTGGTATACCACTGTGGCAGCTCAACGAGTTTTTTTTTAGCCAATGGTACCCTTCAGAGTAGAAAGGCCCTTAGGAGAACTTTCTTTCGGGACCTGTTCTGAATGTTCCGTTACTCGGGTTGTCTCGATGGAGTTCCTTTGTGATTTTTGTGGTCGACTTCTATTTTCTTGTAGGCGTCCTGCGCGATATTTTTGGGCCCCGTTACGATTCTTCGGGTTCCGGTGGATTTTTTTTTCGGTGCTCCAAAGCGATTCTTTTCCGGGGCCCGACGTGTTTTTGGGGTCTTCGGCGCATTTTTTTTGTGACCGCAGATTGACATTCCGGGTAGGAATTGATTTTTGGGAAGCCAGCTGCGACTTGTGGGGCTTTGGCACGACTTTTTGGGCCCCCAGTGTGATTTCCATGGGCAGCGGTGCGACGTTTTTTGGTCTAAGTGCGATTTTTAGACCCTGTCGTCATAAGTTGGGATGCCTATCGAGAGTTTTAGTGGCCTCGACACGTCTTTGGGGGCCCAACAAGTTTTTGTTTCTTTTGGAGCGATTGCTGACTTGAATGCTAATTTTCGAATGATTTTCCCCAGAATGATCTTCCATGTCCGGACTGTTTTTTCGTTGCTCCGGCTTCATTTATTGGGTGTTCCCGATGGGACTTTTGGGGCCCCGGTGCGACCTGTCAAGCAAGCCCCAAGCGTGATTTTCAGGGGCCCGGGCGCGACTTTTTGGTACCTTCAGGTTCAACGTGATTTTCAGTGGCCCAGGCTCAACCTTTTGGGGTCTACGTTGCGATTTTCAAGAATCTCGACACGACTTTTTGACCCCAGCGTGATTTTCGGGTCCCAGGCGTGAACTTTTGAGGGCTCCAGCGTGATTTTCAGAGGCCCAGCCCGTCTTTTTGTAGCCCCCATCGTGATTTTCAAGGACCACGGCACGACTATTTTTTGTGCTCCCAGCGTTCTTTCCAAGGGCACCGATCAGACTTTTTTGGGGGCCAAAGGGCAATTATCAGGGGCCCCGACCCGACCTTTTGGAACCCATCGTGATTTTGTCGGCCTGGCCAGCCTTTTTGGGGCTCGGCGTGATTTTCGGGGGCCCTGACGCAACTTCTCGGGATCCCGGCGCGACTTTTTTGGAGCCCCAGCGGTATTTTCATGGACCTGGTCCCACATTTGGAAGCCCTCAGCGTCATTTTTAGGGTCCCGGAACGATTTTTGAGGTCCAAATGTGATTTTCAGGGGCCTTGGTGGGATTTTATGGGCCCCAGCGTCATTTTCAGGGGCCTCTGCGCGACTTTTTTTCGGGCCCCAATGTTATTTTTATGGACCCCGGTGCGATTGTTTGGGACACCAGCGGGATTTTTAGGGAGCTTGGCGCTATTTTCCCGAACCCCGGCTCGATTACTGGAGGCTCACAACCTCTCAGGGGTGGGGGGGGGGGTGACTACTCCAATGCCACCCCCCCCCCCCCTTTGGGTACGGCACTGCGCATGCCCCAATGATTGTATAGCTTAACAATGACGTCTATGGAGTACATGGCACAAAATCGACATTACTGTGCCCATTTAACTGCTTGCACCATAAGTAGTGTTTTCAGAAATATACACCCTGCGATCGGCCTAAATTCATTTCCATATCTTCGGGGTTCTTAAATCTGAGCTTGGACGCACACATCACTGGACGACGAAAAGACTTGATAGTAGTCTCCGTTGTAATTCGGTGTTCTAGTACTTTTAATCCAAATGTCTTCATTGAATAGATTCTGGGATCACCGTCTTTGCTAAACAGAGATTGTTGCATATACCATGAGCCCACCATCTGACCGAACCATTTCTGTTCAACGACATAACTTGAATTAAATGTTTAACGTTCTGTCAATGCCACTACGCAGATACCCAGCTAGAAATCTACTCCGGTCAGTTGCCATGTTCGTCATGTGCCTTGTCAGGTTACATAACAAGCATCACTCATGACTCGTCACATCATCACTCTTCATATCACTCCTCATGTGACCTTGTCAGGTCACATCACGAGCGCCTAATCCTCACGGGGGATTCTGAAATCCCGAGGAGGCGTTATCGCACTTGAAGTTGATATATGGTGTGGACTTCACTATTGTATCTATTCTACCATAATAAATGATGGAAAGAGTATTTTGCTATGTTGGATGCCAGCAACGATGATACCCAGACATCTCACTCAAAAGGTTGGATATCTGTGTGCTGTGCCCAACTGTGAAAATCCATTGAAAAATGAAAATTTGTACGTTCTATTCCATACTACAGCCACGCAATAGATGTATCGTGGCAGTGATTTGTATGCTTTAAGAATCAAAATGCATGTAAATGTTGAAGTGTATGGCAGCTAGGACCAAGGCCATATATATTACATGACTATGTAATATCAAGGCAAGGAACTTGCACTTGTGAATTGTATGTCTTACCTTGATAGTGTTACGTTACTGCATTCAGCCTTAATAATTTTATATTGTACTTTTAGTTGTAGGCAATATTAATGAAATCAATGTTAAATATATTAACAGTAAAAAAACTCCAGTGAAACTCTAATATGAATGTATTTAGTTACTGGCTGGCACCTGATCTGCTTTATATACTTTTTATGACATAATATAAGGTTTGAATATCCATACGTATATTGCATTACATCAACTCATGATGTAATGCATGTACAATGCAATGGGCCATGAATTAATTGCGTTGTTTTAAGGTCATGCCCAAGCGTGCATAAAGACATAAAGACATAAAAGATCAGTGCAACTATGAGCCACAAGGGCCCTTCTTGGTTGCACTCTGTACACTGAACCAGTTGTCCATCAAATGTGTTGATCAACTCTCCCTGGAATACAGAAAAACAAGCCCCCTATTCTTATAATGATTGTCTATGCTGTTCTTAAAGATGTTCAGTGTGTTGCTACTGACAATGGTTTCTGGCAGCTGGTTCCAGTGTTCTACTACCCTATTGGTGAAGAAGGACTGTCTTAACCTTGTCCTGCTGTGATTAACTTTAATTTTGAATTGATGACCTCTAATTGCATCATTTCTGTTAAATTCAAACAGTTCCCTGAGATAACCCTGTTCCTGACCATGAACAAATTTAAAGACCTCGATGAGATCTCCTCTCAGCCTTCTATGTCTAAGTGAAAACATATTCAATTTCTTCAATCTTTCCTCATATGCCAGGTTGCCCATACCATTCACCATTTTTGTTGCCCTCTTTTGTACTCTCTCTAAAAGCCAACAATCTTTTTCATAACTAGGGGACCAAGCTTGGACACAATATTCCAGATGTGGCCTGACATATGCACAATAAAGCTTCGTGATGACTTCCTCACTTTTGTATGATACATTCCTATTTATTGCCCCAAGCATTCTTAGTGCCTTCTTCCTGGCTTCTTTGGTCTGTTCTGATGCCCTCAATTTTGTGTTAAAAATAACACCTAAGTCCTTCTCCTGCTGAGTCACAGATAGTACTTGGCCACCCATCAAGTATGCAGCCTTGATATGCTGCCTACCTACATGCATGATTTTGCACTTATCAAAATTAAATTTCATTTGCCATTTTTCGGACCACTTCACAAGCTCGTCTAAGTCTTTCTGCAGCAAGACCTGCTCATTGTGCCCTGTTATTGCCCTAAAGACCTTCAAATCATCTGTAAATTTCAAAACCTTACTGCTTAGGCCACTTTCAATGTTATTTACAAACATAATGAACAATAGTGGTCCCAGTACTGACCCTTGGGGGACTCCACTAAGAACATTTTGCCATGATGATTTTGTACCATTTAGCATCACTCTCTGCTGTCTATCTGAAAGCCACAACCCTATCCATGTTAGGATGTTACCCACAATACCATGAGCCTGAAGCTGCATCATTAACCGTTTATGAGGTACCTTGTCAAAGGCCTTGCTAAAGTCAAGATATGCTACATCAACCTGATTTCCCTTATCAAATTGTTCTGTAGCAAAATTAAAAAAGTCCAAGAGATTTGTGAGACACGATCGCCCTTTTCTAAACCCATGTTGAGTATCTTGAATCACTCTGTTTCCTTCCAGAAAACTAACTATTTTATCCTTGATAATTGATTCAAGTACCTTGCAGACTAGTGATGTGAGGCTTACTGGCCTATAGTTTTCAACTTTCCCTCTTTCTCCTTTCTTGAAAATAGGAACTACATTTGCCCTTTTCCAATCGGTTGGAATTTCATTTTGTGAAACTGATCTACAAAATATTATACTGAGTGGAATTGCCAATTTTTTGCAGCTTCCCGCAATACCCTAGCATAGATTCCATCAGGTCCTGCTGCCTTGTTTGGCTTTATTTTCCTGACATAATTCAAAACAACATCACTGTCAATGAAATCAATATCATGTAACTGATCACCTGTTGCTGGGCTGTGGTTCACAGTTGGCAGATTTGTCACATCCTCCAATGTAAACACTGATTTAAACTGCTTGCTCAATTCCTCAACCATCTCACTATCCTCACTCAATATAATCCCATTTACTTCCAGTGGACCAATTGTGCTTGAAACTTTACTTAGCTTGTAGAAACTAAAGAACTTTTTACTGTCCCCATTACAGTTCCTAGCCAAATCCAATTCTTTTGCTCGCTTTGCTGCTCTGGTTTTCTGTTTCACAGCGTCTCTAGCTTTTTGATACAACCTTAGATTTACTATATTTGAAGCTTCCTTAAATACTCTAAATGCATCTTTCTTAGCCTAATTGCTTTTGTCAAATCTGGTGTAAGCCATGCTGGCTTTCCAACTCTTCTTTTGCGCCTTTGCTTTTGGGAGACATGTCTAATCTGAATTTCCCTCAAGTAAGATTTGAACTTTTCCCACATTTCACAGGCATTTAAATCGGAGAATTCTTCTTCCCATTTTATGGCACTTAAAGCTGCTCTCATGCAGTCAAAGTCTGCCCTGTTAAAATTTGGAACCTTTGCCAAATTATCCTTGATTGTCCCTGCTACATGTGCCTTGAATCTCACTATGTTATGGTCACTTCTTCCCAGAGTTTCTCCTACAGTCAAGTCTTGAACTAAATCACTTAAATCCGAGAATACAAGGTCCAAGAATGAGCCCTGCCTAGTTGGTTCTGTTACAAACTGGTGTAAGAACAGGCCCTCTTCAAGGCATTTCCTAAACAGTTTACATGCTGGGGAGCCAACACCAACATTTTCATATCCTTTTAGATTAAAGTCACCAAGAATAAGGCATTTCCTCTGAAAGTGTCTACTGATTTCCTCACAAATCACCTTATCAAGCTCCAGTTGCTGAGAATGTGGCAAGGTTCCTGATCGGTACAAAGCTCCTGTTCTCAGTTTATTGCTGTTGCCTTTTCCCACAGAAACATGAAGCCAAATGGACTCCACAGACACATTTTTTTACCCCATCTGCTACTTTTTGAGAACTGAATAAGCTATTCACATAGAGCATTACACCACCCCCTTTCACTGCTGGACCCCTATTGCATGAAAACATATTGTATCCCTGGATCTCATATTCCTGCAAGTTATCCCCAAAATACCCCTCATTGACCCATGCCTCAGTAATGCAAACAAAATCTGGTTCCTCATCAGCAACATAACACTTGAACTCGTCAAATTTGGATCGAATACTCTGAGCATTAAGCATCATACACTTAATAAATGTTCCATAACCATCTTTGGTTTTTCATGCTGAGTAGCTCTATCATCTCTGGATGAGCTACCACTCTGCCCCCTTGATCTACTGCCATCCCTATTTGCTGACTGTGAGGTTCTATTGCCTATGATGTCACTATTGGCATATTCATGAGATGGTAATGCCACTTCTTCCCTCCCCACCCCATTATCTAGTTTCCCTGAAGAACATGTTCATACACTTTACTTAACACTTGCACCCCCTTCTCGGAGAAGTGCAGGCCATCCCTTTGATAGAGGTCCCATGAACCATAAAACCTGCACCACTTGTCAACAAAGGTCAAACCTAACTCATTGCAGAGCCTACCCACCCTGGCATTGGCTGCCAGCGCCCTAGAGCTCCACTCAGGGGAGACTTCAGCCCTGGGCAGAATAGCTGTCACAATAACTCTGCTTTTGCTCTGCTTCAGGGTGGCCAGAAGGGCCCTGTAGTCCTGCAGCAGCTCCTCACTCCTAGCAGGACCTACGTTGTTCACTCCTACCTGCACTATAACTGTACTAAACTGGTCCTCACTGGTGGCCTGTGCCACCACTGGGACCAGGTCTCTAACCTTGGCACCAGGCCTGGTGATGCACCTCCTGCCTCTCCTACCTTTACAGAAAACTCTATCTAAATGCCGCACCCGAGAGTCTCCTACCACCAGCACAGTCTCCTTGCTGCTATCACTATCCTGCGGGCAGTCCTCCAGTGCCTGGAACCTATTGGATGTTTTTACTCCTGCCTGTTGAGCTGCTTCACTAGGTTGCTTCCCACTCCTACCACCTACCACCTGCCACTCACTGCCCCCTTGCTTAGGCTCACTCCTCCAAATCCTCCACTCCCTGACTTTAAACCACTGCCCCTCCTGTGCGCTACAACTATAAATCTTCTGTTCACTAGGAATACTTCTCTCTTCAGATCTCCCTGCCACCTCCACAGCAGGGGAAGCTACAGTTACCTGGTGGCCTGTGACCACCTGGGCATAGGATGCCCCTGCTACAGACTGCCCCTTACATGTTACCCTTTCTGGCCAGCCCTGTGAAGCAAGGGAAGCTTTGAGCTTGGAAAGCTCTGCCTTAAGGGCCCTAACCTCATCCTCTAGTGCCTGCATCCTGGTAGTAACCATCCTAAAGGCTGCAGCTTATTCCTAGATTGCGATTGAAAAGTAACTTGCTGCAGAATGATTTACCAAATAACAGAGCAGAGCGAAATAACCGACAAAGCTTAGGTCTATGCTAGTTCCTAACTATGCAGCACTTACAAGGTAATCACTGTGCAGAAAGTTGACTGGTTTTAAAGAAAGAAGAAATCACTCGCTGAATAACTGCCAAAAATGAAATAAATAGCTGAAAACACTAGACAAAGACACACTAGACACACTAGACAAAGACAGACATAATGGACAAAATGGCGCTGGGCAGCGTCTCTTGGTGTAAATATTATAATCTGCTTGCTAAAAAAGAAACTTATGAGCTAAAACTACGCAAATGTATGCACAGAAGTAATTGCTAAATACCTATCCACAGTTAAGCCTAGGATACTGTCCGGTTCTGCAACAACTTATCTCGAAAGTAGGAGCTCCACACCGACGTGTTTCCACCTTGACACCTGGCGGCCTTACTGCCATCTTTAAGTCAGGCAGCATGACTTAAAGATGAAGCGCAACGATGTTTGTTTATAGGGTGGTTCTCGACGCACTTGATGCACGATCACGGCTAATGGCGCCGCCCACACTGCTAATGGTGCCGCCCACACTGCTTCGCAGGTGGGCCGCGAGATTGGGAAATGTCCCGAGTGGTGCGAGTGGAAGTGCTACGATGTGATATGTGCAGTTTTTCTTAGTTATGGATTACAGGGAGTTTTTTCTCTCACATATTCAAATGTGTGAATGCTGCTTTTTATGAAATATAAATGTCTCAGAAGTGGGAGGGCCAGCTACCATTGCTGCCCCCCCTCCCACACACTTTGAAAAGTGGGTGGGCCATGGCCCCCTGGCCCCCCTGTTCCTACGCCTATGTTGTGGTAGTTTGACAGATTGTTGGCTTCATTTTCACCTGGAATGTCAGGCATATTGTGGAATTTTACTGAGCTTGAGAAAATAATTACTACTGCTGAGTTTCTGCAGTTTTTTTGTGCAAAATGTAATGGCAGTCTGACATCATTTGTGCCTTCATTCATGTGCCTCGGTGCCATCATTGTGCCTTAAGGTATTAACGAGACAAAATTTGCATACATTTTACCTGCATGAAGCAAAGTGGTTGGGTTTCGCTACGTCAGGTTTGGTTAGGTTTTCATCTTGAAAGTTGTGTTTTTATGTTTAAGAAAAAAATTTCTTATAGAAAGTTCAGGCCATTGTTACATTAGGTTTGGTTTTTCGAGTAATTTTTTGAAGAGCAAAACTGGCTTGAATTTTGTGCACTTTTTTCCATGTGAGGTTAGGTTATATTAGGTGAGGCTATGCTACACTTTTGGTCTTTTTTTGCATTATTTTTCTGCTATATTACCCATCTCCAAGCCCATTGTTGGTGTTATTTTTCCAGCCAACTGAAAAGTATGCAGTTGCAGAGAAAATGAGTAGCCACATCATGTTGACCACACTCATGAACATTGCGCTGGAAAAAGAAATTCCACGAATTCAAAAAGTACCTTAAAGCACAAATTTTCAAAATGTCTTGCCATCTTCAGCATGCTGCAGTCAGATAGAAAATGTCGATTCTCTTCACTTGATGCTAATATGAAAGGGTTGTGGACATCCATGTTTCCAACAAGATGTATACTAACAAGTTCCCATTTTTGTAAAAAGTATACTTCTATTTTGTGGGAGTTTTCACAAAAATAGAAGATAAAATCATCGTTTTCAAGCTAAACCTTGATATGAAAAACATCAATGTTTGAGGAAAGTACTCTGGTTCCATCCTCCCTCTCTTCCTATGGGCGCTGTATGACCAACGCAGTCGATGCGCCCCTAAGCCCAAATTACCAACCTCCCTCTCTTCCTTAGGCGTGCCCACGCCTATCAAACTACTCGTACCCCTGTTTACCAGTGGTACATGTACATAGAAATGTTCGTCGCAGCAAGCGGGGCCACTAGCAGAGATCAGCGGACTGTCTCGGCGTGCAGAATTGCTCGACAACGTCCTCATCTTGTCGGCCGTCGGGAGGCCGATAAACATTGTTTCTGGCTTACTTGCAGTTGCATTTGTATACATCGGCACAAACAAGAGTGCTAGCGCCATTTTCTACGATCCATTTACCCTTGACGTTCGGATGTAATCCAAGCTAAAACTGTCGCGATTATTACGAACTGGCAGCGTCCCAAATGGAATATATAATGGGCCGAGGTCAAGCATCGCTGAACTTTATATACGCGACGTCACATATATTTTGACCAATTACAAAGCGAGGCATTCTGAGGAGCTTCTTTGAATTGTTTAAGTAATTTAGGGATTAAAAAAAATTAATGAATGCCACCATCGTCTTTGGAATGAAAAGCCGCTAGTGGAATAAAAAAAAACGGTTTGTCCCAACATGTAACTTGTCCAATACGCCAAAGGATTACGCGAACGCATGCACAACAGACACTACAGCCGGACGGTCGTCAATAGGTGCCCCGCCGACACATGATCCCACAGGGAAGCCCCACCAAGGAGGGCAGCGGGTCGGTCACTGCACGTGCTGGCGGACACAACCGTCGAAAGCGGGCCAGGTCGCCGTCAGAAAGGGAGTCAGCGACGCCATTGGTCCGGACGCGACGTCTGCACATCGACAATGAAGCCGCGTGACGCAGACACCACACACCAACAGCAGTTGACGGATCAGGGTCATGGTGTGCGGCTCGCGGGCCCAGCCCCGCCCCGCCCACACGACCCGACTACGCCCATGTTGTCGCTATGGGTCATGATGCGCCGGCCCAGCCACAGGTGTCCCAATAGCAGACACGCCAGCAACACGGCGATCAGCTCGAGGAATGTCATGGAGGGGACGCGTCGGGGGTGACAGGAATCGGCCAGACGAGAGGCCACCAGCCAGGTCCTCGCCCCTAATCTGGAGTTATCCGAAAACAACTGGTGGTCGTCCGGTGCCGGGAGTGGGGAGGGACGAGGGGAGACGCGCCGTTCCCGAGCGACAAACATACTCCACCGCTGCTCGGCGGCCCGGACGGCGGCCGTCAGACGGGCACGGGAGGTCTGACACCGAGGCGCCAACGTCTATAATCGGGCGTGCAAAGCCCTGCTCCGGCGGCAGACAGCGTCTTGCGTGGGCAGTCCTCCCGGTGACGGGCAGCGGCTCGCACCGGGGACACCCGTGCCGTACGATGAGCCGGTCCCGAGCACCCTGAGGTCCGGCGAGCGTCCTCGGGGGCAGAGCGATGCACATGGCCTCGGTGTCCAGCACGAAACCCAACAGCGCGGGGCCACGGTAGCTCAGTTGGTAGAGCGTCGGACTCTTGATCGTAAGGTTGCGGGTTCGAATCTCACAACCGACGGCATTTACCGAGTCCACCCGCGACCAATCGGCGTGAGAGGTTGGCGACGCTATATAACCTAGCGGTTGAATGCGTCGTAAAAGAATCCAAGGTCAAACCCAACAGCGCCCGAGGGAGACGCCAGTCCGAAGACGCCACACGTCGCGCTCGAGATTGGGATTGTCGTATGTCACGTGAGGTGTATGGCACGGCTCTGCTAGTATGCCAGCACGGACCGGCATCGCAGGAGCTCTGGAAAATTTTCCACTTGCAGTTGAGACGCATTGAGGTCCAAGTGATAAATGTCACACCTAGGAAACATACACCCAAATGAAGGCAAAGTGCTTCTTGAGTGACGTCATATCCATCTAGTCTCATGTATCTCCAGTCCAATTTTATAGGACTGTCTTGTACACGCCCTACTGGTGGTTTATCGTCACACACGTCGCTATTATTAGATATATATTGCTTCAATATTATCTTGCCGCAGACCATAAGACAGGCGCCTGTCTGACTGCTGTTCGCGATGCTTCGGCCGTGGATGCGTCTTCAGTGTATGTCCCGTGTACTGACTTCACTTGTTGCGGCTTGGACTTTGGTGGCGATGGAGTTAATTAGAAAAGAAGAAACGTTGTCGAACATCAGCAATGAGGTGCTTTACCGCATCTTATATTGTATGGATGTTGTACATGTTCGTTGACCACAGTATTTGATGCGTCCCCAACAGCGTACAGCTATTTGTAATCCGTGTGCAATTATTACGAAAGCTAGTTTATTGTTGTACTCAACTGCAGTGGAATGTACAGATTTAAGGGAGATCACGTGTCGGGTCGCCTCCTTGCGATTCCCACTATCCTAAGGGAGGAAGGCTCAATATTCCACTATTCCCCAATGCAATTCCCAATGCACTATGCCCCTTCCGCTGGCGCTGTTTGGTATGAGTCGATCAGGTGCTCCTCTCCTGCCATGGCACACGACCGGCTACACGAGATAGCCTCTGATCTAACCAAAATCGATGAAACAGCCACGAAAAGAGGCCTACCAACGATGCCCAGTGCACCTTTTTTTTCCCCCAGCTGGCTCCTTTGTGAAAATACTTGCAAGCTTCGGAATTTGGCGTTGGTTCTGTTGCTGTTTTTGCGAGTTATTTCGTCCGTGTCGGCCATCCTTGCCGTCCGCTCACTTACGTGTCGGTTGCGGTCTGAAAGCAAGGATTGTTCAGTCACCACGGTTGGACTCTGCACCTGGGACGGGACGGGAAACGTCACAACAGAAGGCCACCTCCCGAGGCAGGGGCGTTGTGCCGCTCCGACACCACGGTAGTCGATGCGCCCTGAAGCCCCAATAACTAACTAACTCCGTCACCACGGTGCCATCACGGGGCCTGTGCCAGTGCCACCGCCGCCTCTCCGCCCCCCCCCGTCAGCTGGTGTGGCCCGGGCACGTGTGACGGGGACACGCGAGGGCTGGTGTGGCCCGGACACGTGTGACGGGGACACGTGAGGGCTGGTGTGACCCGGACACGTGTGACGGGGACACGTGTTGGTTGGTGTGACCCGGACACGTGTGACGGGGACACGTGAGGGCTGGTGTGACCCGGACACGTGTGACGGGGACACGTGTTGGTTGGTGTGACCCGGACACGTGTGACGGGGACACGTGAGGGCTGGTGTGACCCGGACACGTGTGACTGGGACACGTGAGGGCTGGTGTGACCCGGACACGTGTGACGGGGACACGTGTCGGCTGGTGTGACCCGGACACGTGTGACGGGGACACGTGAGGGCTGGTGTGACGGGGACACGTGTCGGCTGGTGTGACCCGGATACGTGTTACAGGGACACGTGAGGGCTGGTGTGGCCCGGACACGTGTGACGGGGACACGTGTCGGCTGGTGTGACCCAGATACGTGTTACAGGGACACGTGAGGGCTGGTGTGGCCCGGACACGTGTGACGGGGACACGTGTCGGCTGGTGTGACCCAGATACGTGTTACAGGGACACGTGAGGGCTGGTGTGGCCCGGACACGTGTGACGGGGACACGTGTCGGCTGGTGTGACCCGGACACTTGTGACGGGGACACGTGTCGGCTGGTGTGACCCGGGCACATGTGACGGGGACACGTGTCTGATAGCGTGTGACTGATGTAGGGCTACGTTTGTGTACTTTTATGATTACTTTTATTAGTTCCCGTCTGTTTCTGTGCTATTCTTTGTGCTGTCATTCGCCAAACCCAGTGGCGCAGCCGGGGGAGGAGCGCGAGGCCCTGGCAAAACTCCGAAAACAAGAAGCTCATCGAATGGTTCCACATTACTTTGTTTAAAAACACGGGCTATGTTTCCACCAGCGTGAGCCGTACACAAGTGATTCGAGGTGTTGATGACCAGGGTTGGATTTATGCTTTTGAATCCTGGATTTGAGGAAAATTGGGGAATTTCAGTTCGGAGAGGATAATTTCTTCTATGCTTCTGACATCAAGAACTCACCTTTGTACTTTTCAGTTTCCAGTCAGCTCCAGGCATCCATATCAAACAGTAATGAGCTTGCAAACATTTTCAAGCAACTCAGTTCATCTCTTAACGAAAAAAATAAGTCAGCAATTTCCCGGAGAAGATGATGTGCGAGACAAACATCCAGGACAAAGCCATGTTTCCAGCCCTGCTCATGACACGGAACTGTCCGCGTGTTTGCCGTGCGGGGCCGTCGTCCGCGGTTAACAGGTGAACAGATCAGCGCGTGCGACGCCGATTTCAAGTTCGGATGGCCATTAGCCAGGTGTGTATGTGTGTGCGTGCCGCACGCCCGAGACACGCGTGTCTGGGGATGTGCGTGCGCCGCGGCCGTTGTCCGCGGTCAGCAGAGCAGCGCGTGCGGCGCCGATGTTCAGGGTCGAGTGGCCGTTAGCCGGCTGTGTGTGTGTGTGCCGCACGCCCGAGACACGCGTGTCTGGGAATGTGCGTGCGCCGCGGCCGTTGTCCGCGGTCAGCAGAGCAGCGCGTGCGGCGCCGATGTTCAGGGTCGAGTGGCCGTTAGCCGGCTGTGTGTGTGTGTGCCGCACGCCCGAGACACGCGTGTCTGGGGATGTGCGTGCGCCGCGGCCGTTGTCCGCGGTCAGCAGAGCAGCGCGTGCGGCGCCGATGTTCAGGGTCGAGTGGCCGTTAGCCGGCTGTGTGTGTGTGTGTGCGTGCCGCACGCAAGAGACTCGCGTGGCTGGGGATGTGCGTGCGCCACTGCTAGATGTGCGAGCGGTTCGCCGGTCTAACCGGTACGGTGTGTGCCAGCGGTGCCGGTCCGCTGACCCCGGCCACTACTGGCGGTGTTGGTCCGCTGACTCCGGGCACTACTGGCGGTGTCGGTCCGCTGACACCGGGCACTACTGGCGGTGCCGGTCCGCTGACCCCGGTCACTACTGACGGTGCCGGTCCGCTGACCTCGGCCACTACTGGCGGTGCCGGTCCGCTGACCCCGGGCACTACTGGCGGTGCCGGTCCGCTGACCCAGGGCACTACTGGCGGTGGCGGTCCGCTGACCCCGGACACTCTCCAGTGGCTCTCGGCGCCCATGGGCAGCTGGCTCATTGGCAGCTGCTTATCATTTTGCAGAGGAGAGATTGTAGGGCACCGTGGGCCGAAGGAACAGTCTTTCGATGTTTCCACTTCTTTTTCCCGAATTTGATGTTTTATTATATTTTTCAGTGGTCATTGGAACATACCAGGCAGCTTATTGAGCATGATCAGACAAACGCTTTTAATATGCATTGTGTCCATGCTAAAAAGTTAATGTGACAAATGGAGCCTAGCACTAAGGTCATGCGTCCTTTGTGTACCTTGGCTCTTTTCCAGCGACATGCCGTATTCAATCCGGCCTGTTTCAGGGTTCGAGATAACGACAAGAATGCGACTGGCGCGCCGCTGGACGACCGAGAGGTGGTGATCTCCACCGGCCTGGACGTCTGCACCATGACCTTCTGGATGGGCTGTCAGCGACAGAGCGGCGGCGCTCGGCGCGGCTCGTGGAAAAGGTAACGGTCGCATGAGACGTCGGCTCTGCGCACACGCTTCCCTCTGCGCTGTCCGTGTCTCTGCGCTGCGCGTGTCTGTGTTTGTGAGAGCTGTGCATGTCTGTGTTCGTGGGAGCTGTGCATGTTTCTGTGTTGGTGGGAGCTGTGTGTGTCAGTGTTGGTGGGAGCTGGTTGGTTGGTTATTGGTTTTACGACACTTCGACCGTTGAGTCATGTAGCGTCGCCAATCTCTCACGCCGATTGGTCGCGGGCGAAATGTAGCGACAGGTGAGACTCGAACTCACAGCCTTTCGATTGTGAGACGAGCATCTTACCCCTAGACTACTCGTCCCCTGTTGGTGGGAGCTGTGCATGTTTCTGTGCTGGTGGGAGCTGTGTGTGTATCTGTGTTGGCGAGAGCTGTGTGTGTCTGTTTGTGAGAGCTGTGCATGTCTGTGTTCGTGGGAGCTGTGTGTATCTGTGTTTGTGGGAGCTGTGCGTGTTTCTGTGTTCGTGGGAGCTGTGCATGTTTCTGTTTTCGTGGGAGCTGCGCGTGTCTCTGTGTTCGTGGGAACTGTGCATGTTTCTGTGTTCGTGGGAGTTGTGCGTGTCTGTGTGCGTGGGAGCTGTACGTGTTTCTGTGTTCGTGGGAGCTGTGCGTGTCTGTGTTGGTGAGAGCTGTGCGTGTCTCAGTGTTCGTGGGAGCTGTGCGTGTCTCTGCGTTGGTGGGAGCTGTGTGTGTCAGTGCTGGTGGGAGCTGTGCGTGTCTCTCTGTGTTGGTGGGAGCTGTGCATGTTTCTGTGTTGGTGGGATCTGTGTGTGTGTATCTGTGTTCGTGGGAGCTGTGCATGTTTCTGTGTTCGTGGGAGTTGTGCGTGGGAGCTGTACGTGTTTCTGTGTTCGTGGGAGCTGTGCATGTTTCTGTTTTCGTGGGAGCTGCGCGTGTCTCTGTGTTCGTGGGAGCTGTGCATGTTTGTGTTCGTGGGAGTTGTGCGTGGGAGCTGTACGTGTTTCTGTGTTCGTGCGAGCTGTGCGTGTCTGTGTTGGTGAGGGCTGTGCGTGTTTCAGTGTTCGTGGGAGCCGTGGGTCTCTCTGTATTCGTGGGAGCCGTGGGTGTCTGTGTTCGTGGGAGCTGTACGTGTTTCTGTGTTCATGGAAGCTGTGCGTGTCTGTGTTGGTGAGGGCTGTGCGTGTTTCAGTGTTCGTGGGAGCTGTGTATCCCCCTGTGGTCGTGGGAGCTGTGCGTGTCTCTGTGTTCGTGGGCGGATGGGGCGATCGTCGCGCACCACCCAACCCAGCCGACTGTGTTCGTGGGCGGATGGGGCGATCGTCGCGCACCACCCAACCCAGCCGACTGTGTTGTGCGCCATGCTGAGGTACTGTGAAGAGTGCCGACCCGGCCGACTGTGTTGTGCGCCATGCTGAGGTACTGTGAAGAGTGCCGACCCGGCCGTCGGTCATCAGTCCCGATTGTTGGGCTTTCGACCTCCGGATCTGTTTTGAACGGAATTGTTTTCCGTACTGTCACGATTGGCTGCCACCTCATCCCTCCTGGATAGTCAGTTGCGTTAATGAGGACGAATGGTTTTTGTTTCTTAATCTAGGTGTGAAACAGGTTTTATTGAGACACTATGTCAAGGTTGCATGTGTCTCAGGCACCAGATGATTATCGATCATTAGAGAAGGGAAAGTGTTGATTTATAGGTGCCTGACTTTGATTGACCGGCAACTGCATTGTTCACGAGACTAGAACTGCACTGTTGGTGCATAATTTTCACAAACTTTAGGCAATTGTCCTCTCTCCACGGTAGTTTCCATTGTATTCCCGAGTGGCGCAGGTGCAGTTGCGGCACGACAAATACACGCGGGGCATATCAGGGGAACAAAGCCACCATGTGAAAATTGGTGACATCGATGCAGAAGTTGGCGAGGTGTAATTTCTATACATGTTTTGTGTGCACTGTTTTTAAAGCGATGAGGCTGCAAATATAACTAAATTATATACGGGGCTGCGAATATATTTATCACCATCTAGACGACGATTGATTATCTTTTTTTCTGTCGAATAAATATTTAAGTTGCCTACCTACACGTCTTGTCACCCCTAAGTTGTTTTAGGACAGCATACTTTTGATTACCTTAGGGAGGATATAAGGAACAAATTAAGACTTTCTTTGATGCATTTTCTGTGACGCGGTTTCAGTTAGTCTGGGAACATGTATGTACTTTTGTGTTGTGAAAACCATTGATTCACTTTACACGAAGCGTTCATTGATACTGTTCACGCGCACGCTCCGCACGACACGTCTGCCTGCTCAGCTGACCAGCTGGCCAAACGTAACAAATGGCGACCGATTGGCTGACACGCAATCGATGACGAAACCCGACGGCCCGAGCCCGTGGTGACCCGTGTTTGGGAATGCACCTCCGCCTGATGCAACCCGAGGAGGTGTCCTGACGCAACACTTCCTCCCCCGCCCTCCGCCTTCCGCCCCCCCCCCCCCAATCCCGTCCGTCGGTCAGGAGCCAGGGCGGCGGGTAGAGGTCGGGTGGGCTGGGTGGACACTTATGTGAGTCGGATACAGGGAATGTCGATGTGTGTCATGTGGATTGACCAAGACCAGACGTGCAAGGCGTAGGGTAATGGACAAATCTACCTAATGCTTTAATATATATTATACCATTTTAAGCCCTATCATGGGACCCAAATTGAGTACTTACCTCAAGCAAAGTACTTACTACGTACTTACTACGAGCAATAATGACATGTCTAGGATTTTATGTCAATTTTGCACCTGTGCATGACTTCAAACGGCCCTCAGATATTGTTCAATATTGATATTGTTCAACAATTTATTGTTCGAAATGTGAAATGCGGTTAGTTCGGAATTCATAATCATCGCCTTGACCAAAAAAGCTGCAGTCCTCCTATGCCATTTGTGGGCGCCAAATGACTGTAGTCGATGCGCCCCCAAGCCCAAATAATAAATCAAGCAATCCCATGCTATTTCGCCGTAATCGTCCCACACCATCTCGCCTTAATCATTGCATACCATTTAGCCAACCTCTCTTGCGCCAAGAGCGGCACCAAAGAGCCCACCAAGTTTTCGAAACACCCGAATCCTCTTGCCAGTAAGCTCTCAGTAAAGAATGTGTCCCTTATTTCGCCAACTGAGTAAAAGAGGTGTTGACTCCCATCGGGCGGGTAGTCACCCCTCCGTCCCTCCGGGCGGGGAGTCTGACCAGCTAACTAGACGGCCGTTTTCTCGCAACTTCGTGTGCTCTCCCTGCCCCAGTGTCCTTGTCTGTGCTCGCCCATCGGCACTAGTACACTCAACAGTGGCCAGGAGCCCTGCTCCTCCTTTCGCGTCGACATTTTCCTTTTTGGAGCCCGAAAACCACCTCAAAATGAAGACTGACCCAGAGGTCTGGGGTATCCAGGCGCCTTCTGATATGGGTCAAACCAATCCTCTCTTCCTCCACTCAAACAGTTTTTTTCCCTGAAAATATCACCCTGGTGGTGCAGTCGGCTAATGCGTCCATTTCGTGTGTGAGTGGACCTTGGTCTAAGTCTGACCTCGGGCAGACTTTGAGTGTTCGCCGTGGCGCGGGGTTCGCGCTGACCTACCAGTGCCTTCGGCGTCTGGTGCACTGGCATGATCTGTCTTTAAACAGATACTTCGATTCGGTGGCGCGCCCCGAAGGGCACGGTCTCGTCTCGTGTCACCGGAGCAATCCCCTGTTCACTGGCTGGACGCAAAATGACCGAAGTAGTTGGTGCGCCTTGAGGCACCAGTCCATCACCAGCATCAGCACCAGGTCCGGTGAATCTCCAGGTTAAGTGAATCTCCAGGTTCGCCAGGTCCGGTAAATCCAAATAGCCTGGACTCGCACTCAACGTGCTACTGCGGAGATGCCTAGAGCAAGCACGTGAACAAAACAGTCCTGCAAAGGTGCCAATAATGAAACCGCTTCTGTCTGTCTGTCTGTCTGTCTGTCTGTCTGTCTGTCTGTCTGTCTGTCTGTCTGTCTGTCTGTCTGTCTGTCTGTCTGTCTGTCTGTCTGTCTGTCTGTCTGTCTGTCTGTCTGTCTGTCTGTCTGTCTGTCTGTCTGTCTGTCTGTCTGTCTGTCTGTCTGTCTGTCTGTCTGTCTGTCTGTCTGTCTGTCTGTCTGTCTGTCTGTCTGTCTGTCTGTCTGTCTGTCTGTCTGTCTGTCTGTCTGTCTGTCTGTCTGTCTGTCTGTCTGTCTGTCTGTCTGTCTGTCTGTCTGTCTGTCTGTCTGTCTGTCTGTCTGTCTGTCTGTCTGTCTGTCTGTCTGTCTGTCTGTCTGTCTGTCTGTCTGTCTGTCTGTCTGTCTGTCTGTCTGTCTGTCTGTCTGTCTGTCTGTCTGTCTGTCTGTCTGTCTGTCTGTCTGTCTGTCTGTCTGTCTGTCTGTCTGTCTGTCTGTCTGTCTGTCTGTCTGTCTGTCTGTCTGTCTGTCTGTCTGTCTGTCTGTCTGTCTGTCTGTCTGTCTGTCTGTCTGTCTGTCTGTCTGTCTGTCTGTCTGTCTGTCTGTCTGTCTGTCTGTCTGTCTGTCTGTCTGTCTGTCTGTCTGTCTGTCTGTCTGTCTGTCTGTCTGTCTGTCTGTCTGTCTGTCTGTCTGTCTGTCTGTCTGTCTGTCTGTCTGTCTGTCTGTCTGTCTGTCTGTCTGTCTGTCTGTCTGTCTGTCTGTCTGTCTGTCTGTCTGTCTGTCTGTCTGTCTGTCTGTCTGTCTGTCTGTCTGTCTGTCTGTCTGTCTGTCTGTCTGTCTGTCTGTCTGTCTGTCTGTCTGTCTGTCTGTCTGTCGGTCGGTCGGTCGGTCGGTCGGTCGGTCGGTCGGTCGGTCGGTCGGTCGGTCGGTCGGGCCCGCGGTTCTCTCATTGGCTGGATTTCACGGTAATCGCGCATAATTAAGAGAGAATCCGACCATCAGGTTCACCCATAGTTAAGAGAGGAGCCCACCCTCAGGTTTGCCAAGTGGCCCGTTTGTCGCGTCCAGGGCTGGATTGCGTGCCGATGAACTCGGTGGTGCGAGGTTCCTGCGGCAGGCCCCACTGCGGCGGGCCCCACTGCGGCGGGCCCCACTGTGGCGGGCCCCACTGTGGCGGGCCCCACTGTGGCGGGCCCCACTGTGGCAGGCCCCACTGTGGCGGGCCCCCACTGTGGCGGGCCCCACTGTGGCAGGCCCCACTGTGGCGGGCCCCACTGTCATGTTCCGCGTGTAAACGGCGGGCGAAGTCACGTTGAAGGGGAAGGCGGATCTTCCACGAGGCCCAACTCTGCAGAGTACAGCTGCATGCGGTGGTAGCCGTGATTGCCGGTTATTGCCAGAAAGTGTTACTGGTAACGTCAGGCGGTGTAGTTGTGCCCACTGTTTCCCGCCGTAACACGTGCGTCGGAGGACGTCTGCACCGGACACTTCCGGCTGATATTTCTAGAATGTCGAGCTCGGATCGCATTTGTCTTGATCGTTTATGCAATGTGCCTGAGTTGGTTTGTTGACGTCATACGGCACGGCACCCTTTCCATGGTCTCGTATTGCGATGTCCAAATCAAGGTCGCCGGTGAAATAGAATGGCGGCTGTGTCTGGACTGAGTGACAAAGCGGCGTGCAACGCAGTCATGTTACGCTGGAGTAATTGTCTTTGGTTATGAGTCAGGGCCGGCTCCAGCAATTCTAGTCGGGAGGGGGAGGCGCATTTTCTCAGAGGGGCGTCTACGGCAAAAACAAGTTCAGCGGGAGAATGTGCAGGGGCGCCTTATCCTCTAAAAACGGGCGTTTTGCGGAAAATCCGTTGAGTGGGGAAGGAGCAGGTGGTGGACTCCATCCTTCCGGAACTCGTCTTCGTTTCCGGAACTTATGCAGAGGGTGCGTGAGGTACCTAATTGAAAAGGAGGTCGTCTCGTTAAATGCGGCGATGAAGCTGTCTCATCTGCAACACATTACAACGGACACAACTGGTAACTTTGGTCAGTGATAAAGGCTTGCATTGTTCTAGAATGTTCAAATTTTCCCCCTCCAAACCTCATTCAAATATATCGGAATTATTCTAGACAAAGGACTTTATTTTGGCCCCCACATTACCCATATTAAACAGCGCTGCGCTGTGCGTCTTAATCTCCTGCGCTGCATCTCCGGTCGCGACTGGGGTGCAGACAGGACTACGCTTAACAAAATGTACATTGCCCTGATTCGTTCAATCTTGGAATACAATGCGTTTATCTTCGATCATATATCCCCACACTCACCAAATCACTAGAATGCACACAAAATCACGCACTCCGCCTCATCACCGGAGTGCACTGCACCACACTTACCACCAGTCTCCGGGGTGAGGCCAATTTCCCTAGCCTACAACACCGCAGAACACTACAACTCGTTAGATACCACTTCAGGACAACAACACAGCTAAATCACCCCTCCAATGTCGCATGGTCCAAACCCCCGGTTCGGCGCTCCAAAAACAAATATAAATACAGCATTGCTATTCATTTCAAGCAGGTTCTCACATCCACACTGAAATTTCCCGATATTACCCCTGACCGAGTTCCCCCCCCCCCCTTCTCCCATTCTGGCACATGAAACACCCCAAACTTGAGTATCTCTTTAGGCACAATAAAATCCTCACCCCATCGACGTTCAAGTCAATTTTGTTTTAATATGAAGAGGCCCACCCACAACACACTTTCTTTTACACCGACGGCTCCCGTACCAGCAATGGTGCGGGCTCCGCCTGGTGCGGTGGGCCCGACACTGGTCAAACCAAATTAGCACTTCATCATTCAGTATACATAGCAGAATTAGTCGCTATGCTCACTTGCCTCCAACACATCATTGCACAACACATCACTGCCCGTACAACAATCTGCACTGACTCACGATCCTCCGTTGACGCCCTCGTGGCCATACACAACACCACGCACCCCACACTCCACGCCATCCGACACCTCTACAATGACAACCACGCACACCTTCAGCTCACCCTCCTCTGGTTCCCCGGACATAGGGGTTATCCCGGGGAACGATCGAGCGGATGGTCTGGCCCGAGCGGCGATCGACCTCCCCCGAACGAGGGAGTTCCTGTGCCCACCCCCCCCCCCGGATCTTCTATCCTTTACAAATAATTTATTTAAGAAATATATCCAGGCCTACTGGTCACACAACACCACACACCTACACGCTATCAAGCCCACACTCTCCAACTGGCCCTCCTCCAACCAGCACTCCCGTTTGAACGAGGTGGTGCTCGCCAGACTTCGCCTCGGACACACCAGATTGACACACAATTATATTTGTATCGACCAAACCGCCTTCCACTTTGTAATAAATGTCGAGTCCTCATTACTGTCACCCATACCTTACCTACCTGTCCAACATATGCTCCTCATCGTCGCGCTATCATCCAGTATTTCACCAACATCCATACACAAATTTCGTTCCGGGCTTTCCTCGGGAATGAGCACCCGGCACTCCTCCAGTTACTTTTCAGCTTTTTTCATGACACACTTTTCGAACTGATCTGATTTTTCTGTCGCACGTTACCTGGTCCAAGCTGATTTGATGTGAAGTTAAAAGCTATATGACACGCGTTACACTCTTTGTTAGCTATATGACTTCGTTACACACGCCTTCCTCTCCGACGTTGTTAAACACATACATGTAGGTTATTTCACACCAGGTAGACAGGGGCCGATCCTATTTGGCCAAAACAGACGGTTTTCCTTATAAATTGCGCTTGTTTTTTACCTACCGGTTTTCCAAGCAGCTTGGTTTTCCCCATTCTCAGGGTTTTCCAAGCTTTAACTTAACATACACCTACACATACACGGTCGGGTCTGACGCCCACGACTCGCTCTGGGCGCCGGGCCTCCGCTTCGTTTCAGGTCGCAGGTGGGCAGTGGAACCTGTTCGTAGGCTACGAAGCTGCCCACCCTCCGAATGTCCTTTGATTGTTATGTATGTATGTATGTACATATATACATGAACCTGTATGCCATGTATGTATCGGCCCTTTACGCCACGTTCTTTGTTTGACGGCGTCTCATCTTTTCTCTCTTGATTAATTGATATAACCAGATGCCATATAAGCCGGATTAACGTAATTCCTTCCTTAGCGTAACAATCTCTAGCGGATGGCACTCTGCCTCTGCTAAAGATAAAAAGAATGTCATAACCAAGTCTGTGATCGCCTCCGGCTATGTCACGAGCATCTCGCGGTCGGACATATCATGTTTCGCCTGAACCACATGCTAGCTGCACCACTAATGTGCAGTGAGACGGGAGCTGATCAATCTGACGGGGCAAGCTGATAGTGCCCATCAGTTTAAGGGCTTTGTGGAACATCCGACACTGTACAAGATGTGCCAAATGTTGCAATATGCTACAACTGTATGCATAGCTTCTGGAATCAGGGGTGAGCTGTTTTTCATTGAGGATGAACAATCGCAGGCGAATTGACCTGCTCAGAATGTCACAAGGGGAGGGGGTGCGGTGCGGTGCGGTGCGGTGCGGTGCGGTGCGGTGCGGTGCGGTGCGGTGCGGCGCGGCGCGGCGCGGCGCGGCGCGGCGCGGGGGGCGGGTGCGGCGCGGTGCGGCGCGGTGCGGCGCGGTGCGGTGCGGCGCGGCGCGGCGCGGCGCGAATGCTTCAGATGGGTCTCCTGCATTCGCATGTCCAAATTAGCTCAGTCAGGCGTCAAGATGTAAATATATGAAGTTCTTCGGGAGAATTCGTTTCGAAAATTTGAACCCGTGTTTGTGTCACGGGCTCCGCGTCTGCGCCAGAGGCCCGAGCAGGGACAAATGGATGGAATCCGGGAATGTTTTGTTCTTGGTCGGTTGGTTATTGGTTTTACGACACGTCGACCTTTGTAGTCTATATTTTTTTGTCCAAGCTATGCTCAGACTTCAAATCACGTATTCACAGTATGCAGTATTGCAGTTACTTCAGTAACTTGAACACAGTATTCAAGACGGCCTGACATATACAGCAAACTTGTGATGACTTCACTATTGATGATTTTCCTATGTATTGTCCCAAGCATTCAATGCCTTCTTCCTGGCTTCTTTGGTCTGTTCAATGCATTTTGTATCACATAGCACCTCATCTCCTGTTGAGTCATAGATAATCTTCACCTATCAATATGATCTGATATTTAATAAAACATAATTTTAAATTATCAAAGTTAAATTTATTTGCCCTTTTTGACACTTCACAAGCTCTCTGTCTTTCTGCACAAGTCTGCTCTTTTTGCCTGTATTGCCCTGAACCTAAATATTTAGATCGAACAATTTTCATAATTAATCATACTAATTCACAGTATATACTATACTCATTGTTAATGGCATACTACATCATTTTCATTTTTAGGGGCCTTTCTCAAAAATACAAAAATATCCATCAACATTTTAAGTGAAAAAAAAATTTTGTAATTAATCTTAATTAAATTTCCAATATTTTATTCTATAACTTCCCAATAACTAACACGTCGACCTTTGAGTCATATAGCGTCGCCAATCTCTCACGCCGATTGGTCGCGGGCGAAGAGTAGCGACAGGTGAGATTCGAACCCACAATCTTTCGATTGCGAGACGAGCATCTTACCCCTAGACCACTCGTCCCCGAACGTTTTGTTCTGATGATGGCCGTCCGGCAGAGGCCCCTCCCACGCTCCAAAGGAAAACCGAGCGGAGCCATTGGTTCAGATAACCCCGTCATGTGCGCTGCGTCTAGTTTGGAAAGATTCTCTGACGTGACAATACCAAGCGAACTGCGCCGCGAGCGCTGCAACTGCGTCGCAGAAGGTGGCCGCAACTGCTGCGCCATAGCGCGTTTGCACGGCGATACCACCGAGTAAGCCGTTCGGCGAAGGTCGCTCCCGGTCGATGACGTGTGCATCATGACAAACACCGCTGTCGGGCTGGTAATGACGCGGAAAGTCGTGATGGTGTCCGCATCGGCGTTTATGGAGGCTTTCTTTGTAAATTGCCAACGGCGAAATATGGTTTGGTGGTGTGCACTTAATTCGCAAGCCTGCTCAGCGCGCATGACTAGGCGTGTTTAAGCGCTGTATTTCGTACGAGAGCTACTTGTGTCGCTCTGGTGGTCAATGCAATACTTCTGCAGGTTAGAATGCAATATTTCTACAGGTTAAGTTATGCTGGTACATGATCCGATACCATCACCGACAATGAGCTGAATAGTCGTCAGTAGTGTCGGTCGTCAGTACCCTCAGTCGTCAGCAGTGTAGGTCGTCAGTAGTGTCGGTCGTCAGTACCTTCAGTCGTCAGTAGTGTCGGTCGTCAGTACCTTCAGTCGCCAGTAGTGTAGGTCGTCAGTTCCTTCAGTCATCAATAGTGTAGGTCGTCAGTACCTTCAGTCGTCAGTAGTGTCTGTCGTCAGTACCTTCAGTCGTCTAGTGTTGGTCGTCCGTAACCTCAGTTGTCATCAGTGTAGGTCGTCAGTACTTTCAGTCGTCAGTAGTGTCGGTCGTCAGTACCTTCAGTCGCCAGTAGTGTCGGTAGTCAGTACCTTCAGTCGTCAGTAGTGTCTGTCGTCAGTACCTTCAGTCGTCTAGTGTCGGTCGTCAGTAGCGTCGGTCGTCCGTACCTTCAGTCGTCAGTAGTGTCGGTCGTCAGTACCCTCAGTCGTCAGTAGTGTCGGTCGTCAGTATCTTCAGTCGTCAGTAGCGTCGGTCGTCAGAACCTTCAGTCGTCAGTAGTGTCGGTGGTCAGTACCTTCAATCGCCAGTAGTATCTGTCGTCAGTACCCTCAGTCGTCGTAGTGTCGGCCGTCAGTAGTGTCGGTCGTCCGTACCTTCAGGTACTGTAGTACAGTCGTCAGTCGTATCTGTCTTCAGTACCTTCAGTCGTCAGTGTGTCGGTCGTCCGTACCCTCAGTCGTCAGTAGTGTCGGTAGTCAGTACCTTCAGTCGTCAGTAGTGTTGGTCGTCAGTACTTTCAGTCGTCAGTAGTGTAGGTCATCAGTACCTTCAGTCGTCAGTGGTGTCGATCGTCAGTACCTTCAGTCTTCAGCAGTGTAGGTCGTCAGTACCTTCAGTAGCCAGTAGTGTCGGCCGTCAGTACCTTCAGTCGTCAGTGGTGTCGGTCGTCAGTGCCTTCAGTCGTCAGTAGTATTGGTCGTCAGTACTTTCAGTCGTCAGTAGTGTCGGCCGTCAATGCCTTCAGTCGCCAGTAGTGTAGGTCGTCAGTAGTGTCGGTCGTCAATGCCTTCAGTCGCCAGTAGTGTAGGTCGTCAGTAGTGTCGGTCGTCAGTACCTTCAGTCGTCAGTATTGTCGGTCGTCAATGCCTTCAGTCGCCAGTAGTATCGGCCGTCAATACCTGCAGTCGTCAGTGGTGTCGGTCGTCAGTAGTGTCGGTCGTCAGTACCTCCAGTCGCCAGTAGTGTCGGTCGTCAGTACCTTCAGTCGTCAGTAGTGTCGGCCGTCCAGTCGTCAGTAGTGTCGGTCGTCAGTACCTCCAGTCGCCAGTAGTGTCGGTCGCCAGTACCTTCAGTCGTCAGTAGTGTCGGTCGTGAGTGTAGACGATCTTTAGACTCCGCAGCCGTCAGCAGTCTTAGCCATCAATGGCCTCGGTCGTCAGTGGCCTCGGTCGTCAGTGGCCTCGGTCGTTAGTATTCTGAGCCGTCAGTGTCCGCAGTCATTAGTAGACCCCGTCTGGAGGTTATCTGTCGTGTTGGTCGTAAGCTATGTATAGTGCCCGGCACGATTCTGCCCAGTGTGTGCCCAGTGGATGCCCGGTGCATGCGTGGTGTGTGCCGGGTGTGTGCCCGGTGTGTGTCTGGTGTGTGTCCGGTGTGTGTCCGATGTGTGCCCGGTGTGTGTCTGGTGTGTGTCTGGTGTGTGTCCGGTGGGTGTCCGATGTGTGCCCGGTGTGTGTCTGGTGTGTGTCTGGTGTGTGCCGGGTGTTTGTTGGTGTGTGCCGGGTGTTGTCCGATGTGCCCGGTGTGTGTCTGGTGTCCGGTGTGTGTCTGGTGTGTGCTGTGTGTCCGGTGTGTGCCCGGTGTGTCGGTGTTCTGGTGTGTGCCGGGTGTGTGCCCGGTGTGTGCCCTGGTGTGTGTCCGGTGGGTGTGTCTGGTGTGTGTCTGGTGTGTGTCTGGTGTGTGCCGGGTGTGTGTCTGGTGTGTGCCGGGTGTGTGTCCGATGTGTGCCCGGTGTGTGTCTGGTGTGTGTCCGGTGTGTGTCTGGTGTGTGCCGGGTGTGTGTCCGGTGTGTGCCCGGTGTGTGTCTGGTGTGTGCCCGGTGTGTGTCCGGTGTGTGCCCGGTGTGTGTCCGGTGTGTGCCCGGTGTGTGCCCGGTGTGTGTCCGGTGTGTGTCCGGTGTGTGTCTGGTGTGTGCGCCGGCCGACCCGAGGGTCGGCCGGCGCCGCGCCGCTCCATTCCACCCGATCGTGATGTGAACTTGGCGGACGCTGTAGCACGGTATCGATAGCCGTGCAGCATGTTCCCTTGACACCTCCGCGTGACTGCGTCACGGCACCTCCGTGTGACCGCGTCACGGCACCTCCGTGTGACCGCGTCACGGCACCTCCGTGTGACCGCGTCACGGCACCTCCGTGTGACTGCGTCATGTCACATCCGTGTGACTGCGTCACGACACCTCCGTGTGACTGCGTCACGACACCTCCGTGTGACTGCGTCATGTCACCTCCGTGTGACTGCGTCACGACACCTCCGTGTGACTGCGTCATGTCACATCCGTGTGACTGCGACACGGCACCTCCGTGTGACTGCGTCACGGCACCTCCGTGTGACTGCGTCATGTCACATCCGTGTGACTGCGACACGGCACCTCCGTGTGACTGCGTCACGGCACCTCCGTGTGACTGCGTCACGACACCTCCGTGTGACTGCGTCATGTCACATCCGTGTGACTGCGACACGGCACCTCCGTGTGACTGCGTCACGGCACCTCCGTGTGACTGCGTCATGTCACATCCGTGTGACTGCGACACGGCACCTCCGTGTGACTGCGTCACGACACCTCCGTGTGACTGCGTCATGTCACATCCGTGTGACTGCGACACGGCACCTCCGTGTGACTGCGTCACGGCACCTCCGTGTGACTGCGTCACGGCACCTCCGTGTGACTGCGTCACGGCACATCCGTGTGACTGCGTCACGGCACCTCCGTGTGCCTGCGTCACGGCACCTCCGTGTGACTGCGTCACGACACCTCCGTGTGACTGCGTCATGTCACATCCGTGTGACTGCGACACGGCACCTCCGTGTGACTGCGTCACGACACCTCCGTGTGACTGCGTCACGGCACCTCCGTGTGACTGCGACACGGCACATCCGTGTGACTGCGTCATGTCACATCCGTGTGACTGCGACACGGCACCTCCGTGTGACTGCGTCACGGCACCTCCGTGTGACTGCGTCATGTCACATCCGTGTGACTGCGACATATCACCTCCGTGTGACTGCGTCACGACACCCCCGTGTGACTGCGACACGGCACCTCCGTGTGACTGCGTCTCGGACCATAGCCGTCATGGCGTGTGTCGCAACTTAACGTATATCGTACCTTCTCTGCCTGGATGCATCGCATGGACTTCAGGCAGGGTTAAAGCTCGAATGATATGAGAAAATACCAGCGATGTTAAAGCTCGTGCATTGAAGACGCATTGGAGGAACCTTCCCTCGGAGCCCCAAGTCAACATATGCGATTATTGGAGGCTCGACAGCAGATTGGAGCGGCTTGTTCCCCTTCAAAGAAGTGCTAAGCTCTACCTATGATGCCGGGGAAAGGGCAACATTTTTTTTGTTCATCAGCTTAGCGCGCGATTTGGTGGCGTGACTGTCACCTCAGTGTGACTCACGGTCGGTGTTGGCTGTGCAATGCGGTCCGATGGCCATCGGAGCAGGGTTGGCCTCTCGCCAGTCTGGGTCCCCCCCCCCCCGTCTCCCAGATCGCTCGCTGAGTCAGCTGTGATCGGGCATGCCGTTGGCTCGGATGTCTCAGCCGTCGGCCCACCCAGTGTCGGTGTCGAGTCGGGATCGGCTCCTCAGAGCCAGGCCAGCGGAGGTGGGGAATACTTGGACGTTCTCCGTGTCGTGCGAGCGTCAGCGTCGCGGGTACTCCCCACTGCGCAGCAGTCCGGGAGGCCGTCGCGGGTACTCCCCACTGCGCAGCAGTCCGGGAGGCCGTCGCGGGTACTCCCCACTGCGCAGCAGTCCGGGAGGCCGTCGCGGGTACTCCCCACTGCGCGGCAGTCCGGGAGGCCGTCGCGGGTACTCCCCACTGCGCAGCAGTCCGGGAGGCCGTCGCGGGTACTCCCCACTGCGCAGCAGTCCGGGAGGCCGTCGCGGGTACTCCCCACTGCGCAGCAGTCCGGGAGGCCCGGCTGCGCAGCAGTCCGGGAGGCCGTCGCGGGTACTCCCCACTGCGCAGCAGTCCGGGAGGCCGTCGCGGGTACTCCCCACTGCGCAGCAGTCCGGGAGGCCGTCGCGGGTACTCCCCACTGCGCAGCAGTCCGGGAGGCCGTCGCGGGTACTCCCCACTGCGCAGCAGTCCGGGAGGCCGTCGCGGGTACTCCACACTGCGCGGCAGTCCGGGAGGCCGTCGCGGGTACTCCCCACTGCGCAGCAGTCCGGGAGGCCGTCGCGGGTACTCCACACTGCGCAGCAGTTCGGCAGGCCGCGGCTGCAACCCGCACCGCAGGTGCACGCTTCGCTGCAACTTGGAGCCGGTCAAAACACGAACCTGATCTACGCCAACCTGACCAGACCCGTGCCGAGCCTGAGCTGGACCTGTACTGGATTGCAGCGGATGCGATCCAGAATCTGGCAATCGATCATTCTGGTTGAAGTGTGTGATTCAGCATCGTGTATGTTCTACACAATGCAATCTTAAGCAGAAGTTGCTGTTCCTCGTTACGTCATATCTGAATTGAGTTTCAGCTCCGCCGCGCGACATGACATTGGATGGCCAGCCAATGGTCTGAGATGACCTGACCTATTATCTGACCTTAGTTGACATTCCTGTGGAACTACTTTCCAAACATTGTTCACTTAGGGCGAAGGCTGAAGTAGTCGTCTCATTAATCTATATATTGTCCCAGCTCAACACAAGGTCGTTTCACTAGGTCAGAAGTTTCACTAGGTCAGAAACTGAACAGTTCGCAAAGATGCTTCAGTATATTAGTTTTTCTTGGAAACAATGCTACTGAAGTGATGCACTTTGGATGTATAAACATGAACATTGTTGGCCTGACCATACCTAACCTAAGCTTAGGATTTTCGGATGGCAAACAGATGTACACATTTTAATTCGATGGATCTGTTGAAAGGACCCGAGACACACACACAAACACATACACACACATACACACACATACACACACATACACATACACACACATACACATACACATACACATACACATACACACACACACACACACACATATATATATATATATATATATATATATATATATATAAAAGCGTATTCTTATTTGTCAGACCATTCTCCAGGATAAAGGCCATGTTACTGAGTTGACCTATTGAAGAAATTAGCCGTGATGTAATCTCTAGGCCATGTTGGCTACGAATTCCGTTTGCCCAGTTTCTAAGATCCATAGTTCGGAGGCTGTTTTGTCATGCCTAATTCTCACCCGACCTAACCTACCCTGTCTGGCCTTTTGTACTATGATCAATATAAATACTAATCTATATTGGTACCTGGAACGAATTTCGAAAGTAAATAGGCTGTGCTTTTACATAATTTATAGTCCAGGGATTTAAGTCGAGTTCCGTTTGTTTTACCTGGAATGACCTCTGGTGACCTCATCATCGGGTAAAATGCAAATATAAGGTATGATATCGGTTTTACACGACCAGACTGTCACCGTGCTTGGCATTTTATCCTGGCTTTTGTAAATCAGAAGTTGGTCAGGGGGCTTTCAACAGGCCCACCTCCCGCAGAGGTCAAAAAAGTCATCGTTCTGCCGTTTACTCCGGTGACACAATTGCTAACTGAAAGAGGCCCAGAGGAGACACAAAAGCCAGTGCTGGCACTGTTAATATACCTACCTATGCACCTACTCTCATTCTCTCGCCTCACTCAGAAAGCACTTATAAAAGTGATAAAAATGAGCAAAACAAGTAAAAAAACAAAAAAACTTGTGCACCTTGTCCTTTTTGTCGCCTGAATGTTGGCGGAAATTAGGACAAGGATCTTGGCGAACGTTACGCTTACCGTCCAAACCGACGCGCCATTGCGTTAGCATGCGGCGTCTCCCGGACCGCCGGTGTCTCACCGGTGACAAAATGAGACACTCAGGAATGTTGTCGAATTTTGGTCGTGAGCTTGGCAAATGTGCTGCTGGCCCAAATTTGGTAGCGCCGGCGGAGATGGAAGCTCTCCTCTGAGCCAATGAGAATCGAGCGCATTGGGTGCTTGAGTTTTGCTTCGAGGGACGCGTTCTGTTTGGTCTCGTCTGTCTCGTCACGGTAACAGTTGCCTATCAAGTTCCTGCAACAGATACCTACCTAGGTGGTAGTAGGTGATTAAACTATCCGTTCAGGAGCCGATTTTTGCAGAGATATAATCCTGAGAGAAGACTAGGCATGCCAAATATGCCTGGATCTACTGGCGTGGGCTCAGATCCAGATGAGCCTTGACAAGAAAGCATGGGGATAAAAAAGCCAGCAAAGAGAGCAAGGCCTTCAACTTCAAACTGGCTCTCAAGGCAGATTGTGCAGTGTGGTGAAAAATCCAAGGATGGTGGTGTGTGTGAATTCAGTGGTGAAAGAAGAAACCTGAAGCGGCACTGTGTATCAAAGCATCCATGGGCTAAAGAGCCATATCAAATCCGCAATGATTCATTCGGTGTTGGAGGAAGGTGGAGACAGGCATGGAAAATTGGAGGTGAGTCTGGTAAATAAGGTTAAAGGATTTGTACCTTCAGTTCAGTTATACAAATGTGCTAGTACTGGATCTACCAGGCCAAATTCTGGTAGGAAATTGCCCTGAGCTCTCACCAAGTTGGTAGGTAGAGCCATTGTATTTATCGGCTTGTATTACCTTTACACAAAAAATGGTTTCTTCATTAAGAAAACCTTCTTTTGTGCATTGATTTATTTTGCAATGATGAAACAATTTCTCGAACAAACCTAAAAACAATAATTAGATGATGTTGGAAGGAATATCTAAAAAATTATCATATCAAGATCTTCAGATCAAGGCTTCAGAAGCCCCCCTGAAGTGTGTTTTGTGTGCCATTGCCAAATTCTGAGAGCTAATGAGCTGGAACTTTCTAAATTTCCCTAAATATTCATTGTACACATTTTGAGACCCTTTTGAAAATTTTGGTTGTACCGAAGAAGTGTCCAGGCAGTCATTTTGGGGGACATGTTGGTGCATTTCTCCCTTATTCATCCCCCTGAAATGCCTATGATTTTTGGGTATGAACAACAGCTTAATGTATGTGAAAGGTCATTCTGCATCGAATGACATTTTCCCCATCAAATTTTTTATTTAAAATAAATAATTATTTTGTATACTTGGCATACCTAACGTTCGGTTGTAGGAGCTGACAAGAAAGTGACAGTGCCAAGGAGTTTTCAACCTCATGTTCGCGACCCCCCCCTCCATTTTTAGCAAAAATATCACCGGATTAGGCCTGTTTGTACCCTGGTATGCATCTCACGGTACGAACAATTCTGCTATGATCAACTTTAGCTGATATAGATGGTGCAGCATGTAAAATAAGGAGGGGGGGGGGCTGCCTGTGCAGTAGGCACCCACGGTACCCCGCCTCCCTACGCCCATCGACGAACAAAAACTCAGATGCACGCCTGTTTTCCACGAAATGGTTACTGGCTGCCACTGGGGAATGGAGCCTTCCTTGTGGGTTTGACGGAAAAAAATGAGACACATTTGAGTTCCTGAAATTGTCCGGTGACACAACGGATACTTTTTTGACCTCTGCCCTCCCGGCCCAGCGAATGTGGAATGGATTTACCGGTCGGTAGGCAAGGGTTCATTCAGTGCTGGGTCGAGCGATCTCTTGATTAATAATTTTCATTTCCGCTCATGATGTTCCGGTATTGTTACTTATTGAGATCGAGGGAGGTATTAGCATTCTGCGAATAAGTATGAAATTGAACCATGGAATACAAGTCGGATCACGGCCATGGTTCAGTTGTCTGTTAACTATCGATAATCGATTACGTGATTTATTTTAATGAGCCGAATAATTGGCGCTCACGATGTTGGTGGCTACTTCAGCGCATCGCCCAGTAATATTTCCATGTTTGGTGGTACCAAGCCGTTCAATGCCCTTTGTCCTTCCCTCCCCAACACTCGTTTGATGTCCAAGGTCGGGGGTCATTGGTGCGTGTCACCCGCCACACCCCCTCATGATGCAAGACGCTACGTCATCTGCAGCCGTTACCACTGCCATCTGCCGGTGTGTCTTACAGATTCGACTTCACCCAGACGCCGCTGCTGGCCACCGGCCACCCGAACGGCCGAATCCGACTCTGGAGCGTGGTGAGCGGGTCGCTGCTGCTGGAACTGATGGACCATCGCGGTGCCGTACGAGACCTCCAGTTCGCGCCGGACGCCTCGCTCCGGCTGGTGTCAGCCTCGGCCGACAAGACAATCAAGGTAGCGCACCGGACTCACAAACACGTGCCATAATTCCAAATTCGAGTGCGCCACTTCCGCTGAACGATTTGTTTTGGCCGAAGACGCTCGGAGTCGAAAGATTAAGAAGACTGAAGATTCTAAAGAGTTGAAGCCAGGAAATGCATGACATACATCTAAAGACTTCCATGATACAGTAAGCTTGCATAATTTGTACATATATACTTTATAGTTACATGCACACCAGATGAAAGCCGCTGAATAGCTCCGGCAGAATTAATCGTACAGTTCCTCGTACAGAGAACATCACCTGTTTATTAAACTCGAAATAGGGTTCGGCATCTCCTCGTCCCCAGTTCTTTAGTGCACGAAGATGTTTGCAGTTCTGATGTGGGCATAGAACCTATCAGCTCCCCGGAGCTCCTTTTCTGCAATAATCCTTATGCATCTTTCTCCAGTACAAAACCTCGTCAAGTTCCTGTCCGCAGAAAACTCCCGATATTCAGATGCTTAGACGAGCATGCAGCCACAACACTAGGGGACGAGCAGTCTAGGGGTAAGTTGCCTGTCTCATAATCGAAAGATTGTGGGTTCGAGTCTTACTTGTCGCTACTCTTCGCTCGCGACCAATCGGCGTGAGAGATTGGCGACGCTAGATGACTCAACGGCCGACGTGTCGTAAAACCAATAACCAACCAACCAGTCACAACACTCCTCGTTTTGTGACATCTGGGGACGAGTGTCGGTGGTGAGTTCACTGGCACATTGTATGTTGGTGGGGGAGACGGAGAATCAGTGCTCGGTCCGAGGATCGTCACCACAATATCGCAAAAGTACTTTTTTTGTGTCGTTCAGCGCAAGAAAACTTTTCCCACATAATTCAATTGAAAACGTACAACAGCTCGCGATTCCGACTCTAATCAGAGCACGGGCGTTGGCTTCTGAAAACAGTTGTGTGTGTGAGGGGGGGTAATACATGAAGACAATGGGCGGGCCCAAATGGATTAGGGGGCACACTCCATTAGTGGTCACTTGTCCCCTCAAAAGTATATAAAACGACACCCCTGAATCAGTGAATTGACAGTCATTCACTACCCATTGTGGCTATTCTTGACCATGTACGGCTCCATAGCTTTTGACCGTAGGGTGAGTGGGGGTGGGAGCACTTGCTCTGAAGGGGGCGTCTTTTCTACTCTGAGGAGTGTCATCGGCTGAAAAACTCGATAAGCGCAGGAGGGGGGGGCATCCTGGAGGGACACCTTTTTCCAGTCGAAAGGGTGTCGCATCTCCACCGGTGGAGGGGGGGGGGGGGCATGCCCTCAGTTGCCACTGCTCCTGGATCGTCAGAACCATTCACCTAGTCAGTCAGTCACTGGCCAGTGATGAAGGACCGGCATCACCAGAGGCGGCACGGAGCGTGAAGTCCGCACTGCCGCACTGCATGGTGTCTGCAGCTCGCCGCCCGTCCAGATACCGGCCGTACATTACAGCCAGTGATCCGGTTTGGTGCGGTTGGCGAGTGAGTCTGGGCGCAGCCTGTGTCAGCTTTCTTCGTTAAATGTATTGGTCGAACTGGTGCCGCGCATACCGTGAACTATGCATTGGTAGCGATTCTGCCAACCTTTGTGGCAACAGTAAATCGATCTGTTCGTTACGGTGATTAGTTTCGTCCACGTATATTGTGCACACGCTTCAATGTGCATGCACAGCAGTCGAGGGTAATGCGCGAAGTACACGGAGGGTACGTCAATATTTACCATTTGTCGGGAGCTCGAGGCCCTCCTGGGCAATGACAGCTGGCGTCTGAGATGGCGCGCCAGAGACCAAATACGACGTTCACGACACAGCCGTTCACACGCCTACCAGTGACGACAGAGACCAAATATGACGGTCACGACACAGCCGTTCACACGCCTACCAGTGACGACAGAGACCAAATATGACGGTCACGCACAGCCGTTCACACGCCTACCAGTGACGACATAGACAAAATATGACAGTTACGACACAGCCGTTCACACGCCTACCAGTGACGACAGAGACCAAACTGCGTCGGGCGAGACTGTACTGTCCAGGGGGCCTCTGCACGATATGTGGCCGTGTGCACGAGTACTGCGCAGCCAAGTGGGCCACCTTGCACAATTGATGCATATATCCTCTTGTCCCGCCCCACCGCTCCCCTGCCCCCTCAGCGTGCTCCAAGCTGACAACGGTATACGTACACAAGCTGCTTCGCGTGTCAGGAAGCGTAATCACGTGAGCGGGAGGTGGATGGGAGGCCGGCTATGTTTGGCTAGTTGACGTGGGAATAATGATGTGAGGAAATTGGCTTGACTTACCTGTTCAGTACGGCATCCATGATTGGCCAGTGGACGCCATCCATAATTGTGGTGCCCCTGGGCTTCAGTGCTCTTTTCTTGCTGAGAGTGGCCTTGTTATATTTACCTACACTGACATATTTTGCTGACTCTGGGGGGTCTGAAGCTTTTTCGACCGTACTACAGGTGGCAGCGTACCATTGGGTTTGGTGCTGGTCTTCGTTTTATGGTATCGATACGGATTGCAGCGCATAACTTTTGAACATCCGTACCGCTTGAGGATTAATATTGTAGTTAACTTGAGATTGACGTAAAATTTGTCACACAGGCAAATGTGTGTGGGGGGGGGGGTCATTTTACGCTCCTCGTATCTGTGCGACGGAACCGACAGGTGGTCCGTGCAATCGAACAATATTAACGATTGTTTGAGTTTGGTCTACTAAGTTTTATGCCGTATTTGGAGTGAAATTGAACACTTTTGTTCAATGTTGTACAACTGTCGTAGTGATTAAGTATTGCACCAACCTGCCTACTAATTATTAGAGCGAAATAATCTAAAAAGCTTGCCTGCAAGAAATATTAATGGATGCTTGCACGGTTATGAATCTATGAATGCTTGTAGGTTTGCATGACTGCTTACGGGACTAGGTCTCGTAGATCAGCAGAGCTTGTTCTGTAGACCCTGAACCCGCCGTTTCATGCACAACTCTATTGAAGGTCAATATTTTAAGTAAAGTTATGATGTTCCCTGAATGCTTATGCATGGCCACCCGCTGCCGGTGTTTCGATAATATATGGTCGGTGGTTAAGTAACGTATTCGGCTGGTGCAAAATGCTGGCTTATCTAGCAGCTGAAATACAGTTTTGCTTTGACAGGGAGAACCCATTGAGGTTAGCGCCTCATGCGAATCGAGTTTCATTCATCTTTCCTTACAATGGTATGTCAGTTCCAGACTAATATTGACTGTAATCATCAGAATGGGAATTGCAATAGAGTACTACGAAATATTACCATAGACATGATTTTCGGTTATTATTCTCGCATTTTGGCGTTATGTCACGATCAATCCAGCTTTTTCAGCTACCAACTTCTTCAGTCATCTTTTTGATCTCCCCCTTCGCCTTCCCCGTGTCATTTATACCTCCTACGTTTTCGTCAAGCACTATTGTAATCATTGGAGCAATCGCGTCTCCTAAAATTACGCGATGTTCTTCCTGGGTTTCATATCCTGCCTCCTTATTCATAGACCGACAATGGGCTTCATATCCTTCCTACATATTCATAGACCGACAATGGTAGACCATTCTACTCACCTATCGCCACACACAAAATCCCTGGTGTGGGCCAGGCTCGAACGCGTGCGGCTCACCGTCTGCCGATACCGCCAGGCGTGGGATCTGAGCGACGACGGCAACATGTACAAGACGCTGTCCGAGTGTCGGGTGCCTTTGCTGCGCTGTGGCTGGAGACCGGACGGACGCCAGCTGGTGGTGTGCGGTCGTAGCAAGCTGGTGAGCCAGGCGGACGGCGTTTTTCCCGGGTAACCAGATTGGAGCAGCTAAGTTAATGTGGTATCCCCACGGCTAGTACTTCTATAGTAGTAGTGGTGGTTAAGTACAAGTACTTACATGCAGAACATACGGCGCTAAGTCGTAGCCTGTGGGAATGAGACGATGTTTTCAGATCTCGAAAATAAGGGAAATGTGCTTTTTTGTGCATAAAGTCTTCACCTGAACCGTTGTGGTTGCCAGCCCACTGCTCGGTACCGATGCGCTGCTGTTGGGAACACTGGCGCTAGGTGGTCCGCCTGCGCAGTGTCACTCAGTTGATTAAGACAGATCAGGTACCTGTGGGACCGAAAAGGTCAGGCACTGATGGGGCCGGGGAGGTCAGGCACTGGCGGGACCGGGAAGGGAGGATTACAACTGGCCTTGGTGTGGATCGTTCGCTGACAAAGAGACTTGGTGGCTGCCGTACCGCACTGCTCTGTGACTCGTGAGCCGGCTGTTGACGCTTCCCGTGTTTCAGCTGTACGTGTTCGACATGGTACTGTACAAGCGGAGCATGGTGCTGGAGGGACACCGCCACGAGGCGACCTCCTGCTCCTTCAGCTACGACGGCAGCCTCATCATTTCGTCATCGCTCGACACGCGCGCCATCGTGTGGGACGCAGCCACAGGTTGGTTCAGCACGACACCCGCCTGGCGGCAGCACTGTGGTTCTGTGGTTGTATGCTTGCGTGCAGTGTTTGACTATATAGTGGATTCGTGCCGGGTTTTAGCACATTGTGAAATAGTAATAGTAGACTGGCGTTATCAATTCCGTGCAACTAATTTATTCATAATAATCCGTGTTGTATCCAGTGATGTCCGGTCCTTCTCAGTGTAAGATTGATATGGACGGTATATTCCCATGCTACTTATGTTTATGATGACGATGAAGGAGAGGATGTGGTGATGATGATCATGACTACGTTAGAGCTGATGGTGTTCCCACTAGTTCTGGATTGGGAGATGAGCTGGTTTTCAGATTTACTGCCTTGATTTCGTTATTAAATTTCCAAATTTCAGGCTTCGTTCCAAACGTCTTTCCCCATCGTATGTTCATGTCCCTCACGAGAGGCGGACGAGTGGTCTAGGGGTAAAATGCCCGTCTCACAATCGAAAGGTTGTCGGTTCGAGTCTCACCTGTCGCTACTCTTCGCCCGCGACCAATCGGCGTGAGAGATTGGCGACGCTACATGACTCAACGGTCGACGTGTCGTAAAAACCAATAACCAACCATGTCCCTCACGAGTGAAAGACACGACTTCCGTAGTGTTAGGAAAATACTGGATGAAACAGCTCAAAACGTGGCGAAACATCACTGTCACGCTGTCGTCTTGTAATTGTATGCTGTCGTTCAATTCTCGATGCCCAAACTTCTGTAAACTATAGCGCATGAGATGTCCTCAAGGCAGCGTGGCATCTGGACCATTTTTTTTTCATGTGATGTACGATTTTCTCCTTGCAAGCATTCACAACACACGAAATGACCACCACGCAGTTGATTTCAAATAGAAAGTCGGTAGATTTTCATCGATCCACCCTGGTAGCATCTCATCGAGGCTGATCAGGTGAAGATCCGAATCAGGCCGTCCGCTTCACCACATATCTGTGGGGAAGTGGACGCATATTATTGCATGGTAGATTTGTGTGAAACTTTGTCAGATGTAACGTTATTCTAGCAATACATGCTTTTTTACCACAACGGTGCACATCACCATGTATTTCTGCCGCTATCTGGCCACATCGAGCCAATAATTTGTCGTTCAAACCACGTGGTCATGTATCTGCTTCAGCTCATCCAAACCGTACGCGTTTTCCTTCTGCTCCTCGCTCTTAGTTGAGTGGCACATGCTGTTGGGGTCAATGCGAAACGGACAGGACTGCACGGCCGATTCCCGACCACTCACCTGCCAAATTATTCAGTTTGTCGTTATTGCTCGCCTAGAGACCTGCCTGCCTTCGTTTTGCGAATCACCTTGACAGAACCTGCCAATGGAGAGTTGCCCTGTGGTACGGACGCCGAGCGGTCATTATTGATGCCCGGCGCGCCCGTTGCCGTCGCATTGCAAGACTGGAGTGGAGGTTTGTATCCCACGGACATGTATCGGCGGCGCGGTCCTTACATTTATCCGATGTGTCTTTCGAAGAATGGCTTCCACAACGCCAAATACCATTGCGAGTCGAAACTACATTGACCAGAAACGCATTCATTATGTGTGTTTTCACGCACATGTAATGTTCAATAGCTATTATGCGGTGATGCAATATGCAGTTTATGTCTTTGAAACGTTTGCTTTCAAATGTTTGTGCAACATATGCAGTATTACGATTTTTACATTCTCGTTCACGTTTACTCAGCAATGGACATAGCCTGATATAATGATGGAATTAAGTAAATTTCCAAATGAACAAAGCTGATTTACTGCCACCATTGTTTTATTCATCCAAGTGGAGATTTTGATTGAGAATAAATGTCAAAACTGAATCGTTAGTTGTGCTTGTTATGCTAAGATTGTATGCGATGTGTAGGTTCGAAATATTTACTGATGACGTGGAGCTCATTTTGTGGGATGCTCGATGCCTTTATCGCAACTTATGAATGACTGGCGTCTTCAGACACCTTCACTCGAAGTTGTATGTGTGATTTGATTACGTTTTTGGCCTATTTTGTATATTAATGTCCCTAGATCGTTTTTGAGGAAAAACCTGGCGCTAACATGACCTCATGCTTATTCGTTGGTGCCTGTTTTTATGTCTTGCAGTGATCTCACTTTTTCGTAGACGTTGAATCAAGAACATAAAATGAATGGAAACAATGTCCCAAAAACGTAATCTAATTGAGCGTGACTGGTGAATGGACGTGGGATCGGGAGCAGCCATATTGGTACAAGTTCTATTTCAGACCATCGGCGACCGGGACCAGCTGAGTCGATGGTAATAAAACAGTTCAACTTCTCGTATCTTCTCTCGGACGGACTGTAGCTGTCGAAACTGTCACTGTGTGAACTTGCAAGACAGCTACTCTGAGGCGACGACTTTCTCTCGCTGCGATTGGTTGCAGATGTCGATGTTGCTGAAGGAGAAATCATTAAGTCGGCCGTTTGCAAGCTGTAATAATTCACTAGTAATACACTTCGAGGCAAATTGTACTCCTTGCTATCGTCACAAACCATCACATTGCTCTTCATGTACTAATTATGTTCTACCTACTAACTATGCTCTAATACTAACTATGCTCCAATTGGTTTCAAGCGTTGTAAAACGTTTCGGCCGCCGCTGATCATCAAATAACTCCAATATTAACTTCAAATATAAACTCCAAATATTACCCGAGTTTTACCTCCAGCCCTGTGGACTGTGACCAGCGACGTAACCGTCAACGTGTTGGCAGGGGCCCCGCTGCGCACCATGTTCCACCTGAACCCGCCGCCGCGACTCATCTTCGCCGCGGGCGAGAACGGAGCCTGGGTCAGCTGTGCGGTGATGTCGCGCTCCATGTGCCAGGCAGCCACCGTCTGCGAGGACGGGTCAGTGGGGTGGTGGCCACCGCCTGCGAGGACGGGTCAGTGGGGTGGTGGCCACCGTCTGCGAGGACGGGTCAGTGGGGTGGCAGCCACCGCCTGCGAGGACGGGTCAGTGGGGTGGTGGCCACCGTCTGCGAGGACGGGTCAGTGGGGTGGTGGCCACCGCCTGCGAGGACGGGTCAGTGGGGTGGTGGCCACCGTCTGCGAGGACGGGTCAGTGGGGTGGTGGCCACCGTCTGCGAGGACGGGTCAGTGGGGTGGTGGCCACCGCCTGCGAGGACGGGTCAGTGGGGTGGTGGCCACCGTCTGCGAGGACGGGTCAGTGGGGTGGTGGCCACCGTCTGCGAGGACGGGTCAGTGGGGTGGTGGCCACCGCCTGCGAGGACGGGTCAGTGGGGTAGTGGCCACCGCCTGCGAGGACGGGTCAGTGGGGTGGCAGCCACCGTTTGCGAGGACGGGTCACTGGGGTGGCTGCCACTGTCTGTGGTGGCGTGCCACACAGCCACACTCCACACACACACACACACACACACACACACACACACACACACACACACACACACACACACACCAGACGTGGTGACACCAGGAGCCAGACCCCCCCCCCCCACACACACACACACCAGCAAGTGGTGACACCAGACGTGGTGACACCACCCGTCTGCAGCCAATACGGAGAGAGCCAGGCTGCCGGCGACCGTTGTACATACAGGGCAAGCAAAATGATGAGAAGTCGGCATCGATGCTTGTGCCAGGTTTTAGTGAAAAAGGTCCATATCGCGGTCGTAATTCATGTAAATGTGAGTGATGAATGTTTGCAAGCTACGAATGCTCTTAGCGAGCAATAATGACATGGTTACCCATGTTTGCACGGTACATAGGTGTATATTTGTAACATTGATATGCAAATTGAATACAAAAAACATTGTAGCGACTGGATATACGTGAAGGAAGCATGAATCATGGGGCACAGCGATTAACTACCTCGTCATAACCCATTGACTGCAATACTTGTCAATAGATGTCTCTGACGACGGCTGTCGCCGACAGGCTGTTGCGCTTCTGGAATGTGTGGGAGGATGGGGAGGAGCCGGCCGTTCCTGTAACCGTGCCTCGACTCAAGGAGGACGAGACGCTCAACTCGTGCATCTTCAACTCGACCGGCAGTGTGGTGGCTGTTGGGTGAGTGGGCGGATCATGGGAGTGGGCGGGCCATGAGGATGGGCGGGTTTAGGGCGTCCAAGGCAGGTGGCTGATGAGGTGTTCTGTCAGCCGCTGAACGAAATACTGCGCTCGGGATACTTCAGGCGATAAATTCACTCCACCTATATCAGCGTGTGAAGGAGATTAGTGCACCGATGAATTAGAAGCCAGCTTCGAAGCTTCTTTGAATAATTCACTTCTGAAAACCATCAGCTCAGACTTGCACGCTTGGTTTTGTGCCGAGACGCATCGGTTCTTGTTGCGGCACAACTACAGGCGACAGCCGCGAAATGGCTCCGGCTGCGCCAGTCAGGCCGCGGCGACGGTGGCGCCGCCACCTGCGCAACACTCAGACTACAAACTAGGGCGGGCGCAAGACTCGCGCGTCCGTGAATCACCTGACCGTCGCCACCAGCGGCGGCCGCCTGACCGACCCGTGCGCCGGCAGCACGATCCACGGCAGCGTCAGCTTCTTCACCGTGCCGCAGCACGTCCCGCCGCTGGTGCACCTGGCGCGCCGCGCCGTCCGCCTGCTGACATCTGGCGACGACGTGCAGAAGCTGCCGCTGCCGGCCGGCATCCGGGCCTACCTGCGGTACGCCGCGTAGCGCGGCGCCATGCCAGGCGCAGCGCCGTCGGATGCCGGCCGGACTCCGGGCCTGGCCGAGGCCCGGCGCCATGCCAGTGGCAGCCGCTCGGCTACTGCACCCTGCTCTGCCGCGTGACAGTGTAGACTGCGCGCGTGACATTCCGGGAGGCGGCGCACTGGACTATGTCACGTGTTGTGCTGTTGAAACGACTCGGCAGCTGCGTCGCCCTCGTTCTCGCGGAGGCCTGACACGTGACACGTGACAGTGCAATATGGTGATACAGATCGAGTCGGGCACAACTCTGCGTGTGTGTGTGTGCGTATGTGTATGTTGTTTGTTCGTAAGTCCGGAAGCGGTGTAATTGTGTCTCAAGCTCATGTGTTGCTTGACGTTTCTGGTGGCAGCGGCCCCCGGCACCAGTCAGATCATGTCATGTCCTCCGGTGGTCGGCAGCTATTGGTCCGACCGTTTGGCTCCGCCCTCGGTCCCGCCCCGTCGTAACAAAGCTCAGACGGAGGCGGCAGTCTGGGTTTTGTTGTTAAACGCACACGGGTAATAATAGCATTCGTGTCGTGTCGGTCTGTTTTATGGTTTAACTACGGGCATCGCTGTTTTTCTTCACAAGCCATGCAAGTATTTCGCTACAATACACGAATCCCGTTTACTTTTCGAGTTCATTGTGCATTCACTGTGAGGCGTTATTGAATAACACTCGGTACACTGATGTAAGGCAGCCTGCTATTTTTTACATCGTCAACCCAATATTTTTGTCTGCCCAATGCTATTTTTCAAAGCAAGGCATTCCCAATGGCTGACTTGTAACCCAAGCCGCTTTCAGGCCATCAAGCCAATTCCGACACATTGACAATCAAATGTGCAAGGTTGTCGATCTTCCAGTCACGGTGCCTCTTTTTCCTCACTTACCGCCATTCCATTTTATGTGATCAAGTGGTGTGCCCTTCTACCATGATACATTGGTCTTGCTGCATCTTGGTGTTAACTGTTAAGTGCTTCATCAATTCCGGAGTATGGTCTGGCTGAGGGAAAGACCTACATACCGACGGGCGTAGGTGGCTGATGCCGGCAAACTCAGTATGGTCTGGCTGAGGGGAAAACCTACATACCGACGGGCGTAGGTGGCTGATGCCGGCAAACTCAGTATGGTCTGGCTGAGGGGAAAGACCTACATACCGACGGGCGTAGGTGGCTGATGCCGGCAAACTCAGTATGGTCTGGCTGAGGGGAAAGACCTACATACCGACGGGCGTAGGTGGCTGATGCCGGCAAACTCAGTATGGTCTGGCTGAGGGGAAGATCTCCTTACCGACGGGCGTAGGTGGCTGATGCCGGCAAACTCAGTATGGTCTGGCTGAGGGAAAGACCTACATACCGACGGGCGTAGGTGGCTGATGCCGGCAAACTCAGTATGGTCTGGCTGAGGGGAAGACCTACATACCGACGGGCGTAGGTGGCTGATGCCGGCAAACTCAGTATGGTCTGGCTGAGGGGAAAACCTACATACCGACGGGCGTAGGTGGCTGATGCCGGCAAACTCAGTATGGTCTGGCTGAGGGGAAAGACCTACATACCGACGGGCGTAGGTGGCTGATGCCGGCAAACTCAGTATGGTCTGGCTGAGGGGAAGATCTCCATACCGACGGGCGTAGGTGGCTGATGCCGGCAAACTTAGTATGGTCTGGCTGAGGGGAAGACCTACATACCGACGGGCGTAGGTGGCTGATGCCGGCAAACTCAGTATGGTCTGGCTGAGGGAAGACCTACATACCGACGGGCGTAGGTGGCTGATGCCGGCAAACTCAGTATGGTCTGGCTGAGGGGAAGACCTACATACCGACGGGCGTAGGTGGCTGATGCCGGCAAACTCAGTATGGTCTGGCTGAGGGGAAGACCTACATACCGACGGGCGTAGGTGGCTGATGCCGGCAAACTCAGTATGGTCTGGCTGAGGGGAAGACCTACATACCGACGGGCGTAGGTGGCTGATGCCGGCAAACTCAGTATGGTCTGGCTGAGGGGAAGACCTACATACCGACGGGCGTAGGTGGCTGATGCCGGCAAACTCAGTATGGTCTGGCTGAGGGGAAGACCTACATACCGACGGGCGTAGGTGGCTGATGCCGGCAAACTCAGTATGGTCTGGCTGAGGGGAAAGACCTACATACCGACGGGCGTAGGTGGCTGATGCCGGCAAACTCAGTATGGTCTGGCTGAGGGGAAAGACCTACATACCGACGGGCGTGGGTGGCTGATGCCGGCAAACTCAGTATGGTCTGGCTGAGGGGAAAGACCTACATACCGACGGGCGTAGGTGGCTGATGCCGGCAAACTCAGTATGGTCTGGCTGAGGGGAAGACCTACATACCGACGGGCGTAGGTGGCTGATGCGGGCAAACTCAGTATGGTCTGGCTGAGGGGAAGACCTACATACAGACGGGCGTAGGTGGCTGATGCCGGCAAACTCAGTATGGTCTGGCTGAGGGGAAGACCTACATACCGACGGGCGTAGGTGGCTGATGCCGGCAAACTCAGTATGGTCTGGCTGAGGGGAAGACCTACATACCGACGGGCGTAGGTGGCTGATGCCGGCAAACTCAGTATGGTCTGGCTGAGGGAAAGACCTACATACCGACGGGCGTAGGTGGCTGATGCCGGCAAACTCAGTATGGTCTGGCTGAGGGGAAGACCTACATACCGACGGGCGTAGGTGGCTGATGCCGGCAAACTCAGTATGGTCTGGCTGAGGGGAAGACCTACATACCGACGGGCGTAGGTGGCTGATGCCGGCAAACTCAGTATGGTCTGGCTGAGGGAAGACCACATACCGACGGGCGAGGTGGCTGATGCCGGCAAACTCAGTATGGTCTGGCAAGACCACAACCGACGGGAGGCATGCCGGCAAACCAGTATGGTCTGGCTGAGGGAAGACCTACATACCGACGGGCGTAGGTGGCGATGCCGACAAACTCAGTATGGTCTGGCTAGGGAAGACCACATACCGACGGGCGTAGGTGGCTGATGCCGGCAAACTCAGTATGGTCTGGCTGAGGGAAGACCTACATACCGACGGGCGTAGGTGGCTGATGCCGGCAAACTCAGTATGGTCTGGCTGAGGGGAAGATCTACATACCGACGGGCGTAGGTGGCTGATGCCGGCAAACTCAGTATGGTCTGGCTGAGGGGAAGACCTACATACCGACGGGCGTAGGTGGCTGATGCCGGCAAACTCAGCGCGGTTCTGTGGCGACTTAGGATATTGCATTGGCATCCGGGGCCCATCCAGGAACACTCATCGGCCGAGGTGCATTTCGGCGAGCGGAAGGCGGGGAGAGGGGGGGTGCACTTGCGCATACTGAATGATCCCTTTGTCTAGACGCCTGTTCCTCTGAAAATGGCGTTTTTGGCTGAAAATCCGTTGCACGCGAAAAAGAGGGAAGTGTGCGGTCGAGCCTTCCTAAAGCAGTCGAACCTTTCGCCGGCCGGAGAGGCGCCACCTTTCCATTGGGGAGGGGGACATGGCGCGCCCTCCCCATGGGGAGGGGGACATCCGCGCGCCCTCCATAGGCTCTAAGATGGTTGTAGCAAGCCTGCCACCAACAAACTGGCATCGGGCACAACTGGATGACTGAACCTGGCGCAATCTATTCGATCTGCGGCGCAGTTTGCTCTGAAACATTTTTACACACAGATGGATCCGGTGGTGCAGAATTAGCGGACGCTGATGTGTTCAAACCGAATTACACATTTAAGGAGCGCCTACCGAATTATACAACGGTGTTTTCAGCGGAAATATTTGATATCAAAATTGCGCTGGAACATAAAATCCTCTTGAATTAAACAAGCAGTCATCTCCAGTGACTAAAAATCTTCACTATAAGCATTGAAAAATAAATTGGAGGATTGTAGTCACCCCGGAACGCATAACATTTCGGACATATTTTTCCTTACCGCCAACACAGAACGTGATTTTTACTGGGATTCTGGGACATTCCGTCGTACCGGACAATGCAGCGGCTGACTCCCTAGCATGAGCATTGAGGCGTGGCAGGGCTCTTGAAATTATGGGGGGCACAGTGCACGAGGGCGATGGGCGGCCCCAAATATATTGGAAGGTCCACTCCATAGGGTCCTACGTTAACAGTTGAAATCGAGTGCAAGATTGGTCCCTCCACAGTCCCTCCACAGAGAACGGCCGTGCCCTTAGTCGTCGACTGGGAGGCAGACTGGGACAGTGAAAGGGAGAGTGTAAGGCTTTTAGTCCCTCCACAGAGAACCACCTGCATATACACACCTGTATTTACTTGCAATTAAGCATACAAATACACATGCATCATCACATATGCATATACTTGCTGATCTAACTGTACTATCATATACTAAAATAACCACCCACATATACTCCTTGTTCTTTTTGTGTTCAAATTATCGAGGTTAATTTTTGCTTGCCAGGTACTTTATGATATATAGGTCAATGAAATAATCTCAGAAAAATTTTGTTATATCTTCCTTTTTAATAGGTACATGATTACAGGAAGGAAATTTTAAACCAATAATACTATTCCAAGTTCTTGGTGCTGTAAATGATATGGAGTGAAGTCTATAGGATTTCGATGAAAAAGGTACATGGCAATGATCAACATGCCTTAAATTACTTGGTAATGAGTATTGGAACATATTCATTACAGTGATTGGTAATGTTTGGTTTTAAAATATGTGAAGTAACAATATGCTCTGTTCCTGTACAATATGAGAGAACTTGACAAATAATTTATTTGTAGGGTATGTATAGTGCTGATTATCTATGATTCTTAATGTCATTTTTTTAATTTTAACAATTCTGCCTAATCGTGTTTGCTAGGTTTAATAGTTTGCTTCACTATTGCGCTAGAAAGTTGCCGTTCACCTTTGAAGTTGACTTTGACCATGCAATTTACATTGACCAAATGACTTTGTGTTTGTTGTGAGCTGATTTATGCTCTAAATATACCAGGAGACAGCATTTTGCTTTCACGTACAATGTCTAGCGATTTGTGAAAGCACTAACAGGGACTTTACATACCACACTTATCCAATTTGTGTATAGTTTTCCCTCAACATCAAGCTGACTCAGCCCTCTTGTCCCGCTTATTCCTACATATTGCACAAGCAATGGGTGTCTCCAATAACATGGTCCATACATTGAAGTTGGATATGGTACCAAGCTACACTCCATGAAAGGGACAGTTATTGCCCAGTATATCAGAATACACCAGCCCTTGCTCATTGATGGACATGCCTATTTCTTTGGTTCTGCGGCAATGTAGCAGCACTAACAATTGCCACCATATTGCATCCAGTGTATGCCGAATTATGAAAGCTGTTTTTTTCTATCATTTATTGTCATGCGCTACACAAATCGCTAAAAAAAAACCGTCGCTCTTCAATGACGACCCTAAGCACATTTTCAATTGATCGCACTTATCCAGCCCATGTAAGAACAGTACGCTTAAGCGCATCCATACAACATTCAACAAGCACCACAGAAACTAATGAACTTAGCATCTTGCAGAACCACATTTCCTCTCAACATATGAAAGCAATATGGTTCAAACACGTGTTATCAGCACGAATAATTATACGAAGGCTCTACCTATGCCTGTCGCAGGCATGGTAGCCACCGGCTAGTCACCATCACACACACACATGATGGCTACTGGCTAGTAACCATCAAACACGCATGATAGCTACTGGATAGTAGCCATCACACACGCATGATGGTTACTGGCTAGTAGCCATCACACACGCATGATGGCTACTGGCTAGTAGCCATCACACACGCATGATGGCTACTGGCTAGTAGCCATCACACACGCATGATTGCTACTGGCTAGTAACCATCGAACACGCATGATGGCTACTGGCTAGTAGCCATCACACACCAGCATGATGGCTACTGGCTAGTAGCCATCACACACGCATGATGGCTACTGGCTAGTAACCATCAAACACGCATGATGGCTACTGGCTAGTAACCATCACACACGCATGGTGGCTACTGGCTAGTAACCATCACACACCGGCATGATAGCTACTGGCTAGTAACCATCACACACGCATGATGGCTACTGGCTAGTAACCATCACACACCGGCATGATGGCTACTGGCTAGTAACCATCATACACGCATGATGGCTACTGGATAGTAGCCATCACACCCGCATGGTGGCTACTGGCTAGTAACCATCAAACACGCATGATGGCTACTGGCTAGTAACCATCAAACACGCATGATGGCTACTGGCTAGTACCATCACACACCGTCATGATGGCTACTGGCTAGTAACCATCAAACACGCATGATGGCTACTGGATAGTAACCATCACACACCGGCATGATGGCTACTGGCTTGTAACCATCACACACGCATTATGGCTACTGGCTAGTAACCATCACACACCGGCATGATGGCTACTGGCTAGTAACCATCACACACCGGCATGATGGGTACTGGCTAGCAGCCATCACACACGCATGATGGCTACTGGCTAGTAGCCATCACACCCGGATGTCGTTGATTGAATAGCAGCAATTGTGACTCCGGCTCTTTGGTGGCGACGCCAGCTGTTGGTTTTCCTCGGACCTTCCGGCAATTCCTCGTCTGAATAGTTGCACCAGCTGGGTCCACCCGCCAGAGAGGACAGGCAGCACGGAATCAGTGGTCAGAATCTAACGGTGAAAACAGGGTCATTTCGTCGCTCCCAGCGCCGTTCCCCCCCTCTGTATGATGGCCGACGGGATCTGCCCTTGCCATCACGAGTTGTTTTTCGCCATAGAGTCGCCTTTAATAAGTGAAAACCTTCCGCATTTAGACCGATCTGAGAAGATGTATGCAATACCACGGTGCACCGCCGGTCAACCTGCCAATACCACGGTGCACCGCCGGTCAACCTGCCAATACCACGGTGCACCGCCGGTCAACCTGCCAATACCACGGTGCACCGCCGGTCAACCTGCCAATACCACGGTGCACCGTCGGTCAACCTGCCAATACCACGGTGCACCGCCGGTCAACCTGCCAATACCACGGTGCACCGCCGGTCAACCTGCCAATACCACGGTGCACCGCCGGTCAACCTGCCAATACCACGGTGCACCGCCGGTCAACTTGCCAATACCACGGTGCACCGCCGGTCAACCTGCCAATACCACGGTGCACCGCCGGTCAACCTGCCAATACCACGGTGCACCGCCGGTCAACCTGCCAATACCACGGTGCACCGCCGGTCAACCTGCCAATACCACGGTGCACCGCCGGTCAACCTGCCAATACCACGGTGCACCGCCGGTCAACCTGCCAACACCACGGTGCACCGCCGGTCAACCTGCCAATACCACGGTGCACCGCCGGTCAACCTGCCAATACCACGGTGCACCGCCGGTCAACCTGCCAATACCACGGTGCACCGCCGGTCAACCTGCCAATACCACGGTGCACCGCCGGTCAACCTGCTTTAAGCGCATCAGCACTGTGAGGAAATGGAAGCAGGGGCACAGCGCAAAGGAATGCCAGCGGCATTCCTTGCCAGCGGCTATTGCATTTCTTTGCAAAACGACATTAATCGCCGTGGAAAACATCGCTAAGCCGCACGCCGGCTTCCCGATGGTTTGCGCAGAATCTGAGGTGGATGGTTGTGGCACAGGTTCCCCTGAGGGCACGGAGCCTGGCTTATCATGTTGCCTTGTCTTGCGTCTTCGATACCAGAATAATATACGACCAGACGCCGACTCCGCCATTTCACTTAGCCAGCCAAACCTGATTTGCTGGCACAAAACCAATGAAGTACGGATACAACGTGTTCGCTTTGTATGTATGCGCCATGATTGCGAACGAGCCTATGCCCGCACTGGTACATTGCAAACATGTTTAAAACCGGTATTGTTATGATCCAGCTGCCAAACAGCAGTCCCCTATGGACACTTCTTAAATCATCCGATGGGTTCTATTTCAAGCTTCCTCCGTCAGGGTCCCTAGCTTTCACCATCCAGTTCATACTTTCAGAAGAACCATGCATAACGATATTGGATTATAATAGTGGATTTGGATTCTTATCGTAGATCATGTAAGGTGATAATATGATAGAATTATCAGTCTAATAAGCTAAAAACCAACACCCTAAATACCCATAAGCCAACAACTAGAACCCTACGTTCCTGGAATAGTTGGATGGTTTTGGAAGAACCCGCAAAAGCACGCATTTAGAACGTACTGTTCTTACAATACTATGCTATGAATGGATACCGTAGTACCACACACACCTGATGCGAACCTGCTGAAGCAGGCGTAGCGACACTAATGACAGCGCGCATGCCGTCGGATGGCAGTGAACCGAACAACGTTTAACAATTTTATCACTACCCTTTTTCAAGCTGAAGGTAAAGTACAAATGGACAAAACGGCTAATGTTCGCGTCAATATTGTATTACACAGCTTAAAATGTTCACACAGCGACAACTGTTGTCCTGACAAACCTCACCTGAGGACATGACGCACAGTGAGCTGAGCGGAATATCTGTCAAACAGACGAACACGACGCGCCGGCGGCGGCGCCCCGGCAATGACGCTGCAGCCCTGCGACCGAGTGCGCTGCAACCAGAAATGTCTAAACTATCACAAACACTAAAGAGTGGTGCACAGCGGCGGCGCGCCTGGGCAACGGCGCCCGGGCGCCAAGCGTTCAAGGTCACACAGGCCTTGTCGGTGCGGTGGAGCGGTGACGGCCCGATCTTATTTGACCCTAAAGTCATTGACCTAGAGTCCTGAAATTTATGCTGAAGCGAGTTTACTACAGCTGTAATCCACCGTCCAAAATGTGTGCTTCTAGCTTCAGTACTTTCTGAGATCTTATAGAGGGTAATTACCGTAAAGTAATTGACCTAGAGTCCTGAAATTTATGCTGAAGCGAGTTTACTACAGCTGTACTCCACCCTCCAAAACGTGTGCTTCTAGCTTCAGTAGTTTCTGAGATCTCACGTAACGCACCCTCCGGCGCGCGTTACGTGAGAGGCCCTCCTTATTATCGTAATATGTAATTAATGTGGGGGTTTATTTAATGTAGCGAAACTCAAATATTCAATATGGAATTTAGTTAATGCAATCTAAAGTTCCTCCATAAACCATGCTTTGCTGTGAAAGTCATGCATTGACGGCCATATCCCCAGTCGGTGAATCAATACCGGCTGTACACCGTCCAGGCCGCGGTCTGGACGGTGTACACAGTACCGTAACCGGCTGTACACCGTCCAGGCCGCGGTCTGGACGGCTGTACACAGTACCGTAACCGGCTGTACACTGTCCAGGCCGCGGTCTGGACGGTGTACACAGTACCGTAACCGGCTGTACACAGCACGTCTACAACTCATTACAACAGACAACAACAGCCGATATCACCCATACGGTATCAGGCTGGTCAAATCCAACAGCAAAAACAACCGCGACCATTAGGCAGTCAGTCATCAGACGGACGCCAAGCCTGTCTCAGCCACTGTCCGGTGTCGACCGGCAGCATAAATTCCCTGGGCAGATTACCATTATGTAGTCAGCCATCATACAGACGGCATACGGACACGCAGACATACAGACATATAGACATACAGACAGACATACAGACGCCGAGCGCTGACGAGCGAGACGTAGTCGATCCGTTGACCACAAGGGCCCGACGACTCCACACCGCCACTGAACCTGACCTGGCTGGGGACGAGCGCAGCGCCGACGACTCCACACCACCACTGGACCTGACCTGGCTGGGGACGAGCGCAGCGCCGACGACTCCACACCACCACTGGACCTGACCTGGCTGGGGACGAGCGCAGCGCCGACGACTCCACACCACCACTGGACCTGACCTGGCTGGGGACGAGCGCAGCGCCGACGACGTGAGCCGGAAACGACAACCGCCTGTTCAGCAGCGTGCTGTGTGTGTTTCTTCGGGAAATCACAGCGCGAGGACTGACTATCACGGAACGTTTTTGTGTCGCCAAGGAGCCTGACTATCATGGAACGTTTTTGTGTCGCCAAGGAGCTTGACTATCATGGAACGTCTTTGTGTCGCCAAGGAGCCTGACTATCACGGAACGTCTTTGTGTCGCTAATGAGCCTGACTATCACAGAACGTCTTTGTGTCGCCAAGGAGCCTGACTATCATGGAACGTTTTTGTGTCGCCAAGGAGTCGGACTATCACGGAACGTCTTTGTGTCGCTAATGAACCTGACTATCACAGAACGTCTTTGTGTCGCCAAGGAGCCTGACTATCATGGAACGTTTTTGTGTCGCCAAGGAGCCTGACTATCACGGGACGTCTTTGTGTCGCTAATGAGCCTGACTATCACAGAACGTCTTTGTGTCGCCAAGGAGCCTGACTATCACGGAATGTCTTTGTGTCGCCAAGGAGCCTGACTATCACGGAGTGTCTTTGTGTCGCCAAGGTGCCTAACTATCACGGAACGTCTCTATGTCGCGAATGAGCCTGACAACCACGGAACGTCTCTGTGTCGCCAAGTAGCCTAACTATCACGGAACGTCTCCGTGTCGCCAAGTAGCCTGACTATCACGGAACGTCTTTGTGTCTCCAAGGAGCAGTGAATGGATTCCGGCAGACCGAGCAGCTCTTCTTCTTCTTCCGCTCCTTCCACATACACCGGAACAGTGCGCTCGTCGCAGGGTAGGCCTGACCCCGTGTTCTCCTAGATCCACTAATGCGACTGGAACAATTCCTTTGAGCCTGAAGCACGTGAACACAGAGTTGAAATAAACATCGGATTATGCCAAAAGAAGCTCAAACGCTTTTGCTCTGCATCTATGGGAGCCATACAGGTAATGCGCCACCAGGAAACGACAGATGTGTTCGTAATACGATAGCTTACGACGTACGCAATTACCGCTAGAAAAACATAACACTCACGAATATACTCTTAGAGCACCCAACAGTGCGTTGGCCCGCTGCCTGACGGAGCGGCAGGAGGAGTCCAGCCGAGCACACGTGCAACACGCGTCTTTGGATGACTCACTTCCACGCCTCCAAACAATCAATTCCAAATCAACCGGCGCGAACGGGCAGTGCTCGGGAGGGCCGAGTGCTTGGTGTCGGGGATCCCCCTGACGAGCGGGACCCGGCGCCCCGGACACGGCAGCCACACTGAGCCTATGACCAGCTGTCGCGGGTCAGTGTGAGCAGGTCACCGCGCCGGCCCGAGCTGTTCAAGAGCGCGTCCAGACAGCTCCAGCCTGCGCTCCACCGCGCGTCCAGACAGCTCCAGCCTGCGCTCCACCGCGCGTCCAGACAGCTCCAGTCTGCGCTCCACCGCGCGTCCAGACAGCTCCAGCCTGCGCTCCACCGCGCGTCCAGACAGCTCCAGTCTGCGCTCCACCGCGCGTCCAGACAGCTCCAGCCTGCGCTCCACCGCGCGTCCAGACAGCTCCAGTCTGCGCTCCACCGCGCGTCCAGACAGCTCCAGCCTGCGCTCCACCGCGCGTCCAGACAGCTCCAGCCTGCGCTCCACCGCGCGTCCAGACAGCTTCAGCCTGAGCTCCATCGCGCGTCCAGACAGCTTCAGCCTGCGCTCCATGGCGCGTCCAGACAGCTCCAGCCTGCGCTCCATCGCGCGTCCAGACAGCTCCAGCCGGCTCGTCCAGTTCACGCGCCAGTCGATAACCCGTGAGAGCCGAGCCGCTTCGGCCGGCCGGAGCCAATGCACCGCCAATGGACAACGGTGACGACGGGCTCAATTGTGGCCGTCGGCCGGTTCTCGTGCATTCGTGTGGGCCGCCGCCGGAGGCGATGGGCAGGTGCGCCGTGTACGGCCGGCGGGCCCGTTGGACGGCGCACGCCCACGTCACCGCGCGGACTCTGACGCAAGCCGGTAGAAAATGATACGCAGCCAGGGCACATCCCGTGCGAAATCCGACGTGGGCTAGCCGCCGCTCTGGCGCACTGTTCACGCTCCATACTTCGACTGCGGCGGCCGATAAGATCGTCAGTCGTGCTGTCCACACGCTACTTCCGGCCATTGGACAGCCCGACCTCTGCCGTATATCAACGACAATCATCCTGATTGTCGGCTATGTACGTATAACCGATAATCAGCCGACTATATACACATTTGGTGGCCGCATACGTCTCCTGCAATGCTCAGTTTGTGGTCGACCGGCTGGTGATTCCCGTTCTCATGAGACAGGCAGACGTGCTGTTGTTGCGAAAGTTCATGGATGCTTTTCGAACTTATTGGGCAACGTAAATTGCTTAGGTACACCATCACCGCGGGTCGAGATTGATCTTCCAATGGCGCCGATGGTCCATTTCGCGACCTCCGGAAGAGACAGCACTGAGACATTGTCTACGCCCAGAGTCGTAGCCACCGCCAGACACATGCCAGCGGTAGTCACATACACCGCCTGACACAGGCCAGCGGGAGTCATATACACAGCCTGACGCAGGCCAGCGGGAGTCATATACACAGCTTGACAGAAGCTATCGAGAGCCATGGCCTGACACAGGCCACGCAGGCCATTGCCACCGCTTGACACAGGCCACCCAGGACCATGGCCACCGCCTGACGCAAAATACCCAGAGCCATAACCCCCGCCTGACACAGACCACCCAGGGCCATAGCCACCGCCTGACACAGGCCAGTGGGAGTCATATACACAGCCTGAGATAGGCTAGCAAGAACCATAGTCACCGCCTGACACAGGCCACCCAGGGTCATGGCCACCGCCTGACACAGACCACCTAGGGCCATTGCTACTGCCTGACACAGGCCACCCAGGACCATAACCACCGCCTGACACAGGCCACCTAGGGCCATTGCTACTGCCTGACACAGACCACGCAGGTCCATAGCCACCGCCTGACACAGACCACCTAGGGCCATAGCCACCGCCTGACACAGGCCAGTGGGAGTCATATACACAGCCTGAGACAGGCTAGCAAGAACCATAGTCACCGCCTGACACAGGCCACCCAGGGTCATGGCCACCGCCTGACACAGACCACCTAGGGCCATTGCTACTGCCTGACACAGGCCACCCAGGACCATAACCACCGCCTGACACAGGCCACCTAGGGCCATTGCTACTGCCTGACACAGACCACGCAGGTCCATAGCCACCGCCTGACACAGACCACCTAGGGCCATTGCTACTGCCTGACACAGGCCACCCAGGACCATAACCACCGCCTGACACAGGCCACCTAGGGCATTAGCCATGCAGCTATAGCCATAACCAAACATATCACTGAAGGTCATATTGAAAATTGTGCAACATTCCACTAAGCATCATTCATAATATAGCAAGTAGAACTCTTAACCTTACGCTCATTACAAGTGAACTGAACAGTTTCAGGGATGCGGAAAACAATTGAAGAATAACATGGAACGCGTGTCATAGCATGCACTCGACAAATTACTGATTTCGCAGCCAGTTGAACCAGATTGAGGTGACATTAATATAATTTGCGGTATTGGCATGGGGGCTCTATGAACTAATTAGGTACAGACAACACATCACCTCATGTTTTGTCCACTTCAGGGCGCGGAACCTTAACCAATGGCTACGACGGACGAGATCTAAGTGACAAGGCTTGATAAGTTGGCCCCTGAGTTGGCACACCTACCCGAGGAGGAGCTCCTCGAGGAGCTGTTACCGCAAGGCGTCTGCGAGGTCGTCCGTCTAGGGCGCCCCTCCGCATCGACCCCGAGCCCCCTACTCAAAGTGGGGTACCGGTCGCTCGCCCCGCCGACTCACCTGTATGCAGGGTACCTGCGGTACCCCTGCCGCCCATGGACCCCACCCCCACCCCCCAAGCGCTGTGGCTTCTGCCAGCGGTATGGGCACCACAGTGGGGTCTGCCGTGCCCGCAACCCGGTGTGTGGCCATTGTGCCGAGGAACACATCACGGCACTGTGCGAGGCCCAGGAGCCGCGATGGGCAGCCTGCGCGGGCCCTCACCCCGTCTCCTACTCCCGCTGCCCAGTCTGGCTGGATGCAAAGGCACAGCAGCAGCACCCCCGGACAGCCCCCCCCCCAGCTCCGCCCCCGCCGCAGGGGCCACCCTCAGCCTGGGGCCAACTGCCCCTTCAGCCCCTCTGACCGACCCTTCGCACACTAGGTAGGCAGAGACCGATCCAATTTGGCCAAAATGGACGGTTCTCCTTATAAATTGCGCTTGGTTTTTCACCTTCGGGTTTTCCAAGCTGCTTGGTTTTTTCACCTCTCAGGTTTTGCCAAGCCTTAACTAAAACATACACCTACACCACAAGGTCGGGCCCGACTCCCACGACTCGCCCTGGACGTCGGGCCTCTGCTTCGCTTTTTCGGTCGCAGGTGGGCAGTGGAGCCTCTCCGCAGGTTACGATGCTGCCCACCCTCCAAGTGTACTTCTATGCGTCGTGTGTGTACGTGTGTCTGTGTATGTTTCACCCATGTATGTGTGTCGGACTTTACGCCACGTTCCTTGCTTGTCGGCGTCTCATCTTTCTTCGCTTTCTTAATTGATATCACCGGATGCCATATAAGCCGGATTAACGTAACCCTTTCCTTAACGTAGCATATCTCTAGCGGATGGCACTCGGCCTCTGCTAAAGATGCGAGAAAAAAAATCTGGCCGACCCCGGCCGAGGCGGCCGTCCGTCCGCGGACCCGTGCGCCCACGCGCAACGAGCTCACCCACCCTACGCGCTCACCCACCCCAATCCCGCACCGGACTCACGCCCTGCTCTCGCCGCCGGATCATCCGCCTCCAGCCCCCCCGGAGTAGATCGGCCGCCATGCCCCCACGGGATCGGGCCCCCTCTGCACCGCCCCTCCAGGACAACTCAGGCCCCCCCCCCCTCCACCCAGCTACCCTCTCGGGCTCAGGCCTCCCCGGCGACCTCCCCTCAGGTCCTCCCATCTCCCTCTACCTCCCCATCGCAGTCCTCACAGGACAGTTCTGACACCCCTCCGCATGCTCGGGAATCCCCCAGGGACCCAGAGCAGACAGCCACACCAGAGTCGTCCGATTATGAATCGGACGACTCTGCCTCACCATCACCGCCACACACGCGGCTGCGGGAGCGTGATCACAACCATTAATGCAGACACCCACCACTGAATTCTTGCTCCAATGGAATACGAGGTCCCTCATATCCCATTGGGCAGAATTCAAGGAATATATGATCAGAAATAAACCATTGATTGCCGCCGTTCAGGACACCCGATGGCGCGACAATGACCCATATAATTTTAATATCTTTGGTTATTCCCTCTATACCGACAATAGAAATTCTACATCCCGCGGCGGTGGGGTCGCCCTATTTATCTCAGACACCCTCCGTCATCGTCAGATCAACATTGTTAATAACCTAAATTTTATTGCTGTTTCTGTCCAAATTGCACAACTAGAGCTCACTATACTCTCTCTTTATCTTTCCCCTTCTCGTACGCAATCCTTAACTTCCGTGACAAACCTCTTCGGTCTTCTTCCTCACCCCTGTCTGGTGCTGGGTGACCTTAATACTCACCACCAGGCTTGGGATTGTCACACCACAGACCCTCGCGGACACCACATTGAAACACTTCTCAACACCCACAACATGGTCTTTTTAAATGACCAAACACCCACACACAACACCGACATCGCCCCGTACCGTCCATTTGCCATTGACCTCTCTTTGGCCTCTGCCTCCATCTCACCCTTCTTTTCTTGGCACGTGCAACCCAACCCCCTTTTTAGCGATCACTTTCCCATTCATATCATGCTTGAACGCTCAGCCCATTCCAGAGATTACTCATTTGTACGCCGCTGGAATGTTCGCAAGGCGAAATGGTCATCTTTCTCCCAGGAAATTGACACCGTCTTCCCTCTTCATTCTCACCCCCCCCGCCCCCATTTCAGCTTTTCTTGACACCATATTACTCGCGGAAGAAAATCATGTCCCCCACACTCGTCGCTCCCCCGGCAATCACCACGTGCCGTGGTGGAACGACGAGTGTCAATGCGCCGTCGCTCTGCGGCGGCGAGCTCAGTGAAAATTTCGCAAAAATCTCACCCCACAAAACATGTTAGAAGCCCGCGAGGCTAAAAAAAACGCTGTCAGCAGATTATCCTTGCCGCCAAAAAAAAACGCAGCTGGGAACTCTATTCAAACTCATTCAACCGTTTTACCTCCATCGGCAAAATTTGGACCCAATTTCGTTCTTTCGCAAATGGCAGATCCTCACACCGCGGATTCCCACAACTGACAATTAACCAACGCAGCATCACAGAACCCTCAGACGTCGCGGAACACTTTGCCACCTATTATGCTGACATCTCCTCAAATACGCAATACTCGCAACACATCATCGATTTCCTACAAACCACTCTCGCCACCTGCAACTTTACCTCGGACAACACTGAACCACATAATGCCCCCTTTACTCCCTATGAACTAAAATTATCCCTTTCCAAAGTAACCAACACTGCGGCCGGCCCTGACCAATTGGCATACCCCTTCTTCCAAAATATATCCGACTCCGGAAAAGACAACCTCCTTTCGGCACTAAACCACCTATGGACTGACGCACCTCCCCCCCCCTCCCTTCCTGGTCTACTAGCACTATCATTCCTATTGCTAAACCTCGCGACTTTCCCTCTAGCTATCGCCCTATCTCTCTCACTAGTTGTGCCTCTAAAATCTTTGAGCGCATGGTTAATGGACGAATCAGAGTCCACCTCGAGAACAACGAAATTCTCTGCCCCTTTCAAAGCGGCTTTCGACCCAGAAACAGCACCGCCGACAACCTCATCCAAATATTTAACTCCATACAGCGCGGCTTCATAAACAAAAACATGAAACCGTCGCACTTTTTCTCGACTTAAAATCCGCATTCAATAAAGTACACAGTTCGGCCCTTCGAATCAAATTACATCGTATTGGCTTCAGAGGCAGAATGAAAAAATGTATCATTAACTTTCTCGCTAATACAACATTCACCCTCCGCTGCGGCAACATCCATTCTCGGCCCCAAAAACTTGATCAAGGCGTCCCACAAGGTAGCGTGTTATCTCCGACCCTCTTTCTCATCGTGATCAATGATGCTCTCGCTGACCTCCACGAAATTGCCCCCTGTCTAAAATACTCCATTTACGCCGATGACTTGGCCATTTGGTGCACGCACCCATCGGCAGACAGAGCAAATTATTTCATGCAGCGTGCCATGAATCAAATTGATTCCTGGTGCCCCCTCTGGGGACTGCAAATCTCCTCCGCTAAATCCGTCACAATGCTTTTCGTAGTAAAGTTTCTATATAGGCTACGTGATAGTCAAAGATTTTGACCTCGCGTTCGCGTCATTCCAGTTGTAAAGGTCCAAAGTTATCTGCACTATTTGTATTGTGCAGAAGGTTGAGTAAATAGACGGCAACACTCAGACTCCAGAAAGTACGTGTATAAAATATTCCACGACAACGAACGACCGCGATATTTCCTAGTTATGAATTTTAGAGCCGAAATCAGTTATTAATTTAGAACGCGCGACCGGCGGCGTGCCAGACCCGCTCCGCTCGCCAGTTCAGTCCCGTCTGCCGGCGGGGTAGTGCAACGGGTTCACTCAGCCGGCCATGGCTGATGAAATCTTGACGTCACGGCCGTCAGCTAGTCGAGCGGTCGCCGGCCCGGCACCGCCCGACCCTATTGTTTGAAATGGACTTTCGACTTTCGGCGGCGGCGGCGACGGCGGCGGCTGCCGGAAGGACCTTTACGGCTCGCGTTACAGTTCAGGACGACAGACCGGCTCGCTTACGGGATACGGCATGTACAATTACATTACGGGACAGCATTATACTCAAGGGATTGCCAAAAGTACATTTTATGGAAACTTTGTTACATCACAACGCAAAGTCCGCAGATTCGAATTTCGCTTTCCAGGGGAATTCTCAATTCCACTAGACAATGCACGGCCTTTTACTATCACACATGAATCAACAAACACTCACGATACAACGACAAATTAACACGAGTTCCTATAACACACAGTCCAACGCGGGTTAGTCTAAGGGGTCTTTAAGGGGCACCCATACCCTAGTCCATGTTAGTAAATACCTAGTATCCTATTACGCGGCGAACGATACATTATCCGCACTCGGCGATCACTGTCGCGCACACACTATGTTATAATGTTCAGTCAGGTTCCGAGGGGGGCGTTAGAACGTGGGTGACCTCTGCCCACGTTCAACACTCCGAATTGCGACATTTACTGCACTTCTCACGCTTCGGGCTGGGTCACTGGTCAGGGTCACGACCCGGCCAGCTGCGAGTCCCTCCATATACTCATGGATGATTAAGTCGCGTTATATTATGTCCAGCTGCGAGGGCGGCCGGTGAGTCATCCGCTCACCCGCGGTGGCTTCCGGTCTGCCACCGTGTTCGCCGCCGATCTTTAACGCCTAAGCACCTGTTCGATATACGCGCATCAAGAACCCTGATGCCCCGGCAGTGATGGACGCCCCCAAGGTTCCAGTGTATCCCTAGCCCTGTAAGGGGGGGGGGGATCCGTCCTATCCACTGTAGTTTTATTGCATTTCACTGTTGTAGTTTTATTTCGCCTGCCGTTCCCTAAGCCTTTGTGACAGGGGTGTGAAAATAGGTGGCTTCTCCTTACGTGCGTTTTTTTACGTCGTACCAAAATGTTAATTTAGTAGTTATATCAGCGGCGGCTCAAGCAGCGAATATTGGGAGGAATCCGATATATTTTGTTGGGAAAATTTTAGATCCGGATATGCATCGGAATATGGCTATTGTTTTGCTGTTCTGGAGACAATAACTTGGAATTAAAGCACTGATACTCCCTTGCTTACCAATGGAACTACGTATCCTGAGCCTAACCATGTCAAAGGCAGATCCAGATGGACGAAATAATGGGCAACTTGTGATCGGTTTTCTCAAAGCAGTATCATTTAAATTTACATCGAAAAGTTGGAATGGCGGGATGAATTCAGGACAAGCGGTAATAATGCGTCACAAGCATTGGCGGAGCCAGAAGGCGCTTCAAATGGCGGATCCAGGGGTTGACCAAATATATTCAGGATATACCTTATTCGAACCACTACAAGCAGTGGCACGATTAGGGTAGCCCTTTGGCAATGCTGGATCAAGGAGAGGGAGGAATGAAATGAGGAAAACAATTATATTGAATCGCACGCGGTGGAAGAGCCAGACATTTTTCCAATGACCAAAAATTACAGCAGCCTTTCCAAACAGGCCTCTCGAGATCCTCCCTAGTATAATTATCTGGCGATGCCTCGGCTCGAAAATCTCACCGACAGTATTGACGTCATATAAAAATTGCAAAATAATGGGCATGTGTATATCTGACTGTGAAGAAGGACCAGCGAAATATCAGATGATACCCACCCTTTCCTTAGTTCCTGGCTACGGGCTGCTTTACATGTGCATGGATGGATATCAAATGGTATTTTGAACCATTCAGAATTATTTATGCCCACCCATGCACGACTGTACCGGTTAAAAATACAAATACAACACAGTTTGAAATGGTTTAATTAGCCCTTCATTGTTTGTCTCCTGACTTCGCCATGGTCACAATATTTAAATTTGGACATTCTAAAAGTGACGATTAGACCAGTAGTATTTATTCGCTTGAATTATCCAGTTTTGAAGTCAGCCTAACATATTCCGAAATTTCAGTTAGGGTGGAGGCGGAATCACCCCCCCCCCCCTCTACCACCTACGAGGATCAGGTCTAAAAGAGCCGTACCACAACAGAGTGCTGCCGCAAGACGGCAGTTGACTGGCTCGAGGACCGTGACGCCACCACGGCGGTGGGGGCGTTGCCGTCCGACACGACATTCACCCGAGGACCGTGGCGGGGGGCGTTGCCGTCCGACACGACATTCACCCGAGGACCGTGGCGGTGGGGGGGCGTTGCCGTCCGACACGACATTCACCCGAGGACCGTGGCGGGGGGGCGTTACCGTCCGACACGACATTCACCCGAGGACCGTGGCGGGGGGGGCGTTGCCGTCCGACACGACATTCACCCGAGGACCGTGGCGGGGGGGGTTGCCGTCGGACGGGACACTCGCCATGACACCGAGCCGCGTATTCGAGAGGACGGTCGTGATCGACTTTGACGGTATGCCAGAGCAGAAAATTGTCAAAAGTGTAAGGATAAGAAATTCAAAATCGTGTGTGGCAAAATATCCAGCACGGAGGTGCCCGAAGCCACGCCTCACAGAACACGCCAGTTGTTTGCCGGCGTAGGGCCGCACGTCACGAATGACGTCAGCGGTACGGACGAGCCACCAAGCTAAGCTGCCGTCTGTCGCGTGTCGACGCTCGGCGGCCTGGCGCTAACGCCGCCGCCGCTATCCCCGACCTACGGGCGCTCGTGTTCGACACGAACAGCTCGTCGGTCTGTGACGTCAGGGCGTCGGCGAAGGCCGGGCGTGCTGGACCTCTCCAGATCGTGCCTTTTCCACCTGGAGGTATGCCCTTCTTCATCGGGGCGCTCTTTGGGGTGCTCTGTGGGATACATTCCCTTGAACTCGTCTCTGGTTTCGTACACCAGGCTTGGCCTGTTAACGTCCCGATGTCGTTCTGTTTATATTTTCCGAAACGTTAGGTGAGTGAATGCTTCTTTTTCTTGTTGTATTATGTAAGCTTGTAAGATCACAATGTTAGGTATATATATATATATATATATATATATATATATATATATGTGTGTGTGTGTGTGTGTGTGTGTGTGCAGGGGTGTCGATTTTTGAAAAAAACATTGGGGGGACCGAAGTGCCAACGCACTACATCCCCCCCCCCCAACCCCCCAACCAAAAACTCATCGGATTTCGCCCACTATATTTTCAGATCTCAAATTCTGATTTTGCATTCGACGATGCGTATGCTTATGCTTATTCAGCATCCTCACCAACGGGGAAAATCGTCCAATAACTGGTGAAGTCACATAATTAAAAGGGCAGTGCACAGTACATGTCAACATAACAACTCTGAGTAATAGCATGCGACTGCAGTGTCATATTGTCCGCTCGGATCTATCGTCACCGTCACCGTCACCGTTACCCTCCTCCTCACTCCACACACCAACATACACACGCCGGCTTAAATAAAAATACTTCAGCGATCAGATGCAGGCTAAAGCCCACCGGCCTTGATGGAGCATTTCGCACAGCAGACCTGAACTGTGATGACGATGGGTGAAAGTATTTCCTTGGTGCCTAACATTAGGGAGGGGCATTTTTCACTTTAGTACGCCACTGCGGCTGCTCAACGTGTTTTTTTTCCGCAGATTGCACGATCGAAAGTAGAAAGGCCCTTCGGATAATTTTCTTTCGGGACCCATTCTGAATTTCCTGGTGTTCTGGTCGATTCGATGGAGTCTCCCTGTGTTTTTTGTGGTGAAGTCTATTTTTTGTAAGCTCCCTGCAGGCTATTTTTGGACCCCGGTGCGATTCTTCGGGCTCTCGGTGAGTTTTTTTTCGGTGTCCCAACAGGTTTCTTTTACGGCGTCCGACGACTTCTTATTTTGTGGATCCTTGACGCAATTTTTGTGTCCGCAGGGTGACATTCCGGGTATATATTGGTTCTTGGGAAGCCTCCTGCAACTTGTGGGGCTTCGGCGCGACGTTTTGGCCCCAGAGAGATTTTCAAGAGAAGCGGCGTAAAATATGTTTGGTCTAAGTGCGATTTTGTGGGGCCCCGTGGTCACTTGTTGGGATCCCTTGCGCGAGTGTTGGTGGCTACGACACGTTTTTAGGGGGCCCAACAAGTTTTGTGGGCTTTTGGAGCCATTGTTGAGATCCCAGATTGATTTTCCGTGTCCGGACTGTTTTTCATTTTCCCGGCTTCATTTGTTGGGTGATCTCAACGAGACTTTTAGAGCCCCGGTGGGACCTGTCATGCCTCTAGCGTGATTTTCAGGGGCCCGGGTGATAATTCTTAGTACCCTCAGTCTTAGCGTGATTTTCAGGAGGCTCCTGCCCGACCGTTTGTGGCCTCCGTCGTGATTTTCTTGAACCCCGGCACGACTTTTTTGCGGCCCCAGCGTGCTTTTCAGGGGCCCAGGTGCAAACTTTTGAGGCCCCAGCGTTATTATCAGGGGCCCCTGCGTTACTTTTGGGGGCCCCCAATGTGATTTTTCTGAGCCCCGGTGCGATTTTTGGTGGACCCAGTGGGATTTTTAGGGAGCATGGCGCATTTTTTTTCCTGAGCTCGGCGGATTCTTGGGGGCCCCACAACCTGTCAGGAGGGGGGGGGGGAAAGTGCCCACAATGCCCCGTCCCCCATTCGGTATGTCACTGTGCCATGCAATGATGCAACATAAGAATCCAGGAATAGTTCATCTGTTTCATCAGGCACATGTGATTTCAACTCCCCAGTTATCCAGACAGTTTGAGGAAAGTCAAACATCTGCTACATGGATCAGCAAGGATGGATTATAAGGCAACAGGGATACCATGGAATTCAGGTCACAGTAGTTATGCTGCAATACATACCTTCTTCAACAGACTGCTTTGGAGATGGATGCGCTCCTGAAGTTTGGTCAGGGTTGGAGTTGGAGGTGGATGGAGCAACACTGTGAAGGACATAACATATGGTTCAAGAGGCTTCTGTTTACATTAACAATACAGGGGATGAAGTAACATTTGCATGAATTGACTTCTATGGTGTCCTGAGTAAGTAGGACAAGAGATGGGTTTCTGTTATATGTATTGTAGAAGTATTGTATTGTATTGTAGAAGTATTGTATTGTATTGTAGAAGTATTGTAGAAGTATATATATATGTATTCTGTTATATATGTATTGTTATATGTATTGTAGAAGCAATGCTATGATGTAGCTTTTATACCCCGGTGGGAATGGTATGGATTCACTCATAAGTGAATTTGCAAACATACTGATATATCAGTTAACAACAATGCAGGGAGCTATACGATCAACATGGTCGATGTGCCATGAAGCCCAAATAACTAAGTAACAATGCAGGGAATCTGCGGCATAACATTTTGTCCATAAATTAGCCATGATATATGGCATCATACTTTCCATGCTATTTAGAATAGTGAGCTATATTTTGTGTACAAAACATCAGTACATTATATATGTTAATTAAACGTTACACATATCAGTTCCTTGCAAGTGTCAGCAATACATTTCCTTCATGCGCTTTAAACATGATTCAAGAAAGCACCGTCATCGATTTTAAACTTGCAACAAGAGTGGGCCGCCTGGTGTTTTGAATGCTATCTGAGTGAATTTGCTATCTTGTTAGTGAGCTGACCACTTATTGAGATGTAATACTTTAACTTTGCCTGCTTCTATCATGAAAATTTGTCATATTCCAATACATCAGAAATCATCAGAATATCTTCTTGTCCACAAACCGGTGTATGCATTTCTATTAATTTATCATATATATTAACACAAATGATGTAGATCTGATCTGCAAATTTATAACTCAGAAAATGTTATCAGCACAGGATTCCATTCCTGAAAATATAGTACTTTCAACATGTTATTGTTCTTTGTGAAGCAATAAGTGCAATGCTCTCATGCAGCATGCAGATGGAGGTTCATCACGTGCACCAGGTAGCACACAAATAAGTATTATTACAGTGTAAGGTAACCACAAGACAGGTTTTAACCCATTTTACCTCCACGAATCATTCAAAGGTTTCGTCGAGTTGCGTTAGGCTAGGCTTTTGTTGTAAGTTAGTAAATTTTTCCACAAAAAAATTTCTTCAAAAACGGTTCAAGCTAGATTAGGTTATGTTAGACTTTTTAAGTTGAAAATGTTTTAGAACAAAAAAATTGTTTGGAAATTGGGCATTAAAAGTCATTTCTTGCATGGAAGGCTAGGCTAGGTTAGGTTAGGTTATGTTACATCTTTTTTTAATCTGAACATTATTTATCATCCTATATTACTCAAATCGAAGCCCCCTTTTGGGTGTTATTTTGCCTGAAAAGTGTGCATCTGCAGAGGAAATGAGCGGTTACATCATGTTAAGCACATTAATAAACACTGCATTAAAAAAAGAAATTCAAAGAAGTCAGAGAGTACCATGAGCTGAGAAATTACAAAAAAAAGCCAGGTATTTTCGCAGTGTAAGGTAACCACAAGACAAGTTTTACACACATTTTACCTCCATGAAGCATACAAAGGGGTTAGGTTTGTCAGGTTAGGTTAGGCTTTTGTTGTAAGTTAAAAAAAAACTAACTTGTTGGGAAATAATTTTTTTTTAATGATTTTTCTACAAAAAAAATAAACAGTTCAGGCTAGCTTAGGTAGGTTTTTTTTCTTAGGTAAGTTCAAAATATGTGAGAAAAATGCCTCGAAAATGTCAATTAAACACAATCCATTTCTTGTATGGGAAGTTCGACTATGTTAGGTAAGGTTATCTTACATCTTGAACATTATTTTTATGCTATATTTCCTAACTCCACACCCTTTTTGGTGTTATTTTTAATCCCAATTGAAAAGCATGCATTTGCAGAGGAAAGGACACTAAATTTGTGCTTTTATGTGTTTTATTGATAATTTTACATTTAAATTTCCAACGCAATGTTTATGAATGTCACTAAGCTGATGGCACCACTCATTTTCTGTGCAAATGCTTACTTTCCAGGTTGTGAGGAAAATAACGTTAGAAACGGGCTTTGAGTTAGGTAACATAGCAATTAAAAGAAATACATTAAAAATGCAACATAACCTAACCTAACCTAGCCTAGCCTAACCTGACATTGCAGAAAACAATTATGAAAACAAAATTGGAAAATATCAAGCAATTTATTTTCTTGAAATTTTACAAATGGAAAAAACCTAACCAACCTAATCTAACCAGAATTATTGTGCTTGAAGGTGGTAACAAGACAAGTTCTTACACATTTGCCTCCATAAAGCAAACAAATGGGCTAGGTTTGGTTATGTTAGATTAGTTTAGGTGTTTTAAGTTGGACATTTTGTGCAAAAATTGTTCCAAAATTTGAAAGAAATGGAGCTTTTTTTCTTCAAAAGCAGCTTATGTTAGATTAGGTTAAGTTGGGTTACGTTTTTTATTACAAAATATACATATATTGCTTGAAATTTTTACAACTTGATGTATTGGTTTTGTTTTTCTCCAAAGGGAGGTTAGGCTAGGTTAGGTTAGGTTATGTTGCATTTCTTTTTTATAAAAAAAGAAGTTTACCTATGTCACCTAATTCAAAGCCTTTGTTGGTGTTATTTTGCTGACAACCTGAAATGTAGGCATTTGTATAGGAAATGAGTGGTCCCACCATCTGAGTCACATTCATAAACATTGCATTGAAATGATACATTCCACGAATTCATAAAACACCTTAAAACACAAATTTACCAAAATGAGCGGTCACATCATGTTCATCACATTCTTAAACATTGCATTAAAAAAAATGTAAGAAATCAGAAATTACCTTAATTTCTAGCATTAAATTTACCAAAAGGTATGCCAACCCCTGGACGGAAATTCAACACTAGGTGCCCAACTCCTGGGCAGAAAAAAGCACTAAGAGCAGTGGAATTAAAATATTAATAAAAGTGAACTAAAAACAGCTCTTCTTGAAGACAAACGTCGTGGTTATGTGGTATTAACATGTAAACGCTGCGCACAAAAAAGAAAAAGGCATGGACTGGACTTCTTCAAGCTTACCTGTCAACTACTATTCCTTTGCGAATTAAATAACAGCAAGCTATTTATTCACTATTTAAAATCTCACCAATCTGCAGATACATCAGAAGGTGCGAAGTACAAAAACGAATCAGTACGACGTCACATGAGATCGGCCTCCGGATTAAACACTGCGCGCAATTGCACCACAAACCTCCGTCACATTTGTCGACCGCAACAGCAAATTTAGACTTTAGGCGCTGGGATCTCTGTAAATGGAATTTTTTAGTTGAATGTTACGATTTTGGATGTTCTGAGAAACGCCCATCACGATTTGTGGCATTTCATGCGCGCTAGTGTCTATCAAGTCTCTCCAGACACATTTGGTGATGGGCTTTGACCTTGTATAACTTACAAGCAGGTGGTTGTCACTTCTGCCCATATTTCTGGTCATTTCTGGGCAGATAGGCCCATATTTGAGCTGTGACGTCACGAGTGCGATTGTCAGGCAGCGCCGAATTTCTCCACCGAATTTGAAACATGCCCGATTTCTGCTCGGGTGCGTCAGTAAATAAGCCTCGGTAAATCGATGGTAAACTATGTACCGCGTTGCCAAGGATTAAGGTTGCAGTTAGCGTGTTCAATATGTGTGATGGCACACCTTAATGTTCCTACCTAATTTACAAATGCAAAATAGTGCGGTTGAAAAAGCAAGGCTCTTGGAGAGATTCGAACCGGCCAACTCTGGATCTCGAGTTTGAGTTCATAATTCTGCGCCACACGGCTGGGCGTAACTGTCCCGAAGTTTGGGATGCGGTTTGGGCAGTGTGCAAGAAAACTTTGAAGCTATATACCGCGATAGTTTCGATTGCTAGAGCAAAAGTGGTACATAGATTGGTGAAAGAAAGCGAAGCGATCCCTCTTTCGGTGCCAGAATCATGCGAAATGGCGCAATATAATCCGATATATGGTTTTTCGGAAATCGCAGCAGCTCCCCGTACAGCATATGAATCGGGCTACATCGAACTGGTGACGTCACGATCAATCAGTCCGAAGCGTTAAAATCATCTAGTGACTGTACCTGATTATATGGCCTTTCTTACAAGGCTCGTTTAGAAGTCTTGTAAGCTACGGCTTAGTACCTGCCTATTGCTTTCTTCAAGAATAGCAATTATAATACAGTGCATGCAGCTTCTTGCTGACTTTTTCTTTCATTGTATCATAAGCTGGCAGATATTTGGCTCACATGTGGCTCTTGGTGCAGGTCGAGACTGGGGTGCTGCGTATCAATATTGAATATATGCGCATTGTCATTGGGATATAGGTCGGTACCTAGGTAAATATCAAGCTTATAGTACGATGGGTTGACTGCTGAAGATAAATATAGTTTGTATATCCACAATCTCAATGAAAACTGATTGTTGTTGACTGGACTGGATTGTGTGCAAGTTTGACAATTACTGGAAATTGAGTGGAATTAATCCAGTTCAAGCTCGATATGCATGTGCTTTTGCCATTGGTCATGTGTGCAAGCATCATTATGACAATGCAATTGTTGTCTGGCTTTGCAGATTTTTCAAGCAATCTGGTTTAAAATGAATCAGCAGCAGCTAATCTTAACATTTTATGATGTAAGTCGCGCTTGCAAAGTGGAAGGAAATCCAACTCCTTTTTTCCACAACATTTTAAATTTTGCAGGAAAAGGTGGAGAGTCCACTATCCAATCCAAATCCGTTTCATTTCAGTACAAAATGTGCTGGTTGGCATCAACTAAGTTTTGCAAGTAGCATGGTGTGTTTTTTCTTCCTTTTTTTCCTTTAACTTTCTTCTCAGCATAAAAAAGCATAGGTTATTTGGGGGCCCAAATCAACCTTGAGGGGGACCAAGATCAACATTGGTGGGGTCATAGCCCCCACAAAAGGATACAAATCGACGCCCCTGTGTGTGTGTGTGTGCATGGGTGTGTGTGTGTGTGTGTGTGTGTGTGTGTGTGTGTGTGTGTGTGTGTGTGTGTGTGTGTGTGTGTGTGTGTGTGTGTGTGTGTGTGTGTGTGTGTGTGTGTGTGTGTGTGTGTGTGTGTGTGTGTGTGAGTGTGTTAATGTAGCGTTATATTTTCCATTCTATATCTCATATTTCACATGCCAACGTGAGTGTTACACTGAGAACGAAATATATTCCTTATTGACACTGTAAAACGCATCTTCGGTAAAACATATACGTCAACAACAGTAGCTCTAGCGGCTCAAATGACACCATTCATGACTTTGATTAAGTCACCAGGAAACGCTTACAAACAGTAAGTCGACGTCTAGTCATCACTCATTTAATAGAAATATAGGCGGCTAATTTTGAACGATTTGCGCAATGACCCGAAACATACAGAGTTTATGCGGTTTGCAATCTATATCTGTTCCTAATTAGACAACGCACAGTCATAGTGCACAGTCATTATTATTCATCCTGGATGGTTTCAGTTCACACGATTGCACTATTTCCGACGCGAAGTCGATGAACTTAGATTATGATCGTTGAAAATAACAGCGAAGGTGCGAATGGTACCCGATTATCCTAATCACATTCCTGATTCCAGCCACATTATCAGTAGCACATGACCGGCTGCAAAGAGCCGTCGTGCTCTTATTCTGCCAATGCTATTCCAAAGGATGTTACTCGACCATGTTTTGAGACATGTTTCCTCCCCCATTATTGGGTGCATGAGTCACATTTAGGAGCACGTGGCGTCTGTCTTGGACAGCACCATGAAGCGAGAGTGATTCGTCAAGGATGAATCAATGGTCAGGAGCGTTCGGAGAGATGTTCAGAAACGTTCAACTAAATGCTCAGGAGCGTCCGAAGAGATGGCCAGAAACGGTTGTCGGTCAACCGACAGCGGACCATTTCCGACTCCGGACACACGTGTCCGCCTCGTAGGTGACGACGGGGGTGGTGGCCGACTCCGGACACACGTGTCCGCCTCGCAGGTGACGACGGGGGTGGTGGCCGACTCCGGACACGTGTCCGCCTCGCAGGTGACGACGGGGGTGGTGGCCGACTCCGGACACACGTGTCCGCCTCGCAGGTGACGACGGGGGTGGTGGCCGACTCCGGACACACGTGTCCGCCTCGCAGGTGACGACGGGGGTGGTGGCCGACTCCGGACACACGTGTCCGCCGCACGAACAGCGCGGCAGCGGCAGCACCTGTCCGTCGCAACTCCGGCGCGACCGCCGCCGGTGCCGTGTCGCAAACGACGAACGCGCCGTCGACGACGACGAATGACGAACGCCGAACACGAGCGCCGTAAAGCCGGCCTTTGAGACGGACGGGCTGGCAGACGGTGGGTCTCGGCTGGAGGTAGTTGTGTCCCAGTGCAACTTACTTGTTCCTTGAGTAGTCAAACTCCTCGCTTTGTGCTCGGCATTCGATCATCTGTTCCGCCTGCTTCTGCGAAGCAAGGACGGCACGATTAGCTGATGCGAAGCGTATGATGTTTGTGGAAGTCCAAACGTAGACTGCGGTTGTCATTGACGAATCCAGTCATCAGCAGGATGGCTGTGTGTGCTTCCCCCCGTATTTCAGTGGAAGACGTGGTGTGTGCTTCCCACACAATATTTCTGACGTTTTTCCCTACACAGGCCTCTGACGTTGCATGTATACTAATCCTGATAAAAACTTCGGCCGTCACAGATATTGTTTGTCGGAGCAACTAATGCGGGCGATGTGACTAGATGTCAACTTCGTGCCTTGTAAATGTGCTATTTATGGCTTGGCTTTGGCATCAGCTTGATTTTAGAGCTAACGTAATTGACGACAATGCAACGGAGTTGCTGGAACTATGGATAAATAGAAAAAGTGCGGAGTTATTGGAACTACGGATGTCCAGCAGGATTATGCAACTAATGGTGCTGTGGAGGGACAACAAGGCAATTTTGTACATGGGACATGATACCTATGAAAGCATGGTAGAGGCGTTTTTAGAAACAGAACTCTGTAGTATGTATTTGAATTTGCGAAATTAACCCGCCCCATATTTCCGGTCAGATCCTCACACCCCGTCTCGGAGGGGATTGATACAACCCATCTCTAATCTCCAAACTAAGCGTCGCACGAAAGCGAGAGGTGTTATTAGAAAACGCTCGACGGGTAGGGCCAGAAACAGCCCCCAAAATGTTATCGCCCCAAAAGTGACGACACTAGAGGGTTTATGTTTTCACAACTGACTTCATGTTTTTGGCTCTGGGGATTTCATTTTGGGGGATTTTTTTAAGAACAAAAATATTTTGAATCAAAAAAGGAAGGCGAAATCGACCATGGCGCTACAATTTTATCCACACAAAATTCTTATTTTTTTGGAAATTTAAAATGTTGGAGTTTTCAATTTTCTTTAATATTTATTTTTATAATGGGTAGAGCGGACCGCAAAACGTTGCCTGAAGTCAACTTGCGGTCATAAAAAATGCTTACCTTAGCCAGAATCTTCGATTTTAGCAATAATGGTCAAATATGCAAAACTAACATGTCATCAAAAAGGAAAAATCAAACATTCCTGGGTCGTTTTGTTTCCTCCCAAAAGATAGGCAAACGTTGAAAGTTTAATTGAAATATCTTTATCCGTTAAAGCGTGACGAATGGTTGAACTTTTCTGGAGGTGACGTCACTTGACCTTGAATATTTTGACTTGACATTGACCCTAGACGACCTGACCTCAGAATTTACACACAACATGCCAAATTGATGTTGGAAAAGGTATGTCAAATATCGGCGCGCTACCGTGCGCCGTTTTCTCACTTTCCGCGGAAAACCTTAGTGGGGGGGGCGCATATCAACCCCCCGAGACCCCCGAGACATATCAATGGGTTAACAAACCCATTCCATAAAATGGATTAATATTTGGTTTGAGTCAGATTACAGTCATAATATCTACATAAACATGAGCAAAAATGGAAGCAGTAAAAGAGCAGTATAAATATAAAACATCGGGCACTTCCACTCAATTTAAATGTCGTCGAAGTTGAGCATCGCGACGAACTCGCCCCGTGTCCGAGAAGCGGCGGTGTCCGGCGGCAGTAGGTTCCTGGACGAGGCTGCCCGGTAGGAGAAAGCTCTGCGTGACATTCTGAGGCAGAAAGGCGGTGGCTCCAGCGCCCCAGCCACCATCGCACGGGTGGAGCGCCGGGAGACGTCCGGCCGCCGCCTGGACAGAGACCGGATCGCCTCAGGGGCCCGCTGATTGTTCAGGGCTCTAAACACGGCGACGTTATCGCGGTGGGCGACGAGGTTACGCACACTACGCCAGACCAGCGCCACTACTGTCAGCGAGATGTGATTGCGACGGCAAGCCCCAGAAACGATCCTAGCCCCCAAGTTTGTCGCCTTCTGGTCTCTTCCGAGGTGGCATTGTGGGCAGTCCCGCCCCAGACGGTGAGTCATACAGTCATAAAGTCATAAAGTGTTAAGGCTTAATAAGAGCCACAGGGGCCCATCTGGGTTAAGCCTATCTGGAAAAGGTACTATAAATGTACATACTATCACCCCAATCAATCCCTTACCTCGAGTTCCTAGGAAGCTATATATCGCAGCCTATCTAGCACCAATTCACTTGCTATTGCATAACACACTCCCATTGTGCTACCATAGACAATCTAATCAGTATCACATCCCGAAGGAAGGTGCTGAATCCACTGCTAGGTACACCCTATATAAAGTTATAAAGCGCTTAGACTTAATAAGAGACTCACTTGCTATTGCATAACACACTCAACAATTACAAACTCCTCCCATCATACCCATTGTGCTACCATAGACAATCTCATCAGTATCACATCCCGAAGTAAGGTGCTGAATCCACTGCTAGGTACACCCTATATCAAGTTATAAAGAGTTTAGACTTAATAAGAGACCCAAGGGCCCATCCAGTTAAGTCTGTAAATGGAATATAATATAAGCCTGGTAAAAAGACCCTCCCCAACCATCCCACATCCTGAAGAACCAGTCCTCCAATATCCCACACACCTATCAATGCCTATCTACCCTACCCTATTCCCCTGATCCCTCTTAACACATGTGGATTGAATGCCTTATCAATAATTTTCAAACTGCATCCATGCCTGCTTAAAGGGGTCTGTGCCGTGCACACTTACTTAACATACATCTCACCCCATCCATCACAAATTAGAACTCAAAAACAAGATTTTCCTGTCTAAAAAATGTATCCACCCTACTTTTAAGTACATTCAATGAGGAACTCCCCACAACATCAGCAGGCAGCCCATTCCACTGATTAACAACCCTTTGACTGAATACCTGTTGTCGCTTAACTGTCTTATACCTCAACTTGTTTAACCTGAGTTGATGACCCATATGTGATACTCTAAACTGAAGAGCGCCATTTAAATTGACCTGATCTAGTCCTTTAACAATTTTGTACATTTCAATCATGTCCGCCCTTAATCTCCTATACTTGAGTGAGTACATATCTAATGGCACAAGCCTTTCTCCATATTCTAGGTTACCTATTCCACTGATGAGTCTAGTTGCTTTGCGCTGCACTCTCTCTCTAACTTGTCTATATCTTTTTGTAGGTAGGGGCTCCAAGCTTGTACAGAATATTCCAAGTGGGGTCGCACGTATGCTAAGTACAGTTTTTTTCATGATTTCCTTGCTCTTATACATCACACTTCTATTAATGAGTCCCAGCATTCCGAGTGCCCTGTTCCTAGCTGAGCTACATTGCTTTTCTGCTTTAAGGTCTTTTGAAACCAACACACCTAAGTCCCTTTCCTCTTCAATAACATCCAGTGAGGAAGTATAGAATGTGTGTGAAGACGTGGGACTGAATCAAGAGTTTGCGCGCCTTGGGTGTGGGATGGTGATGAATGTTGTGGAGACACAAGTGTCCGTGTTAAATTCGTGAAGTAGCGAAGTCTACAAGCAGACAATCTGACTCAGATAACATTCAGTGATTTCGATGATGGGTAGTGTTTACAGAACAGAACCGCAGGAAGCACATTGCAGCACATAGGCGCGTTGCACGTGGCACGTCGCACATAGGCGCGCTACACGTGGCACGTCGCACGTGTCAGTGGAAACACGTGGCATATCAGCATGGAGGCTGGCGTTCACCACCCACAGCTCTGTCATGGTGATGGTAAGGAAATAATCTAACATTACTGGTTGCATTTTCTCACAGAGTCCCTGAGATGCTTAGTCAGAGGTGCGTATTAGAGGTGGCAAATACCAAACAAGTTGGGACCGAAGCCCGGGACCGGCCGGTCTGACGGCACCGGTCTGATGGCCGGTCTGATGGCCGGTCTGATGACCAAGCCCGACGTGGGCTCGGACAAATTAACTGAAGCCCGCTCAAAAGACCAGTTCTTTAACACATATGTTTTTGCACATACAGTAGTACCATTGCTTTTTTTGTTAAATCAAAGTAATGTAGCCAGTTCACATCGCTTTGGAAAGCCTCGTTCACTTCCAGAATGTGGATTGATCACAATCCTCTTAAGACTTCCTTTTCCAATTTATATTAATTAATGGCAACAACATGATGTTTACATAGCCGTTTTTTAAAACATGCAGATTGATCGCTACACATCACTCACAGTCCTCAATCAAGGAAGCAGCATAATTAAGACTAGGCAGGTGGATACACAAGCTTTGAATCATGCAATATTCTTATCTGCAATATGTTCGTCATGTATTTAATATTCGCACCATATCACTGCCAGATTCTGATATCCAAACTGTAATATTCTGCATCCCTCAAACCTCATGCTATTCTACTCTAAAAGCAATACACCTATAATTTAAAGGGGACCAATTATATATTTGCCTATTTGTGTTTACATGTGCGTTCAAATACCTACATTTGGAATTTTTGCATTATCTGTGTCTTGTAAAATAACGCCTATTTTGCCCGTGTTGCCTGCACGTGCCTAGGTAAATGTTGAATGACCACATATATGTATTTTACCATATAAGGAATATCGCACACATAAGGTGGAGAGACATCAGAAATGGATACTTCTTAGAATGGCTCTAGGGACCTACAAATAGTACAGAAATAGCAAAATATTACACATATAGTACATTCAGTATACGATAAATTACAACCCTTGCCGAAATGGCCTGCCTTACAATTGCTTCCTGTGTTGCGTTCGTCTTCCGCCTGTACTCTGATTCTCAGACTTATTGAAGACTATGAACCGCCTGGCTAGATCAACGCATCAGGTAACCATTAATGATTGCCATGCACAGCAATGAAGTTGAAAAAAGTACCAGGTACCAATCCCAAACTAAGCTAAAAACGCATCACCGTCATTAAACAAGAATGGCTCAAAAGAAAGTGGCATACAAACAGCTACAAGAATGCGACCATCGGCTGGTGACGCATTACAATTATATACGATGTATATACGATGAATCATATGGACAGTTTTTATATGGGATACAGTTGCTTGTGTATAAATTGAAGTTACTTGGGTGTGATTTCAGCTCATGTACATTTTGAAGCACCATTCTGATAAGCTGCATTCAACTTTGTGGAATTACCATTACTGTTACCATTACTGTTACCATTACTGTTACCATTACTGTTACCATTACTGTTACCATTACTGTTACCATTACTGTTACCATTACGTTTACCTCGTGGCGACACATATTGAGCAACGTTACAAATCAAGGTCGACGCTTTGGAGGGGTTTGTTATTGTTTGGGCGCTAATAGCACACTAATAATATCCTGGAATGAATCAAGTCGGCACAGGTTTAGAATGTCCCAGCGTCAGAACTCAGAAGGTCCAGGAAGCAAGGAGTCATCTGTGAAACGATGTCGGACCCGAACATGAATCATTTCCAGTCATTGATATCTATGTTGGTAAAGCATGTTCAGTGATATATTTTAAATACACTTCCCTGAATTACGATAGACAAATATGCTTCTGGTGAATCCAACTGCCATTTTTTTTGGCTTCATTGCAGTTGCAAGTCTTACTATTTAAGCCCGTGAATCATGAGTATGTTTGAGCTATCAACCACTAGCATTGATAATCTGTTGTTTTCAGCAATCAGCCTGCCAAAAATATTTCAAATACTTTAGGATTTATGATCAAATTCTTCAATGTGCATGACAGACTTGCTGGCTGGAATGTTGAAATGTGCTTCACAGGTGCATAACGATTATAATTATTAGGTTTTTAAAATACATTTTGTACTGATTAAGAAAAATATACTGAACGACCGGTTGAAAGACCGGCATGTATTCAAAGACCGTTCAGAAAGCCCGCCGTTCTTGGCCGGGCTTTCTGACCGGGCTTTAGGTCCTTACATTTGCTACCTCTAGTGCTTACAGCTCCAGCTCGCCAGCAACGGTAGTCTGGGCAGCCGGAGAAACGCGGGTGAAGATCCCACAGCGGGTAACGCTATGTTGCTTGGTTCAAAGGGCTTTTGGTCCTTTGGTGCAATGAGCGAGCTCGAAGCCACTGAACTCTATTTGAGATCGTATGCAGACACACACTGTGACATATAGCGGCGCGAACGAAATCGCTCGCTCGAGGATTCCTGTTTGGAAATGATTCAAGGGATCCTATCTAGTGCACGAGACTCATCATTCAGCTTGTCATCAAGTCCGCGGTCCGCATGCATGCTAATGCCTTGGTCACAAATGGCTCGTGGCGTGTTGGCGGCGGCCGTAAGTCCCCAAAATTTCCATGACCGTGCGGTGGCCACACGGTAGAATACGGTAGCCGTGAGGCGATCGCAAGGTTTTTGCTCGTGGCAGGGGCTTAGGATTTTTTTTAATTTGGCATTCAACTTTTTTCGGAAATCGCAAGGCCGTAAGCCGCAACCCCGCCGCATATCGCAAGGTCACTGTACAGTGGCCGTGAGGTGACTTCAAGGTCACCTCACGGTTTTTATCCGGTCTGGTGTGCCTAGAAAATCGTACGGCAGGCGCAACAACCGTGAAGCCTGCTTACTGTCGCCCCACGATGGTCTTGCTGTCTCCGCGAGATGGCCGTACGATTTTATAAATATCGTACGGCGGCCGTGCAGTGACTTTAGGGCTGACGTACGATGGCCTAACGGCAACCGTACAGTTGGCGGCCGCCGTACGATCATCTTTCTGAAGAGGTACTCTATGTTGCCTGGTGCGACATTAGCCAGCTCGTCAAGATGGCGTTGATTCCACCACAGAGACTGCGCCTGGCACACCTGAGATTACGACTGAGGCAGATCCACCGCCGGCAGGAAGAAATCATAGCAGCTATAGTAGTGTTAGAAGAATAGCGCACCCGTCAGGAGGGAAGAAAACGAATGGTGTGGTTGAAGCCTTGGTTGTTGCGGCGTTCCACCCTGGGACGCCGCAAGGGCGCCGCAAGGGCGCCGCAAGGGCGCCGCAAGGGCGCCGCAAGGGCGCCGCAAGGAGACCTTGCGGCACCCTTGCGGCGGCCGCAACAACCGTGCGGGCGCCTTGCGATTGCCTTGCGGTCGCCGTGAGGGTGCCTTGCGGTCTGTTAACTAGCGCCTTGCGGTCTCCTGACGCATTTTGATTTCATGCCTTTTACGATTGCCGTGCGGACCCGGTAACATTTGTGAACACTGCTACCGCGGCCCGAAAAATCGTACGATTTGTGAAAATCCCATCTACAAACCGCAAACCGCAGAACCGTGCGGCGGCAGCATCATATGTGACCGAGCCATAAGCAAGCCACTTGAATGAAAGTGGTTTTTTGTTCGATCCATGGTGTACTGTCTCACTGCGGCTTATGTTCACTCCATAATGTACTGTCTCATTGCGGCCTATATTCGATCCATGGTGTACTGTCTCACTGCGGCTTATGTTCACTCCATAATGTATTGTCTCACTGCGGCCTATGTTCGGTCCATGGTGTACTGTCTCAGTGCGGCCTATGCTCACTCCATAATGTACTGTCTCATTGCGGCCTATATTCGATCCATGGTGTACTGTCTCACTGCGGCTTATGTTCACTCCATAATGTATTGTCTCACTGCGGCCTATGTTCGGTCCATGGTGTACTGTCTCAGTGCGGCCTATGTTCGGCCCATGGTGCACTGTATCACTGCGGCTTATATTCGGTCCATGGTGTACTGACTCACTGCGGCTTATGTTCACTCCATGGTGTACTGTCTCAGTGCGGCATATGTTCGGTCCATGGTGTACTGACTCACTGCGGCCTATGTTCGGTCCATGGTGTGCTGTCTCAGTGCAGCCTATGTTCACTCTATGGTATGCTGTCTCACTGCGGCCTATGTTCACTCCATAATGTACTGTCTCGCTGCGGCCTATGTTCGGTCCATGGTGTACTGTCTCACTGCGGTTTATGTTCACTCCATAATGTACTGTCTCACTGCGACCAATGTTCGGTCCATGGTGTACCGTCTCACTGCGGCTTATGCTCGGTCCATGGTGTACTGTCTCACTGCGGTTTATGTTCACTCCATAATGTACTGTCTCACTGCGGCCTATGTTCGGTCCATGGTGCACTGTCTCACTGCGGCCTATGTTCGGTCCATGGTGTACTGTCTCAGTGCGGCCTATGTTCACTTCATAATGTACTGTCTCACTGCGGCCTATGTTCGGTCCATGGTGTACTGTCTCACTGCGGCCTATGTTCGGTCCATGGCGTACTGTCTCAGTGCGGCCTATGTTCGGTCCATGGTGTACTGTCTCAGTGCGGCCTATGTCCACTCCAAGGTATACTGTCTCACTGCGGTTTATGTTCACTTCATAATGTACTGTCTCACTGCGGCCTATGTTCACTCCATGGTGTACTGTCTCTCTGTAGCGTATTCCTTATGCACAGCGTCATTCCACAACCGTAAGTATACTAGAGGTGGCGAATGCAAAGACCGAAAACCCGGCCGGACAGCCCTATCACGATTGGTGGGTTTTATGACTGGTTTTTAGAATATGTGCTGGGCTTTCAACCGGTCGCTGGTCATCCCATAGTAAAATATCAGAGGAGAAAAATATAATCAATTTATTTGCGAACATAGAGATTGATCGTAGTAGAAAGATCCTAATAATAATGATAATCATGCAAATTACAGTATTTAATTTCAACTGAGCCATGGGTGTTGTATGGTATACTTTTATGGGGAATTTGCTCCCTCAATGTTAGGGCTTTCGCCCTAATAATTTCAACTTCTAACATGGGACCCTATGGAATGTGCCCCTTCACAATCAACTTAGGCCCGCTCATTGTCCCCATATATTGTGCCTTTCCCCAAATAATTTTCCGAACTCAACGCCCCTGCCTTGAGCTGCATCCCCGCGTAAAATAATACAATATGACTGAAGACAGTTAAATATGCCGGACACGTAGTCAGATAGCAGTGTTGGAATGAGAGCTTACGCTTTTGTGGGAATACCAATGTTTTTTACTTAGGGTGTCATAAGAAGTCTACATCATTTCCTTCGATTTGATAACTCATAAAATGTACCGAGTTAAAGCTCAGCCTACTAATAGTGATACTAATTTTGTATCACTAGATATTCAGAACTGACAGAGCACAATTGTGAATCATTTGTGATTTTTTAAAATTCACATAATAATATTTCACTGCCTAACCTAAAACCATGAAAACAGGAAAATCATGACTATTAGTCAGGCTTGATTAATTCCATGTGCAATAATCTTCAGCACCACACGTTGATAGCTGCATCATAGCATGATCCGATTCAGACTGCAATGCTTTTCAGTCTTCATGCTTCATATTATACTCTGTAATCCATATTCCATGATCAGGTCGCTTGAGTTACAATGGTTGTTGTTTGCGCCGCTTTGGTCTTCAGCCGACAATTCTCGACTTGCAGAATAATTGATTCCACTGTCAACTGTAGGCTATCCAGCATGAATAATATGTTAAGTAATGGTTAATGAATGCAACTCATGTTCGAAGAAGTTTGAAGCAGTATGTAACGAATTAAGATTCATTATATCCAAACCAAACCCAGCGGTAAAATATCTTGCTTCACTTCTACTCATCAGCAATGAGGATTGGCAGAAAATCAAGTAGCAGTCTTGAATCACTTTCCTTTTTGTGCGCATGCACTCTCGTAGTTACAGACGCAGTTGCCAGTTTGGCACCCGTTGTGCAGTCACGCTCCGTTAATGACTAGGCTACAAAATGCTGACGCTGGGAATTTTGTCATGGTCATCCTAATTTGAAGAAAAGAGAAACAAATAAAATTATTTGAGAAGTCTGAGTAAAAGTATCTGATGCGTTTGAGAAGTCATGAAGTGAAGCGACAGGTACATAATTACGCAATGTTGGAAGGAACGAAATAGCGTATCAGAAGCGGCGGCAGTCACCCGGTGTTACGCCGAGTGAGTTTCCGCTCTTACCGGCGACGACGGCCGGCCGGCGGATGCTGTGTGACCGTCATTGCGCCATGACTCAGTCGGGAGTCATTGCGCCGTGTCACCATTGTGACACCCATGTCGGTGTGGCCGGGTGGTGCGCGACTGGTCTTGGTCAGGAGTCGTCGCAGGGGAGCCGAGGAGGTGGGACGCGACTGGACGGTTGAGGCGGAAGATGTATTCGAGCGAGTGAAGGTAAGCAGACGTGCTGACGCTGGACGGTTGCAAGGCTAGCGTTAAAGTTGCATGATCCTGGTAAGACAGCCACACAGTTCGCACAATAATTGCTCAAAGAACTTAATAACGACCATGTACCTGCCGGAATCTAAGAGAATGATGCATGCTGGAGGGGATGATTTTTTACAGGGTTTCTTTTCGCATGCATGCGAGGATATAGCATCAGCTTTAGGTGGTCCTATGCATATTGCTTGTGAGCTATATTGCTATGCAAGTTGTGAGCTATATTGCTCTAGGGAAGTCTGCAGGAGTGTCGATGTGATTGCTTGCTATTATTGCTTTAGGGATTGCCACTGAGGGATAAAGGATATAATTAGAGGACTGATGATCCCAATACAAATTTTGATCGCTTTGTATGAGCACGGGTGGAGCTCAAGCGAGTTCGCTCACGTTCATATACGGCAAAATGTCATCTCACCCAGCCCGGTCCGATTCGTCGCGCTCTTGAAAACCTTGGAACGTTTTTTTTTGCCACAACGTTTCAAGGTCGTAATGATTTCACTTATAATTGGACCTTTTTTAATTTTGGATTTGAAATGCTTTGATCATTATATGTCCCTTGAAGTACTCGCATTTTGTGTTCAAACAGAAGTTCCGCCGGCCAGCCCTAAGTCGCGTCATGCCCGGTGACCTGTATAACGCGTGGCGAGAGTCAGCCCGACGGAGGGTGTCGCGCTGGACGGCCGCGTGCGGCGGAATCTGAACGGGAAGGTTGCATTACAAAAGCGCCGTGGCGCACTGTGGCGCTTTGTTATTAAGCACTACGGCTAATTCGGCAACTCGTCATTGCGCCTTAAACTAGAAATACTTATTCCTCATCAGACAACTGAGCCGGATTTCGGAAAGAGTGGTCAGCCAGTTTCGGACGAATCGGATTTCTATAATGTACATGCGCTGTAACGAGGAAGCTCTATTTCCGTAATTGAGCTCTTCTGCCGAATAGGGGCACACATTTCCGGTTTCGATGCACTGTTTCGAATTGTCAGAATAAGCCTATAGCCCATTTTCACACATTCCTGCACTCCTACCAAAATTGAGCGCAATGAGGCGTTCTTGTACAAACTACGAAGAGAGCCCAGTCGATGTCTGTTCACAAGCGTCCTGTTGCGGGTTGGTGTTTGATGATGTGTCTGCAGGGAGCCCCATACGCCGTCTCCTTCTCTGGCTCGCACAGCACCGCTGGTGGCACCTCGTTCTGGTCAGGTCAAATGGCCATCTGATCTGCGTGGAAGATATGACCAGACGTGCTTCTCTGGCCAAAGCCGAGTCATTTCATTTCTTTATTTATAAGTGTCGCAAGACATGAATTATATTTCATGTACCGTATGCACGTATAGAAACCATTAGGTGTGGCTTATTTAGCAGATTATTCAGGGAAGCGAACAAATTTTTAGCGATAACACCAAGTGCGGACATATTCACGAACTCGCTGAATGCATTTAAGACGCAGGTGGTTGGATACTGTGCTGCGTTACACGCTCACATCTGAGTCGAGTAGCCATCGGGAATCGATGCAGTTTTAACAGCCATTTACCTGTCTGAACTGAAAACAGGTCACCTGTTCTGTTTACGCTTTTTAGCTAATGACTTCTCCTGTAAAGGGCACAATATGCTGTTGGAGATTGTGAACAATAAACAAATCACGAGGAGCCTATGCCTATAACGGCGAGGTCCTACCTGACCGCCAGGTGTCGCGTCGCCACAGGCTCTGAGACGCGACCACAGAGTCGAGGTACATACCGCAGGCACCAGTCGCCTACCATGATCAGCTGGTAGATGAGCCGCAGCGTGACAGCGGACGGTGAGCAGACGGTGCCGTCCTCCGGCGAGCCGGCGCCCAGCAGGAAGTCCAGCTCGGAGCGGGTCCTCGCCGGCCGAACAGCACGCTTCCCGTGCTCCCAGCCCTCGGAAAACTGCAGCTGCGCCGACGCCGACGACTGGCCCCAGAACAGCAGCAGCGCCAGCAGCAGCACCAGCGCGCACGGCATCTGTGGCGTCACAGCTGCGTCAGAAGCGTCCACCACATCGGTTTTGTTTTTTTGGGGGGGGGGGGTTTTTTTGGGGAAAAGGTTTTTTTAATTTTGACTTCGGACGTGTTATTGACAAACCATAGCTGACTTCGTCCGTGCCAGGCATTTTACCACATTCGCCAATGCAGGGGGTGAGGTGGAGTTGCCAACCATCTAACGTTTTCACACGGAGGGTCAAGGACTCGTCGTCAAACATCTTTTTTTAGTGTGGGGTGAGGGGGGGTGTCCATTGTCTACTGCGGGTGTCATCGTCACCGCCCAGCTAACTCCGGCCCCCGCAGTAATGATGACGCAATGGGAAAGGTCCCGTGACTGCCAGGGCCAAGATCGTGACTGCGGGGCACGGCCCCTGCAAGTAACATGTTGACGAGTCACCACGGAGAGTGTCAGCGACACGGTACAAGCCAAGCATGTTGTTCGTGATGAGTTCTCGCGATTAATATTCCATTTGCTTACCTTGGGCTGCTGACGAACCTCCGTAAGGCAAAATATAAGTTAACAGTTTCAAATCAGATGCAATACGTATCCGTATGAACCAATCCAATCCGCATCCATATCCGTACCGGATAGAAATATCAATCCCTTATCCAATCCGTTGTCAAAATGTAAAATAATACAAAACTGATTGGCTACAGCAATAAATAGCATGCAGACCGTCAACATTTTACAATATTTTAACTAACAATACAAATAAAAAATTTACTGTGAAATGTGGCTTGCAATTTTCACTAACAGCTCCAAAGTATAATATATTCACATATTCCCTCCTATGACGTCACAGGTTAGTGAGCTGATTCTATATCCTGAAATTTCCATACCATGTGAATGGGAAAAGACACCTGGAGGCAGCCGCACGCTGACGCACGCCGTTTTTCCGTGGTTGCAAAAAGAAGTCCATGTGGTGTTTGTGTCAGTCTGGTGTTCCTGCACGAGCGAGGATTATATTAGGTCGACCTAGGCAAAACATTAATGTTTGGTATTCGAACATGACCTCAGGTTTTCAGTTCACAAGAAATCTTCCATTCAAGGAAGATCTTAAGACAATGTCTCACAATCCAAAGGTTGTGGGTTCGAGTCTCACCTGTCGCTACTCTTCGCCCGCGACCAATCGGCGTGAGAGATTGGCTACGCTACATGACTCAACGGTCGACGTGTCGTAAAACCAATAACCAACCAATAACCAACCAGAAGCTTTTCTGATAAAAATTCCTCATTCTATGGAAAACCGTACTCTCCTTTCTTCCAATACAGAGCGCTTGAAATTCGTACAACATATGTGAAATTCGTACCATATATATAAGCAATACTCCCTACAGCGTTTTTCTTCCACATGTGAATAATTATTGTGCTGAACAAGAAAACCTGCTTAGGACAACAATCTCAATTCCATGTTGTCACCGAGATCTTGAACGCCTCTGAGTGTGCCGCAGTACCTCGGTGTAGTGCGGCACAGTGGCCGGCAGGAGGATGTAGAATGGTCTCGTTTTCCTCGCCACACAACCAGCTCGTTTGTGATGTTGCTTCTCCACTGTCTCACGCCGGATGATCTCGTGAAACCTGAAATGCGTGAGGTTAGACGGCTTTGGATTTGCGACCCTTCATTTGCGAGACGGGCGCTTTGACCACTGCACCAGTGAGCCTGTGGTGATCAGCTTTATGTCAGTAGTACGTGGGGGCCCGGCCGGAGCCTGTGCCGCAGGTTCTCACAGATATGATTGGTCTATCTATCTCCGTAGTGGACGTCACCCAGGCAAAGTCGCAGCGGACCCTAAAATCATGCGACGGAAATTATCTCCATTGGTTTAGCCCGGCATTAACATGGGCTCGCCGGCCTCACATCTACTCGGCGGAGGAGGAAATAATGCCCCTTGCTTATCCCAAGGATGACCGGGCCAATTTTAAAACAAATTTTATTTACTTCTTACCAAAAATTGCTTTTAAAAAGCATAAGTCTAAAATCAAGTTGCAATAACACGATGTCTGAAATCCTCATACTCCAAACAACCAGAATCTATCAAATCCATTTCACTCATCTTTTTCACCTCGAATGCATTAGCTGCAGCTAGTTTGGAGTCTAAGGGTTTCACCGGATACTTAAGGTGCTTATTTGACGGCACCAAGACCCTCAGCTCGGCAACTGCAGGAATAACTCGAGAGCGATCGCAAAGACCCGACCAAAGAAAATAGACGCTCAACCAATCGTAGTCTAACCAGATCGGGTCATTAAATGTGGAGCAGCCTTTTCCATAAAAATAGCGCATTATTTAGGTAGATCGGGTCCTCCTCTCCAAAATATCCTGAGATTTCATGCAAAGCCGAAGCTGTCGGCAGTGTCCGGCATGGTCCACCCGTTGCTAATCAAGGCCAGCGTCACCTGGACTTGACACACTATGCACATGCCGACTACTAATGTTAACCCGAATACCGCAGCCACTCTTACAACCATTCGATTGTATTGTAAAACACTAGCTGATCATGGAACGCGAGTGTTGATGAGGTGTCTGCCTTTCTCACCCTTATGCCGTATACACCGTGTGTTATGTGTCGTGACGTCACTACTGAAAACGCGCTGCCCCAACGAGGTCGACCACCTTCCCACCATCGGACCGGCACCGTCCCACCAGCCGAATCAGTTGAGGTGATGCAGCGAGCGTGCGCTTCAGATGACAGACGGAGTGGCAGGTGGCACACCCACATCTCTGTGTCGGCGGCAACAGTCGGAACGGAAGTGTTCGTCAAACAAGATCAGTGTGGACATTGGCCGGTACGTGAGTGTTCCGGGCGTAAAGTGAAGGTCAATCTGCTCCGCGTTCTGGTTCATCAGTTTACCACGAGCTGCGCTGGATGTTGGTATAGTCCGATGTAGCGCTTATCAGATTGTGCAATACAAACTTTAACCACCATAATGGTAGAGCCCAAAACTCATGAACATGACTGGTCCAATGAATGAAATGAGGAACCATTGGGAGCGGTGGACGAGTAGGGAAACAGTCGAGCTATAGTGCTCCTCTCACAGAGCCGAGCATCATACTGATTTTGGGAGATCATAGTAGTGGGATAGTGTCATGGTCCGTTAACGAAAACGAAAACTCGCATGGCAAAAACTCGCATGCATAGGCATGTTCGTCTCGCTGTCTCGGGGTTGCCTCGCTTGTATGATAGCTGGTTCTCAAATACAAGAAGCTATCAAATTCATCTACCGCTAATGCCCTTGTATTGACCGGGCTGGCAACTAAGCAATACGGCGACAACTTGTGCAACGGCTTCTATAGCAACGACACCGACACGTGCCGTTTCCAAGTTCGTGCCTGCAAGTCTCTAGGCACCCGTGACGGACAACCGTCCCAACGTCCTTACCTTACCCCAAGGCTACATCTTACCGCGTCGACGGCTCACCTCCGTCTGGCCGAGCCGCGCACGGGAGATGGGATCAATCGCTTATGGGAACGGACCCGCCCGGGCCAATGCCCTGGCCTGTCACTGGTAGGCATCACCTTTTGCAACACACCGCGAAGGGAGGGGTCCGGTCGCCGCACTCAAGACACGCTCCACATGTACTCCGGTCCAATGGTACGCGAGACAGTCGGGTCGGCCACACCTATCACGTGTCAACCACGTGTCGCAACTCGGAGGAAGCGGTTCAGTCGACGACTCCGACCAGCGCCTGCCTTACATGTGCAATGGCGACGCCTCATGTGACGATGTAATGCCACCATGTACATGGACACAATGGGCGGCAGTTCGAGGCGTCAACTGCCGATGTCACGTGAGTCGGCGCCGGCCAATGGGCGACGGTTTCCGCTCAGGGCCGGGGTCCATGATTATGCGGCTGGACGCATTTCGAAAGAGGGTTCAGAAGTTGACGTTGTTAGACGGCAACGACGGTAAGAAACAGATTCGGTGGCAAAAGCTCGTCGGGAAAGAAAGCACGCAATGGCAAAAGTCCGTATGGCAAAAGACCCCTAATGGTAAAAGTCTGCGCGGAAGCAGTTCGTACGTGGACAAAAACACCGTCTCACATCGCCGCCACGGCACCCAGACTCTGCCACGAGACGAGCATTGAGACACTGCCACAGCACCCGGACTCTGTATCAAGAGACGAGCATTGAGACACTACCACAGCACCCAGACTCTGCCACGAGACGAGCATTGAGACACTACCACAGCACCCAGACTCTGCCACGAGACGAGCATTGAGCAAGAGGTAGAGTATTTATGATACGTGATATTCCATCTCCGCCTGAATATAGACTGTGCCAGCTGACTCGTGGAAGACCAACTTCTAAAATTCCGGCTGAGCTAGTTACAGTTAAGCAATGCTTCGATTGTGGCGTCGCTGGGCTGGCGCACATGGCGTGCTCTGGGTCAGGCGGGTCAACCAGCACACACAACGCCAGCAGCTAAGGCAATGGCGACGGCACCGCTGCACCTTTGTAAGCGAGTCTGCTGCACACGAACCTTCTGCACACGGGCGTAGCCAGTACTTGCTCAAGGAGTGACACATTTGTAGGGGCCTCCCAAGTCTTTAAACCAATATGTATTCAGGGCATCCCAAATGAAAATCATTACAAAATATCTTGGAGAGTGAACACCAATTCCCTTCCGATGAGCTCCAAAGGACTGTCTATGGGGCCTTTGCGCTCTTCAGCACTCGAGCCAGTGAGATGGTGACGGTTCTACTCATGCCTGACCATGTCAGTGTTTATTGATTAACGATTATCCGTAAAATCATGTCTTGGAGTCAAGAAGCATACGTCCAGTAGCGAGCAGATTCAGACTGACGCTGCGGGTTGGTTACCGTACCAGCACTTTGCCAGATGCCATGATTGTATGCGGGAGTGCTTGTCGGTCGAAGGCAACATTCTCTGTGGGGATAAGCCGCGCCACTGCTGCCACTATGAGCAGGATGTGACCCGGCAGAGGGACTCTGGCCGGGCAATGAAACAGTTACACATATCCGTGTTCCTGGTCGACCAGTCACGTACGTTGATAATGTTGTGAAGAGCTGTCCTGAGCATTGTCGAAGTAAACAAGATTATAAGAAGTGACCCATGCGATAGATACTTGGACTTAGATGACGATTAGACCCTTTCGTCAATATTGGTAGACGGCCTGATGCATATAGCATGTGCGTAAAATGTCTCTGTGTATATATTCTGTCTCCGAAGAAGGACCATGCCCGAAATATATTAGACCGTTTTGTGATTCTATTTTGCTTAATATGAGCATTTGTTTCCTTTTTATAATCGTCTTTAGTTACATACGTGTATATTCCTGTTTCACAGAGCACTGCGTCTCGGCCTCCGCCGCATGGCGATATTGCTCTTGCGGCATTGCATGTGTGGATGACCGTCATCAGCCGGTATGACTGATGGCCTATACGGGCCACTTCCGATTGATTCGGCATGTCGTGGCGCCTTCCGTGTCAGCTGTGTCACGTGACGACGCCGTGTCACGCGACCGACGCCCTCGTGACGTGAGGGCTGGACAACATAAACAGGCACTCAGCGGCAAAAACAAGCACAACGGTCAAGCAAATGGAAGTGAACGTTGTGTCAACGATAGACAGGTCTGCCAGGGAAGCACGCATGTTGAGATTTTGGATGCACGATTTGGGCTAAGGTGACTGGTATATCGAGAATTCCTGCATACCTGATTTCCGTCTGTTGATATTGGAATCATACTTCAGCATTTCCAAGTGCGTCGCCATCTCCAATTTTCAGGCGGGATCCAGCCTCGGGGAGCCGAAGCGGTTTTCCAGATAGATAGATAGATATAGGTTTTCCGGAGCGATTTAAAGTCTTTATGACTATATGACTTCATGACTTTATGAGTGGTTTTCCAGATAGAGGGGAATGACGGTGGGTGTCTGCATGCCACTTGCCTTTTAACGGCTAGCAGATGGAGACAACGCACGTGATTTCCACTGGGCATCTTCCATGCTGAAAAAAATCTTCCTTTTTCCCATGTCGACCCCTGTTCAGATGCAGTAGCCTATCCTATTTGGATGAGAACACTATTACAAGTTCAATTTATGTTAGTTTTCTTACGGCAAGCTGTCCAAGAATCAGAACGACCAGCTTAGAAATTGCTCGCTTTTTTCTTGCAGATATGCCACCACCAGTTATTAGTAGGAGAAGTAGCCCCAGGAGCACCTCAGCAAGGTAGCAAGCTATTAACACCATGGAACTCCTTGGGCCACATAATGAAATGCAATATGAAGAAGAGGGGGAAAGCAGGTTCATGCAATGTAACCCATACCTACACAGGTGCATGCACACACATGTTAATGCATGCGTACACATGTACTCACTTGCACACACACACACACGTACACACACCTAAGCACGCACATACACAGCAGTTTTCTGGAGTTCATTTGTCGTACAGTAGAGGGCAGGACCCAAAGACGTCAAAACCCCTGATGATGTCGAATCAACTTGGCACCATGATAGGTGCGAGCACAGGATGGTATTGACAGAAGAACAGTTGCTGCAGATGTATGTCGTGAAGTTGCATGGAAATCAATTCGGAAAGTGAGAACACAAGTCATCACAAGGGTTTTAGTTATTTTAGCACATAGATTATAGTGCGCATGGTGAGTAGATATAGAGCAACTGCACACATTACTTATACGCTCATGCTATCTCAATTCGAATAAAAGTCAGAAAGGCAGCATATTTCTCAAACCGTGGCTTACCTTTTCTCAATGGTCTGGTGCCTACAGTGACGCTTCGTCCAGGGTAGTAAATCCTGGAAACCTAGCAACCACATTCGTGACAACTGCTCTTCAGGAAGTGCTTGGAGACAAAATAAGCAAACCCCCTGGATGGTCTATGGTCTCTGGATTTGAGCCTACTTACTTTCCCGTAAATCTCTGTTCAACGCAACATATGGCCAGGAAGCGTGCAGATGTCTCACCCACCCGGAAACTGCAAATTCATTTAGGATCACTGCTTTACACTATGCGTAAGCTTCATCTTCTAATGAAGGTTAATTTTGTTTACGTGTTTTGGGAATGTTGGCAAGGAAAGATTTTCCCATCCGGGCAGTGTTTTAATATCAGAAAATAGCCCCCCGCATTTTCTACATGGCAGTAAGATTAGTGTTACCACAAATAGTATCCTTCACCACAAATTTCAGCGATAAAAGGAGTCTTGAGATTGTTCCATGCCAAATCAATGAGTTATTTTCCGTTGCGTAATTTTTGGCTCCACCGAGACAGATGCACCAAACGTATCGGTAAGAAGCTCATATTATATATATATATATATATATATATATATATATATATATATATATATATATATACGTGGGTAGAATCGGAGCAAATGGTCGCATGAAAACTAAAAGTGCACTGATGCAAAAAGAACATTTCAAAGAACATCCTAACGAAAAATCACTGCAAAGTTGAATCCGACAAGGATACAGTAAATTTGATGGGCCCTGAGCATTTTAAGAACAATATTCATCTTCCATCCACTTCACTCTTTTTGTATTAAAGATCCAAACTCCAGTTCCAACATCAAGAAGCAAGAAGGATGTGTTCCAACATACTCCCATGGGTAGAGAATCATTTTCAAAGTTGGTGTGGCCAAGGCGGTGATGAAGGCATGAGTCATGATTTTCCAAGGTGTATCCCCCAATTCTATAAAATTGTTCAGTTTTACGTTAGGCGTCATAAGCGGACATAATACCGGTGGCGCCGCTCTGGTGGTGGGTTTGAGAAGGAACACCACCAGAGCGGGCTTGCTTTGATTAATGCTATATTCTGGTTTCTAGACGACGTGCAAGTAATTTCCAATGGTCCAATTTGAACATTGAAACAAGCTCTTATTTTTAAAAAAATACATTTAATCCGCGTTATTGCTCGGGTGGCTTTATGAACCAGGGTTTTATTGCTAAGCAGAGCTTGTTGCATGAACCCTGGCCCCACCACCCGATCCATGAATTCCAGTTCAACGGCATAATTTTGACCGAAAGTTTAACGTGCCGTCAATGCACCAACACGGCCACCCGGTAGCTCGTCCCCGGCCTTATCGGGCCAGCTGCCAACTGACCCTCCCAGCAGGGGGCTAAATGAGAGCGCGTGAAGCGACTCGAACCCTGTGTTGCCAAGACAGGGGAGACCAGTGCAGGCCAGCGCTCTAACAAACTGAGCTCTTATGATGTGTAGTTCGTTTTATTATCAAATCATTGCACCCTGTCACTTTGCTCTTAAAGTGAAATGGGAGCAATTGGCCACTCAACATCTTGTGATAAACACGTGTCCTACGTCTTCTGTGTGACGTCCTGACAATTTCCAATGTTCTTAACTAAACGAAAATCGAACGTGCTACATTTTTATATCATCTTGAATAACTTCCATGAAGGTTTAACCCTGTCACTTTTGTACTCAATTCCAGAATTTGTGTTCCAAATTATCACCTTGCATCACTTTATATTGTATATCAGATGTTCTACATTACCGAATTAATTTCCAATGGTCTTAAATAAACGGGCATAAAATCCGCTGCCTTATGATGGCATACTAGACTACTTTTATAGTTTTCTAACCAATGCATTTTTGCACTCAATTCCAGGATTTGCATCTCGAATTATCGCATTATATTCCTTTAAATTGTATATCAGATGTTCTACACTACCGAATTAATTTCCAATGGTCTTAAATAAACCAGCATAAAATCCGCTGCCCTCTGATGCCATACTAGACGACTTTTATAGATATCTAACACTGTTATTCTTGCACTAAATTCCAGGATTTGTGTCACAAATTATCACATTGTATTACTTTTAATTGTATATCAGATGTTCTACATTAGCGAATTAATTTCCAATGGTCTCAAATAAACCGGCATAAAATCAGCTACCTTCTGATGCCACACTCGACTACTTTTATAGATGTCTAACCCTGTCACTTTTTACTTTTTGACATGAAGCTTTGCGACATTATTGACGTTCTGGCATGGCTCGATGCATGTCAAGCGCATCGAGTTATTACAACGTAAGTTATTCATGGAACCTGTACTTCTCCCTCCCACTGACGATTCCCTGGCTCACGGGATCCATTAAGCGTCAAACTGGGCAAAGCCAGACAAATGCAGCACATTCACACGAGCTGATCTTTCGGGTACATGAGGAAACTTGTAGAGAACATACAAAATCCGATGCTTGGGGACATGGGTGCAATAACCGCAAAAAAAGACACTGGGGGTGAACAGACAGTGGACAAATACAGGGTTAAACCCAGCAATGTTTACGATGAAGTGTGTTGTCTCTTGCTGTACACATGATATCGACCTTAAACCATCAGCATATTTAAATTAATTTTCCTTACCAACCTACTTTATTGGGGGGGTGGGGGGGGGTGACATGTGTCACGTCTCCCTGCTCTTAATAATATCTATGCTTGAGAAGTCCAGAACTGCTCAAAGAGAAGCGGGGTGGTCGATTTTCCAAGCATATTCTGTGCACTAACGCCATATGATCCGGGTTAGTTTAGCAGCCGCTCCCGCTGTACAGCACCCAGTTAGAATCCACTGTGCAGAAAACGACATATGCCAATAGCGTTAGTACGGAACTGTGAAAGTAGTCAAATTTTGCGTGTGTATGTGTGTGTTTTTTTTGTGCCCAGTGACGTCTGCATAATAGTCTTCTCACACCCTTACCCGGTCCTTCCCCGGCTGTTCCCTGCATTTATTAGTGTACCGTATTTTTTTCTTGTTCGGTGCACGAGAGGGGCACAAGTCGTGGGTGGAGTTGGAAACTACTGCTCGCTGCTGGACCTCTGACCCCTGCTTCTGGGGGAGAAAAGAATAATGCAACTTTTATATAAAAAAGATACTGCGAAATCGTGAGAATCAGGAATGGCGTGGCCAAAATAACGCAGTTTTTCATTCGGTGGACGATCCAGAGGACCCAGTTCTAAAGCTAGGTCACTGACCTGGCAAGAAGTATTCATCCATAGCTTAGTAGATAGCGTATTGTACAGTTGTGTATGTCGCATGCCGAGGGTGGATAATGCATGACGGCGCATCACGCCTATGCAGACCTGTTTCCTTGACAAATACGAAGACAGAAACACCGCACACAGAGCAATAATTGTCGTGTATTGCATATAATAATGGCTTCTCCTGCGGCCTGATGTTGTGACCATCCACCACCGTTGTCGACCACCTCTTGCATTCGTCTGGGAACAGAGTCCGCCAGGCGCTTGCACTATATTGAGTCAGCTGGTTCCAAAAAGCTCGAATTCGTTCCCAGAGTTCGTCGCTGGTTGCACGAGAGGCTCTCAACTCCGGCATTAGGGTGTTGGTCACGGCTTATTCATCACAATTGCGCTCTAAAAATATTGTATTCTTCACGAGTACAATGCGAACTGGTCTCTCGGAGATTATCTGAAGCATAACGTATTATTCACTACAATTGCGCTCTAAGAATGTTGTCTTCTACACAAGATTTTAATGCCTACTGAATGAGTGCTCGAGTAAATGAGTAAATGAGTGAAAGACAAAGCAAAGCATAATATGGAAGGAGGCGAAAAGCAAATATGTCCGCATGCCACAAATTACGTATCGTGAGCATCCGGAAGTTGCCAGAATGAACAGACGAGCAATACAAATTAACACAGATGGGAAGTCTGTGTATTTGCTCACAATGCCAACAGACAAATGCGGGCTCTGGACCGCCCAATGATATCTATGGTTTTACGATTGCACATGCAACGGTATGATTTTATATATCCTCAGTGGGAATGCATTCTCCATGCGTCATACGATATCAAATAAAGGTCGCGGACACGTGCCACGCTGAAAGAAACCTAGGAATTTGCAATACTGATACTCATTTTGTGTGGGCTGTAAATTTCCGTTCCAATAAATGACTTCTGAGAAGTGCTACAGGTAGGTAGTGCGCAACATAAATTCAGCATGATTCTAAGAGATCTTTGCAAGCTGTTTAAGAAGGATAGATATGAGATGGAAAGCGTAAAGCACTAAACACATAATCTAAGCTATGACGGCCAGGGACACCAATTCTGCAGGGGATACTGGGGGCTGTAGGAAACACTTTTGTGTTGGAATTTCTTGATCCTACGTCGATTCGTTCGGGCCCAAATGAGACCAACAATCATGCGCCTCGCCATTTTTTTTTCGTGTGTTTTGGTGTCATTGGTATAACTAATGTGCGCGCTTGGTGGGTGATATAGCACAGCCAGACATTATCAATATAGTTGGTACAGTTCATAACCGCTAGTTTTATACCTGTTGCTTGGATATGCTTAACATGCCTCAGTTATTTTTCACACATTATTTCGTCCGGCACGTATTCATCCGGCACCATTTTACTTTGTACATCAAAAACTTGCAAAATATCCAACCAATTTGTATTTTTTAACGTCGAGCTGCGTCCATATCTGAAGGTAAACGGAGAATCACAAGTTCCTGTAAGTTCCTTCGATTTGGAGATATTTGTAAAGAACCGGAGAGAGTAGCACATCCCCACATTCCAGTACACGTGCTCAGTGGTTATTTCTCCCTTTTGCTTTTTCCACGATTGCAATAAACCACTAAGGTTAAAGATGTGAAACGTGACATACTCTAAGACTGGTTACTCAGATATGGTGTGTTAAAATTTGGATGATTGGCGAGCCTAGATTGGGTTAAATGAAGTGACAGAATCATGTGCCTGGACGAGCACGGGGTTCTTATAATGGTGACGACTATGTCATTCATGGATGTTTGGTGATGATATTGAGTTCATTTGCGCTGCAGTTACGCATGATCTGTTCAAAGAATCTGGGTTACCTTTGGTCGTGTCAATAGACCATGGCCATACTGAGAAACTACTAATTCGATGGAATATAACACTCATATAGGAATGGAAGTAGTGCATTTGTCAGCCAACAATGATAAATATAATTATTTAAGCTGTATTATCGCACTGTAGATGTTATTCCGGATCGCAGTCTCCAGATCAGATGAAGCGTCCATTATCATCATTATGGTGCATCACATTCCACACACCGGACATGACCTCATTTGACCTCACATTTCCTCACGCGATCCAGCTTGACGTTGTGTTCGGAATATTCCCAATTGAGCCTCTGAGACATTTAGTAGCATTCAGTAAAAACATCTTCATTGTATTCGGTAGCTTCCGGGATATATATATATATATATATATATATATATATATATATATATATATATATATATATATACCTGTGACATCAGTGGCCTCCAGGCTAGCATAATTTTGTGTCCCGACACAGGGATGTAACAAAGGGGGAGGGAACGGCGGGGGCCGATTCCTCTCCTTTGGCTTCACCGGGCCCGTAGCGCGGCCCGAAGGGTTGCGCAAGGGTCCCGTACGTAATCCCCTACGCACTACGGGATCACCATGACTGAGATGGCAAGGAAATCATCACTTGTATGGCTACTGTCGGAACCCAGGAACGTAAACAAACCATTGCGCACGTTTCCCGGTCCTGATGCAAGTCTACGTGCCTTACGAACGTATACGAGTCTTTGCGTAGCTTACGGGCTCTCACAGGAGTGTACGCACCCTTTCGAACATTTAATGGGCCCTTGCGAATGTTTCCGGGTTCCCTACGACCGTCTACGGGCCTTTACGAACGTCCACGGGCTTTTACGAACTTCTACGGACCCTAGCGAACGTCTACCGGCGCTTATGGACGCCCATGGGCCCTTACGAACGAGTGTGGGTTCCTACGAATGTGCACAGGCTCTTACGAGAGTTTACGAGCCCTTACGAGATGCTACGAACCCTTACAAGTGCTTACTTATGTCTAACATAATAATGAATCGATGTACTTTTCCAAAGGAGCTTTGGCATTCTGCAGCTAGATGCATGCTTAGATGCATTGCTGCATTCCTGGTCTATAACAGTGCCATGTTTACTTACAATTGGAGGAGGGAGAGGATCCGACAATCCGGGCCTATTGAGGACAGAAAAGTGATTTTTTTTCCCATGGATAAACAAACCATTTTCTAAATCACGTTTTCGACATCCGGAGAGTTGAAAATCGTCGGGGTAATTCGGTCCCACTCCTTGGAAAATTCATGGCTAGGTCCCAGTCCAGGTCCCAGTTTGAATTTTACCAGCTGATCAAGTTGATCGAATTACCTTTGAAAAAATAACTTGTCACATAAAGTTGGTGTGGCCATGTCCATACCTGCCACACCGCGTTATTCACCGATACACACCCCAATCATCACATTTATAACGGCGATATCGGTTCTTGCATCACTGTGCTATTCCTTTTTTGTGTACGGTGTTGCGAAGGTTCTTACAGCTTTCACAATAAAATGTACAGAGTACTTCAGGCAAGATAAATACGTGAATTTCACTGCCCGGCAAATGGGATGTGATAGCTGCCGGAGCCACACCATCGCGCCTTCTCTGCACGGTCTGAAAGTGGTGCGATCAACATGATCATGCACCAAATGATACGTGCCGGCTGCATTTAATCGAATTTGGGAGCTAGGGGGACGCTGTTCTGGACTATCCACACGCTCTTCTGGACTAGACAGACTATGGCTTTCTGGAGTCCGTATAAGGCTGTATAAAACATTCTGGAGTCTCTTCTGAGCTAAGCATGCGCCCCTCAAGACAAGGAAGGCTCCCGTCTAAGCCTAGCATATGACACTAAATAACAACTGCGCCCCTCTGGGTGACAAGGCGCACCTATGGATAATAAAGACGTCCGCCTCGATAAGAATAACACCACTTTCGAACAGACAGGCGTCCCTCTGGACTAGTGGCGTGCCGAAGGGGATGGAGCAGTCCCCCCCCCCACAAGAGGCTGTGGGTCCCCAATGAATCGCGCCGAGGTTCAGAATAATTGAGTCATGCTCCCTAAAAATCCTGCTGGGGCCCCCAGTATCGCACCGGGGCCCCTAAAAATCACTCTGGGGCCTCAAAAGTGGGCAGAGGTCTCTGAAAATATCGCTGGGCCCCGAGATCGCACCAAGGCCTCTGAAAATCACTGGGAGCTCCAAAAATATTCCCGATGCCCCTAAGAATGACGCCAGAGGCTACAAAACGTGAGATCCGAGCCCTTGATAAACCCCTGTGTCATCAAAACGTTGTGCCGGGGCCCCAAAAAGCTGCGCCGGTGCCCCCAAAAATCACGCTGTGGTCCCAAAAGGTCATGCCTAGGCACCTGGAAATCACGCTGGGAGCCGAAGAAGTCTCGCTGGGGCCCCTGGAAATGATTTTGGGCCCAAAAGACCGGCGGGGTCTCTGAAAATCACGCTGGGGCCCAAAAAGGTCGGGCCGGGCCCCTAAAAACCAGGGCCCCAAATTGTCGGAACGGGGCCCCTGCAAATCATGCTGTGGTCTGAAAATTTCACACTTGGGACCCTGAAAATAACGCTGGGGGCCCAAAAAGTCGTGCCGGATCCTTGAAAATCACGATGGTGCCCATGAAGACGGGCTGGGCCCATAAAAATCACATTGAATTTGTGGGTAACAAAATGTCGCGCCTGGATCCCTGAAAATCACGCCAGGGGCTCGACGGGTCGCACCGAGGCCCCAGAAATCTCATTGGACCGCTAACAAAATGAAGCCCGGACAGCGAAAAAGCAATCCGGACATTTAAAATCACTGTGGTTCCAACAAAGGATCAAAAAGACCTAAAAACGTGTTGGGCCTCCAAAAACGTGTCAAGGCCACTACAACTCGCGCTTGGGATCTCAACAAATGACGACGGGGCCCAAGAAATCTAACTTATACCCACAAAAGTCGCGTCGCAGCACTTCAAAATCACACCGGAGCCCAAATAGTCGCGCCGGAGCCCTACAAGTTGCAGCTGGTTTACCAAAAAATCAATGTCTATCCAAAGGTCACTTTACGGCCACACATTGGGTCAAAGCCACCCCCCTCCCCCAAAAAAAATGAAGCGTCGAGCACCCGGAAAAAAAGTGTGTTGGGATATCGAACAAAATGCACCGGGAGCCCGAAGAATCGTGCCGAGGCTAAAAAATATATCGCAGGGGGCTTACAAAAAGAACTTGCCACCAAAAAATCACAACGGGTGCAGGCGAGTGATCTCGATGCCCATGCTTTAAACTGCAGATTCGCAACTCGCATGCTCAGGTGTATTGTTTGCACGGTTCGATGCGGTTTCTGAAAAACGTGTCACATTAAAATACCGACCACAATCAATCAGCCTGACAGCCTACGGAACAAAGATATAAACAAGTACAACCACGCGAGCATGTATGTGCAGTCCATTTCTTCTACATCATCATATTACTATACTAACACATGTGAACACGACGTGCTGCGCGAGAATACCTACCGAGGTTCTGCCGCTCGACACCGATCACTGCACCCACGGAGCCTCCATTGCAAACTAACAGACGCCTTCAAACTGCCCTTCTCGTCAACTAGTATTGTGCGCGCGGAGTAACACAGAATATAGTTTCGTACTAGACATGAGCATCACGTGGCGCGGCGGTCGATCTACTTAGGTCAAGCTACTTAGAGGGGTCAACGTCTCGTACGCACACCAATCCAACCAGCCGTGCACTTGGCGGCTACAACGGGACTCCATCGAATCGACCCGAGAAGCGGAAAATTCCGAACAGGTCCCAAAAGAAAGTTCTCCGAGGCGCCTTTCTACCCTGAAGGGCGCTATCGGTTGAAAACAGCTCGTTGAGCAGCCGCAGTAGCGTACTAAAAAGGCAAATCCTCCCTCCTAAACGGGTGGGCTCCTAAAAATTGCTCTGGGGCCCCCATAAAGTCGTATCGGGGCCCCAGAATTCGCCTAGGGGTTCTAAATAAATACAAAGGGCACACAAAAACGCGCAGCACCCGAAGATTCGTGCCGGGGTCCGCTAAAATCGCGCTGGAGCCCAGCTAAGTACAACGTGCCCCGCGAACTCGCGCCGAGCCCGCAAATATCGCGCTCGAAACCCAAAATTCCCGTCGGTAGTCACAAAAATTATGTTGTATCAAAAATTGCCCTTGTATTCCTTTGCCTTGTATTTCTAGATAATCTCCCTCAGCACACATTCATAGCTGCCTTTATTGCAGCAAAATCAACCAGCCGACGGCGGATACGCTCCACCGGAGCCCATCGGAAGATCCCAGGCTCTGTTGGGCCATCAGTGGCATGTGATATAATGTTTAAGGCAATTACGACAGTTATTACACTTTGTAAGTTCATGCAAAACCGGACTGTGGTTGTATGAGGAAAAATTGAACCTCTGCCGTGTACTGGTATGCCCTACAAAAATCCATCAACAGAAGAGCAGAGCATTAAGGAAAACTTATGTGATTTCTGAGTTTAACCCCAAAATACCCATTGAAGCATTTCCATTGAATTTATATTTTGTGTACAACAGATTTGACCCACCCCGATCAGATACGTGTGCAGAATCCCGTGAAAATTACACTTCATCAACATCCGCCTGTCTTGCGGGTTTTAATCATTTTTCCCCACAGCCGTGTTGATGACTGTTCCCATAGCCAAGGTCGGGTCAGTCGCTGCACTTCCTCGGGACGCCACCACCACTGTCTCTGGCCTCATCCTCTTCGCACATAGCTTGCTTCCTCCCATGCTTCTTTTCTTTGCCGGCAGGTTGTACATATGACTGCATCACAACAGATGTGCATAACCCGGTTCCGTTCTTCAGTCCTTTGCACGGTCCCGCTGTCTGTGCCGTTTCCAGACCGTTCCCCGGTCCCGTCACTTTGTGTTGTCTCGGTCTCCAATTCCACTCCCGCTTTGCTATCAACTTTTGTTCCGCGCTTCGGGTGTTCAGTTTGTGCAGAGAAGTAAAAAAAAAAATAATTTGATGTCTATGTTACTGACCCGGAGGCTCATCATTGTATTTGCGAGATGTTTAATGATGGTATAAAGAAGTACCTTTGCTTCATAAATGAAGGCAAGTTCAATTGTGCCCACAGTGTTTTCTAAAAGCCAGGTATACGGGTATGGTGTTGAAAGCACTGGAATCGGGGCCTGTGGGGCTCTGGTGTACGGAGACCCTCCCTTGCGCGAACAAGGTGAAACCCAGCCCCCCCCGCCCCTTGTGAGAGCCAAGAGCCTCTCACCGATCTAATTCGATATATATGTACTCGATTCTTTCTTGTATTACTAAATTACCGATAGGATTCAGGCTACTGGTGCCTTAGTACTTCACATTACAGTTAATACCAAAAGCTTTATGGGCATATATATTTCCAAAGATACTCAGCTTACCAGTGTTCCTGGGCGAATCATGAAATATAACTCTGCGGTGTATTTCCCTTGGATACGATAATATGAGAACGGCAGCCCAAAATTTTCACCTCCTCCACCGCCGAACACGTGTCAGTAAATGCGCCCAGAAGTATGGGCGTCACCAGAGGTCAAGAAAGCTACGCACTCACGAACTATGGTGCACAGCACGATATACATGTGGGGGATATGTCAGGTAGCAATTTTCCCACATTCATTAATGCAGAGCACTCTCTAATTAGCCACCGGCATGGTTTGATATTGCTTTTATTGGAAGCACATATCAATGTGCCTATATCAGTAGTGCATGCTAAGTCATTCTAGATCACGTAACGAATGATGCTACCAAGTCTACCACTACCAAGTCTACCGCTACCAAGTCTACCGAATCATGACAGCTCACATCTTTTCCCATAAATTTAAATCCAATCATCGCCTTTGAACTAGGAAAGAGCCAGACACATGCTGTGTGAACGTCCTTCTCAGGTAACATGCACATTGTACTAAGAATAAGGTAATAGGTACAGTTAATTGTCTTGGGTAGTTTTCGTTACATGCATTCTTTTCTTTACCGAATCTGCCCAGTCATCTGTCACTGCTTGCAATTAATCTTAAAACTTCCCTTTTGTAGCACAAAACCATGATGGTGCCGGATACAAAGTTGTAACGATCGTGCTCACCTGCTACCTAGACTGCTATCTGACAAGCCTTGCGGCCTTGTACTCTCGAATTCCTGCAGAGTTTCAGCACGTTGATTAAGACTCGGAGAGATGGTAATGTGCGAGGTATTGTAGAGGACATTCTACAGTTACAGTTGCACAGTTCGAAGCAGTTCAAAGATGAAAGGTGGGCAGAGGCTGACTTTGAAGCGGACGGTGACAAACAGTAGGACTGACAAAAGACGAAGGGAGAAAGGACAACAGGAACCTAATCACGGTGGTAAAAAAGTTGAGCGTGGCAAGTTCAGGTGCGGGATACCGGGATTCCAGTTTAATGACACCAATCTCAACAGCCACTCAGTGAAGTTCACCAGGATATCGATACAGAGATTAACCAGAAGATCGCCGACTCTGAGCTCGCTCCCGCCGAGAAGCCTGCAGCCTGGTGTCACGGATCCATGCTAACATTTACCATGGACACCCTCTTTGGGCAACAAATTATCCGCGCAAGATGTTTTGTCACAACATCATTGATAATTGATAATTTGCAGTTCACACTGAACACGTTCTAGCTGGCAATATTATATTTTGTTCACTGCCATTGTGTTTGATGTGACTACTTATGCGAAGGCGCCGAAAATAGATGAATTACGTTCCATTAACCAAATATGGAACATGTGCAGAGTACTGGTGGTAACAGCGAGCATAAATTGCAACGTTTTCATTACCCATCCGTGTTTTGTGCTTATCATATGCAGGTAACACAAAGTGGTATTTTATTTATCGTGCATAGCAGGCTTGGGCCTTTCTTGACCTTTGGGTAGCACAATTGTTACAAGAAAGCAAATTTGGAAATTACTCCTGATTAAGTTTCAATCAGTAATGTTTGACTAAATCGAAGTGTTTTATATTTGGCTAATGCGAGAATGTCCTGGGGAATTCATCATGGTAGAGCTGAATAAATTTACCCATTGGATGAATTAACATTCTTCTTTTGGTTGCCCAATATCAAACAATTAAAATAGATTAATTTCTTAGAAGAAAAACAAAGTATTCCTAGCGCAACGATTTGTTCAAATGCTTATTAGTAGATTGCATTGCTGACAACATTTTTGTTCAAGATAGGTCAGATGTTTTCATCTTGGCAGGATGTTTCTGTTGTATTATACGATTTGTAGCTATAATCGCAAAATTTAAAGCTATAATTAATTCAAAACAATGTCGAAGACCATTAATTCCTTTGTATTTTTTTAAAAAGAACTTGAAACAATTTGCATCAGGTATTAACGAATATGTGTTCATGTCTGTGGCAGAAAGCACCAAGTGTTCTACAGGCAACTGGCCCTCAATTGTACATAAGTCGAATGGAACAGGCAGTGGCGTACCGAACGGGAGGAGGGAGGAGAAATTGAACCACCCCTCCCCTGAGAGGTGATGGCCACCACGGAATCAAGTTGGGGCTCGAACAAATTGCACCGGGCCCCGAAAAATCGCATTGGGCCCATAAATCGTGCTGTGGATCCACAAATTGCACCGGAACCGGAAGAAAAATCACACCGCGCGTCACAAATTGGGCCAAAGGCCCCAAAAAGCGCGTAGGATCTCCCAAAATGATCCTGGTCCCGCAAACTCGTGACGGGGCCACGAAAGTCGCGCAGATATCCAATAATATCGCGCCAGGGGCGAACAATCGAGATGGAGACCCAACAAATCACATCTGGGCCCAGAAAAGTGCCCCAAGTTCTGAAAACAAATTCCGAAGAGGTCGAAAAATCGCGTTGGGGCCCCCAAAGATCTCACTGGGTCTTACAAATTCCGTTGGGTACTTCAAAACGCGTATGGTCCCAACAAACGTGCTGGGACCTCAAAAGGAATTGCGCCGGACCTCAAGAATGTTGCTGCCAGTGCTGAAAATATCGCGCCGGGGCCAGAAGAAAATGACTAAGGCCACAAAAATCACGTCCAACTTCCTAAAAAGAGGAAAACCATTTGGCCTTCGTGACACTCGTTACATTTTCAAGAGCACAATCAGCTTTGTAAGATACATCGGCAGTTTTGAGAGCTCATCAGATATTTCCAGAGTCTTGACCTTCACCTGGTCCATGAGCTTCACCTTGGCATGTGCCGTTGTGCTAAACTAAGTGTTCAGCTGAGACCGCATGACTGACCCGACATCCCGACATTATCCTGCTTTACCTGACCTGGAAGGCCAACCAAAAGACCTACGGCTAAAAATGTTTCGAGCAGCTCTAAAATCCACGGAGGGTGCTTCGGCATGCCATTGTCCTCATTTATTATCTAGTTCATAACAAACATGAGTGTGGGTGGCAATTCGACAGCCCACCTCCTTCACGGCAAGAGGTAGGGAATTCTGCCCCACTGCGAGGATTTACCTGCAAGCCAGGACTCGCACAGCACATCTCGTCGCACTCGAACCACGCCTGCCGTGCCAGTACTCACGCTGTCTGTGGACGCGGCACACGTCGAGTGCGTCCAGACACGCGCCGCGCAGCGTCTCGACTGCGACTTGAAGGGGCGCCGTCTCGCGCCACCTGGCCGCCTCTCGAGCCGTGCTGTGAGCCGGCGCGGCCGCGGCCACTGCCTATGTAGCGGCCGGCGGCCGGCGGCCGGCGCGTGGGCGCACCGGCAGGTGACGCGGCACATACACAGCTGGCCGCTGCGGCTGTTGGCTCGAGATCGAGGCGGCGTGCCGAGGTGGGTGGGCGGCTGCCTGACCAGTGTTGTGCCTGCCTGACCTGCCTGACCTGCCTGACCAGGTCTGTCAATGCTTTGGTTCGGATCTGTCAATGTTTTGGTTGGGATCTAAATGCGGCTTGTGAGAACGATTCTGATGTAATAGCAGGTTTGCACGTATTTTTTCTCAAAATAATTGCGGATGCACATTTCTCAGCCTCTTTTGCAGCATCCCGGGCGTCTTCGCCTGCAACATTTTGTCATTTGACGCATGATCTAAGCCATTTTACCCTAGCATTTTCAGTGCAGCACTTAGCATTTGTCGGCTCCTTATCGGTAGATTCACTTGTTAATAGCGGATTCATTTCATGTTATCAATATGAAAATGGTAAAATAAGAATAGTGGACACTATCTGTAATGCAGATTTTGTGCTGGTGTTGGCTGTGTGTGGCATAAGGACGGCGGTGGTGGTGTGTGGCATAAAGACGATGGTGGTGGTCTGTGGCTAAACACTCGCACTGGAGGGGGGGGAAATTCGCCTATCCCTGTGGTTTTTCGTAAATAACTCCAGATTTACTGATCGATATACGCCATTGTTTGTGTACCTGCCTGGAAATACCGGCGCGTCGCTTAAAACAAGAAAAACGCAAATCGGCCGAAAATTGTCGAGTTAGAGGCCGTCAAAGTCAAACAATTTCGCAGCGCCAGAACACAAAAATAGGCGCTGATGCGTTTCCGTAATCGGCAAAAGGGAAGTGCTCTTGACAATACTAGTGACTTGTTTGATGTGCATTGTAGTGCTATGTAGTTTCAAGGTCATGCTAGATCACCGAGGTCAAGTCAGGTCAAGTTCATGATAGGTCAATGGAACTACACCTGGTCAACTGGAAAGTTGCCATAAGCGCAAATGCTCGAAGATTCATGCCATTTTGCATGTTGCTCCATACACATATTGAAAACTACTGTTTTTGCCAATATGAACCCAAGCGTTTCCATGTTTCAGTCATGTACTTCAGCCCTTTCTCCGTGAAGCCGATTGTGTCGGGCCGCCCACCTGACTAGTCGGGCGGGCGGCCCGGTTCCGGTAATTGGAACCGGTAACTGACCTGTCAAAGTGTTGATATATAGTTGATATGAGGTCAAATGCCGCATCTATCATCTGTGCTACATAATTAGCCATGTCCAAAATATCACTGAAGCCCATTTTGGAACACTTAACCCGCGCACGTCCGGTGGGGGGGGGGGGGGGAAGATATCTGCCCCCCCCTGCAGTTTTTCCTACTTTGCCGCTATACTAATCGGGTTAGCAAGGCCAAACCTCGTATGGCTGCTCATTGGTCTTTTGCGCATATCCTCAGACATTTTTGACCCTGGGTCATCTCAAGTCAGGTCACCAGGTCAGGCGAAGTGACCTAACGTCCCTCCGAGTTCTAGGTGGCATCACTCCCACAATAATTGGGCGATTGATTTCAAACTTATATCACGTCATGATCTTATCAGGGTCTATAACATGTATATCACGGTTTTTTCGTAGCGTTGACCTGAGGTCAGGTCGTGGCCATGGCTTACCCATTATAGGCCTATGGAAAAATATACAAATGTTTCCTGGTTACATATTTGCTCTCGGAATTACCTCCAACCGTTATGGCGTGTAGTTGGAAGCTATTCGCAATGCTATCGCTGACATTTTTGCTCAGTGGCCCCACCAAGGTCAGCTGAGGTCACCTGAAATCACTAGCACATTTATGCGCATTATATCGCAATGCATTGAGCTAGAAGGCTGAAATTACCGTCATTGTGCTTGTATCGTCCAGACGTGTCGATTGATATATTACATGACCTCCCTACTCTACCCCATGACCTTCACCTGAGGTCATTGTTTCGGTGACCCATCTGTTGACCTGACCTTAAATTACACAGCGTATGTCGATAGCACATTTCATGGGCTGTCGAATAGCATTTGCAGTTTGTTTCTATCTGTTACAGGTCCTGAGATATGTGCCAATATCTGAGGGTCCCACCCGATCTGGTCGAATTTGACATATGATGACCCAGTGACCTACATATTGACCTGAGCGAGAAAATGACTGAAATACTTTCGATAGAGCTTGTCACCAGCTATCCAAAGCCGTTTTCCGTTTGTCGCTACCTAGCATAGTTCTCGAGATCTTAGGGGGGCAGACATCTGCCCCCCCCGTACATGCGAAGTTGGCGCGGACCGCCGGACGTGCGAGTGTTAAGCACAACCACAGCGGTTTATGCCAAGGTCAAACCAAGCCACGCAAAACAAGCAAAATGTAACATATTTGACCTCATTTGACCTTGAAGATATTTAACAAAGGTAATGACATTTTCACACAATAGAGTTCAATACCGTATCCATTTGCCCTGAACATGTCGTTACTTTAGCTTTAATAGGAGCCGAGATCTTAGGGGAGGTCGAATCGGCCGCACCCCTTTCAATGCGCGTAGTTTCGGAGGGCCTCCAGGGCGCGTGCTAAGGACGGTGGCGGTGGTCTGCGGCAAACAGGTGTTGGTGGTGGTGTTTTATGGTTTCAGGACGATGTTGGTGGTGTGTGGCATAAGGGCAGTGTTGGTGGTTTGTTGCATGGGGATGGTGGAAGCGGTGATCTGCGACTTAAGGACAGTGCTGGTGGTTTGTGACTTAAGGAAGATGTTGGTAGTGTGGCTTAAGGGCGCTTCGGCTACCAGGATCATTAGGTGCCCGCTGCAGGTTTGTGTGTAACGCTACACATCGCTGAATTGGTGTCCACGTCGACGCGTCTTTGCATGTTCAAGCTGGCATGCAAAGGAACAGCCAGATTTCTATTTGGAAGGCACCTCCCCCGACCCACATCTGCATGCATCACCATAGCTTTAGACATTATATGTGCCCTCAGTTTGTGTTTGCCTCTTCGCTCATGCAGCAACGGCTTGTCTACCCAGGGTATGTATGCTCACATGTGTCGCAAGAGGTCCCATGGTATATAATACTCCCTGAGTTTTTCTTCTCTCTTCTCCGGATTTGAATAACTGACCTATCTTCTTGCCTGCGATTGTCACGAGGGAGATCTCCTGACTAACGAGCCTGACAAATTCCTCCACGTGGGGAACAGTCGGAACTACCACGGTCTTTCTGTCTCGCTCGTCCTGCGCCTCGCTCAGTGTTCATCACTTATTCATTATTTGACGCGCATTTCTTTTCAGAGATCAGCGGCGCAGTAAGAGAACTTTAGCTTTCTGAATGTAGCACAAAGTCATAAAGTCATAAAGTGTTAAGGCTTAATAAGAGCCACAGGGGCCCATCTGGGTTAAGCCTATCTAGGAAAGGTACTGGAAATGTACATACTCTCACCCCAATCATGCAGCTACATTGTCTAGTTTTACCTTTGAACAATGCAGGGAAGTTGACCACTGTTTTAAGCATCGTGTAATGCAATGAAAACATAGTTAACCTAGGTCAAAATCAAACTGCAGCATATGAAACCAAACTCTCCAATTAATTTACATTGATAGGCCCTATATATATATATATATATATATATATATATATATATATATATATATATATATATAAGTGTCTATCTCCATAAATTAATTGGAGTGTTTGGTTTCATATGCACCAGTCTGATTTTGACCTAGGTTAACTATGATTTCATTGCTTTACACGGTGTTTAAAGCATTGGTCAACTTTCCTGCATTGCTTAAAGAAAAACTGGACAATGTAGCTGCTACATTCAGAAAGCTAGGGTTCTCTTACTGCGCCGCTGATCTCTATGTAATATGTTGCACTTATCTGCCCGCTATTTTTCTATTGCATCCGGCCTGGGATGGCGCACGTGGCCTGGAACCCTGGGAATGCTCAAGTGCTCCCTTTATCCATGGGGGTGCTTCGGCGAGCTCGGCTTTATTGATAGCTTTATTATACAGTAACACATTTGTAACTTTATCAATCTTCTTCCCATTTTTCTCTGGCGTCACTTTCTCGGCCTTGTTTTGGTTCTATAGCAGGGGGTACTGCGGCAATTTCTGTTCCTGTAACATTTTAGTCTCTTTTCTTTTGATACCTGTTTGTGCCCAAGACACAGGTATGTATCTTTGCCGCAGGGACAGGAGAGGGCGCACTCCTGACAACAATGTGGTGGTGGAATTAAAACAGCATATTCGAAGAGCCTTTAAATAAATACCTAACACAACCTTGGTTTGGGGATAAGCATTAAGAAGCATGCAGTCAAGGTTGTGGAAAGTGCAGCCAAGATTCAAACCGTGGTTATATCCATGCCGACACGTAAAAGTTACAAGTGGGCGACACATCGGAAATTAAGGGCGAAGCACAGCCATTGCAATTTTAATTTCGCTCCAGAAAATGACTTGCGCTCATTCTTGTAGCGAGAAGATGAGCGCCAGTAGCAACATGTGTGGTAGTCATGGCAACCCGCTTCATACATTTAGAGTAAATGCTGTTGGTTGTCTCTAATTTTCTTGGTTGTATCAACCGTTCCGTGTATGTGAACCAGATACGGTCACCCCTACGCTGTGAATCTAAATAACGATGCCGGGAGCCCTGAAAAACATACTGGAGGCCCCCATGAGCGCACCAGGGCTCTCAGAGGTCACCGGGACCGCATACAGCATAAGGGCCTCAAAACAGGCTAGGGCCCATAAAGAACGACATGGTGTCCTTAAAAAACTAGTGCACCCGCATTTCTCTCCCTCGCTCAGCACAACGCCCTTAGAGTAGAATATGCGACCCTGCGGAGAAATGGCGCCCCCAGAACAAAAGTGCCCCTAAAATTATTAGGTCTGCCCAGGCCCTTGTCATCCCCATGCCTTCCTGCGTGTCGCCTCGAATGGTACAAATAACGTCATCTGGGGTACACCTTTAGGGCCGTTTTAATGGTTTGGTGTTTATTAAAATCAACATATTTTCAATTCAACTCACTTTCTAAATCTTCTAATATCGCGTCTGTGCTCTTAGAAACTTGTTCAGCTGTTACTTTATAAGTTTCAGTTAGGCTGCGAATTAGATGACTACCATCACGAAACGCAGCGTTTTAGGGGCACACTTTTTCTCAACTTCTTAGATGACGCGGTTGTGTCTTAAATGGCGCCGTTGTTTACATAGCTTTGTAAGTTCTGTGCTTAATTTCACACCTTGTGTTCGCTGTCCCCGCGTTTTAGTTGAATTTTGTTTTATTGTGTTGTGTTGTAGTGTATCTTATGTGTAGTTGCACGGTTAGCTGTAGATTTTGCTGTCATTAATTAGTGATCGAAATTGAGATGTGTTCCGTATTAGGTCTATAATATGTTGATGCCCTTATCCTGTAGATTTGCAGTTTCAAGTAATTTATGATTTCACGGAATATCTTTTTCTAGTGCAATGCTTGTGAATGTGCTGAACATGATGTGAACACTTATTTCCTCTGCAAATGCATACTTTTCAGTTGGGAGGCAGCATACCATGCAACAATGGGCTTGGAGTTGGGTAGTTAGTTAGTTATTTTGGCTTTAGGGCGCTTCGACCAGAGTTGATCATTTACACCCATTTGGATGGGCGCTGTATAACCTTGGCAGTTGATGCGCCCCTAAACCCCAATAACAACAACACCCATTTGAAGTTGGGTAATATACCATAAATGGTAATCTTCCAGATGAAGAAAAAATGATGTAGCATAACCTAAACTAACTAACTAACCTAGCTTAGCCATCTATGCAAGAAAGCAATTTATATTTGTTAAAATGGAACATTTCTGAGCATTAAAAAAAGTTCAAATTCATAAAAACCTAACCTTACCTAACCTATCCTGAACTGTTTTTGAAGAAAATTCAATTAAAAGAAAATCACCCACACCTTCAATTTTTTTCTAACTTCCCACAAAACCCTAACCTAGCTGAAATTAACTAAACATAACCCCCTTGTATGCTTCATGGAGGTATAATGTGTGCAAAACGTGTTCAGTGGTTACCTTAAACTGTAATAATATATCCTACATATTGTGCTTATCCTACATATTGTGATTGAGATAGATAAGGTGGCCTAAAATTCAGTGTCAGTATCCTAGGGTTTATTCTTCAAACATCTGGAAGAAACATCTGGAAAGAAGAGAGTTTTTCAATCAACATGCTTAAGTTTCCAAGAGATGGAAATACATGCAAGACTTAGTTGACAAAGTGAAAAAGAGCTGATAGGGTTCATCAAACCAACTGATTAATTTGGTCCAACCACTTTATCTCTGATGATTATGATCCGGGTTATCTGATGCAGCTGAAGCTGATGCTGCAATGGCAATACCTGCCTCTTCCGAAACCTGGTGCCATTCCATGAATTAACCTGCCTACCAGATTTGTATGGTATGAAGTGTTGAATCATGCATGTCTGTTGTGCTTGCTGTATTTTGGAGAATCTTATCCTTGTATAGCTAAATGAAGAACCAGTTCAACTAGTTTGATGCAGGGGACGAGTGGTCTAGGGGTAAGATTCTCGTCTCACAATCGAAAGGTTGTGGGTTCGAGTCTCACCTGTCGCTACTCTTCGCCCGCGACCAATCGGCGTGAGCTTGGCGACGCTACATGACTCAACGGTCGACGTGTCGTAAAACCAATAACCAACCAACCAACTAGTTTGATGCCACTTCAATTCACATGACTATAGCACGACCACCATCAGTAAACTGGGACTGGAGCATGACGGCCTTGCTGTAGTTGCCGGCTTCGTCGCCTACAAAATGAGGCATGTCAATACAGCGCTTGGCTGTTCGACGTCTGAAGCACCGGAGGCGCTCCTGACAACTGTGTTCAGCTCTTGGCTCACCACCATCAGTTGCGGCCGGCTCTACGTGCCACAGATCTGGTAGACGGTGCTGGTAGACCAGTTTAATTCTTATTTCTGCTCCATCCTGGGCCCAACCTGCACCGGCGAGGCCAGCATTGTGAAGCGCCAGCCAGCATTGTGAAGCGCTGGTAGGCGTCTTCAGCAGCCGGCAGCCGAGGCTAGATGTCTGTGTGGCATGGAGGCTGACTCGAGTTGGGATGCATGTGCGCATCGGCTGGTTGCACTAGAATTCTGCTCGGCAGAGCGCAGAGAGGCGGGCATCTAGGCAGGTGCGCCAGCATGTCACCAGCCAGCGATAGGATGTCCACCCTCACACTGCCGGTCATCTGTCACCGTCCCTGCTGTGTATCGTGTCGTGTCGCCCGGTTCTGCTCTTTTTCTCCGTGTTTGCTGCTGCCGCCGTGACCGCCAGTTAGCGGACTGGCGGCGCCCCCTGTGCTGCCCGTCCTGGCGGCACTTGGCACTGCTTTCGTGTCACCCGAGCCTTCCGTATTGTTAGCGTGTTTTGCTGTTGCGACTGTGACCATTGACGGGTTGGCGGCGATGCCTGTACCGGCCCATCCTGGCGGCACTTGACAATGCTCTCGTATCGCCAGGTTCCGCTGTCCTGTTGGCGTGTTTTGCTGCTGCCGCTGTGACCAGGGGCAGACTAGCGGCGCTCACTATGCTTCCCCGTTCTGGCTGCACTTGGCACTGCTCTTGGCTCTGGCAGTGCTACGTGGCAGGTGTGACGTATGCCACTTCATTGTTGCTTGTATCTATCATTTGGCCTATGAACATTGATTGGAAAGAACGACATGGAAAGTCCCTTTGCTCCACGAACTTTGATTGCTATCCTTCATTCATGTTCTGAACCGGAACCAGCACAGAACCCACTAGGTCGACCACGCCGACGCGTAGGAGCGTTTTGGAATGATCCAGATCTAGTCCTGAACGCTTTGCTTGGGAAAGCCACCAATACATGCCTGGCCGCTTTTGGAGCCCCATGTTTCCAGTCCGTCCGTCGAATGTAGCCTCCTAACTAGAGTGGAATTTTATTTACTTTTGGGAGGCGTCAGCCCCCTTTAGAACTAGCGTGAACCCACCTTCCCCCAATAATTTCATATTTTAACATGTGGCGCTAATGTGGCCTCTCGACTGAAGGTCTTCCTGTTACCTCCAGGCATTGCGTCTCCCAAATCATTTTCTGAAAGTTCCACCCCCGTTGCTGAGCTGGCACGGGGGCTTACAGATGCCCCCATAAAAGGGAATGTCTGTCTCTAACGTGCTCCCTATGGTACTGTCGATCTGAGAACAAAATTGTCACCTCCTTAACATCTAAATCAGGGGCGTTGCCGCATATAGAGGGGGGTGAAAAGGTGTTTCGGTTAATTACTTTACCATGCAACACCACAAGCACAATGCTAAATTTGATACAGATTGGGGCTCTCCCCCCCCCCCCCTCCACCTGGTTCCATCATGGCGACGACCACGCTTCAGATACGCCCTTACTGCATCCCGCCGCGGTAAGATGTTAATTCTCTGCCGTATTTGACATGTCCTACCTCCCTTTGCACGCTCTTTCGGGTATAATATGCGCATGAAAGGTATTGGAGATCCCTTCCGGGACTATGATGCCCTAAGTTTTGCACATAAACTTCTTAAACCCTCGTTTTCTCCCCCGTAGTGTACACACGTTGCGTATCTTCGAAGCGTGTAAGCGGCTGGCCCATGTTAAGTGTGTACCCCTGATGACGTCATTTAAGGACCTGCGCAAAAAGCTGCGTAGTAGGGATGACGCCACCTGGTATATATCGCCTTGCTCGTGGTGAACACATGGATCATGTACGCCTGGATTAGGAACTCCGCGTCGGCGCCTTTGATCTGCACGTATCAGCGGCACCAACCTGCCACCTAGCGGAGGGTAAGTAAAAACACGGAAACGCGGCCAGTTTTAGGCCGTGCGCCTATGGGAGTTCGGGGTACGCATTTCGTATTGTATTTTTTTACAATTGATTCAGCCATCCCAGGAGGATTGCATCTGCCTTTCATGATGCAGAATTGATCAAGGAACCTTACCATTCTTTCCTTATTGATTTATTACGCTCCGTTCCGAAGTTGTCGTGATGTGAAGTGAATGCATCTGTGAGAGGGAGCCCATTTCGCCGAAAGGGTCGGCCCACCGATGTTTATTTCTTAAACGGATCGAAGGGGGAAACGTACATGGAGGCAATAGGCAGACCAAAATGAATAGGGGGTCACATTCCATAGGCTCCCATGTTAGAAGTTGAAATTATTGCGGGTGGGGGGAACCAAGCATTGAGGGAGCAGTTTCACCCTCAAAGATAAGAATGGGCGGTTTTGCTTTCGCCCTCAGCCTCCTTGCTCTCTAGATATGTGGCTTATATTTTCCGGTGGAGTGGTTTACACAACTGAATGGGTGAGTACAGACTTCGGCGTACCAACCAATCCGCAAAGAGGATTGAGCGGAAGTTTCATGGAGGGTACAAGCCCCTAACCATACCACTGACATACCACTGACACCCCCTAAACCATACCACTGACATATTTATGATTTTGCCAAGAAGGCGTCATTTCTCCAGAGGGGCGGCTCTTTGTCCAGAACAGTTGGACGGGGTACACTCCGATCTCCCAGAGGGGCACCATTTGTTTTTGTCTGAGGAGTGCCTTTCGCCGAAAAATTACCGGCGTGCGTTCGGACTCGCAGAGGACTGCCGTTCCCAGGCCGAGGAGCGCGTTGCGCTGAGAAATTCGAGGGAGGGGTTACACTGGAGCCCCCAAGAGAGGCGTCCTTCGGGTCATAAGGGGCGCCACTTTCGCTTCCTCCCCTTGGATCAGCCCTTGCAACATACCCTAGCTGGCAACTACACTACCTCTCGCCGATTCGCTTCCACTTGCCAGTCGTTCGACTCAGGGGTGTTGTTGTATGCACCTTTGAGGGGGAACTGCCACCTCATGTTATGCGTGGGAGTCTACGATTTCTGGTTCGCGTCTGTGAGGAGCGCACGTCCGAACACACAGGCTGTTGCCGAGTCACTCTATTGGTATATGCCCGGGTTGGCTCACCGGACCTAATCCCGGGTGGGCGGCCGGGTCACGGCCGCACACTGCCTGAGGGTAGAGGTGCCAAGTCTGGTAAGACTGGCACCAACTATGCGTGTGATGCCAAATGGCCCACACCACACCATCTCCCCCTCCAAGATGCAAACATCTATGTGAGTGCGTCTGACAAGGAACGAAAAACACGAGCATGTGTGCAAAATAAAAAGTAGTTCATCTGATGCAACGAGAATGTGGAGATCTGAAAGTAAACCACAGACGAAAAAAAAAGCATAGCAAAACAAACTATCCCCATCAGTACTTCAGTGCCCTAGAACGGCACCGGCACTCCGTTCACTCTCACAGCTTGCAACGAACAGTGTTGACACAAATCGAGGGAATCACTGAAAGTTCACGCACAAACAGTTCATTGAGTGTTCCTAGCATCACTACAAGTCCATGAGAGTGGTCAGATATAACGGTATCTGGTGTCTCCCCAGCTGATTGTCAGCTGTTTCGTCTTCTGCCGTTGCCGCGTGCTGCGCCTGGGTACAGGGTCCGCATCTCCAGCAGCGCCATCTATATCGCCGGCACGAGTCGCTGAGTTGTGAGCCGTACCGGTCGACATAGGGAGCGCTGATGCGGCCGGTGGCACAGCAGCTGTCAGGCCTCCCGGTAGGGAGTCTGATGGCGCTGTCTGCGTGCTGGTGACGAACTGCTGCGGGTAGTGCCGAGCTCCGCCAGCTGCAGACGTCGCAGGAGGCGCAGCCAGCGTGGCGAAGAACGGCCTCTGCGGACGGAGGTATCTTCGGTTCCGCCAGAGTATCCGGCCGCTCGGCTGTTTGACGATGTAGTCGCGCCGCTGGCCGACAACGGTGACGATTCCGGCGCGATCCCACACACCGGTTTTCGGGTTCTGCACCAGAACACGCTGCCCGACACGCAGCGGCCGATGAGTCCGCGCCGACATGTCGTATCGCTCTTTTGTTTGCAGTTTCAGGGACTCAGCACGGGCGTCGCACCGGTCTGCCGCCAGCTGCCAGCGCTTAGCGAAAGCACGGTGGTGAGCAGGAACTGCCGACCTCAGAGGGTGTCCGTACAGAATCTGCGCCGGTGAGCGCCCGTCCGCTCGCGGCGTGTTGCGAAGCTCCAGGAGGCCTCGCGCGAACACATCCGTGTCGAGTTCACCTCTGCTAGTCGTCTTCTGCACAAGTCGTTTCACGCTCTTCACTGCCGCCTCACTGTGTCCATTTGACTGAGGGTAGTGCGGGGTTGAAATCTGGTGTTGCACACCCCACTGTCGAAGGAAGTCGCGTGTGTGTCGTGCCGAGAACTGCCCCCCTCCATCAGTCCTCAGCGTCTGGGGTACGCCGGTGGCCGCGAACAATTTGCGCAGGCGCCGTGTCAGGTCCTGAGCTGACGCTGCTCCCGAAACGAGACAGACAAACGGCCAGCCCGACAGCCTGTCTACGTACACCAAGTACGAGCGGCCCGCCCACGAGAAGTAGTCCGCAGACACTGACTGAAAGGCACGAGACGGCGTCTCCTCCGGCATCAGCGGCTCTTTCTGGAGGCTGGGCAGGTGGCGCGCACAGAGGTCACATGCTCCTACAAAGTTTGCGATGTCCTTATCTAGGTGTGGCCAGTAAACCACCTGCCGCGCGCGTCGTTTGGTGCGTTCCACACCTTGGTGGCTGGCGTGGAGCCGTTCCAGCGTCGCCCGCCGAAGACTCTTCGGTATCACCAATCGCTGGCCGCAGACCACCAGGCTGTCGTCGACTGTGAGGCGGTCTCTGCAGCCCCAGTACGGTCGGAGCAGGGGGTCCAGCTGACTTCGGTGATCAGGAAATCCTGTCAGGATCGCCTCCTTCAGCGATATAATTTCCGGATCCGTGTCAGTAGCAGCTCGCACTTCCTCCAGAGCCGAGTCTTTGAAGGGGCTGACGTCGCCGTCCGACGCGTCAGTCGTGATGCGGTTGATCAAGCTGGAGATCTGGTGAAGGATGTCCAGCTCAGCTTCCTCGTCCTCGGGCGTCGGGTCGTCCACTGGCGCACGAGAGAGCGCGTCCGGGACGGCGTGTAGTTTTCCCTGCCGCCAGGTGGCAGTAAAGTTGTATGGGATGAGACGCTCCCGCAGTCGTTGCAGACGAGGGTTCTCGATGTCGGCCAACGTCTTGGCGTTCAACACCGGGACCAGAGGCCGATGATCGATCATTACCTCGAAATGTTGCATACCTTTCAGGTAGACAGAACACTTGCTGCACGCCCAGGACAGGGCGAGGAGCTCCAGCTCAATCACGGCGTATCGAGATTCTGTGTCCGTCAGAAAACGTGAACCACACTGGATCAGTCGCCACCGTCCAGCATCGTCTCGCTGTCGCAGGCAGAAGCCCAGTCCGCCGGTGCGTGCCGCGTCGGTCTCCAGCACCGTCCGCCGCCGCGGGTCGAAGAAATCGAGCACGGGCGGGGACACCAGCGCAGCCTTGACTTTGGTGAACGCCTCCGAGTGGGCAGACGTCCACATCCAGACGTTGCGGGGCCGGAGCAGCTGTCTCAGCGGCTCAGCGGCCGCCGCTATCTCGTCGGAGAAAGCTCCGAGCTGGTTGACCAGGCCCAGAAACGATCGCAGATCTGTGATACTGCTGGGCTGAGGGTAATCCTTGATGGCGCGCAACTTCTTGCCATCGACGGTGTAGCCGGCTGAGCTGACGGAGAAGCCGCAGAACTCAACTTTCTCTTCTGCAAACACACATTTATCCGGGTTCAAAGTGATGCCCAGCTCGTCACACTTCTTGATTATTTCCCAGACGTGGCGCACGTGTGCAGCGTAGTCGGAGTCATACGCCAACCAGTCATCCACCACGTGTACCGTGTTGGGGATGTTGCCCATCCCAACGTCACCGCGGTTGTTGTACACGTCTCCAGAGCAGTTGATGCCCATGGGTGCCCTCTTGTAGCGGTAGCGCCCCCACGGTGTGATAAAACACGTGAGGTCACGATCCTCGTCGCGGATTTTCACCTGATGGTACCCGGCCTTGCAGTCAAGCTTGGTGAAGAAGGTGGCTCCCGGCGGGATCGATGCTACCGCATCGTGGGGTATGCGAGCGGGATGCACGGGTCTCTTCACGAAGCGGTTCAGCTTGGTGAAGTCGACTGTGAGGCGACAACCGGATACTGCGCCGTCTGGAGTTCTCTTCGGAACTGGGACGAGAGCATGGCACCAGGGCGTCGGATGCTCAACTGGCTCTATTACGTCCTTGTCCAGCAGCTCGTCCAGCTGACTTCGAACATCCTCCCTCCAGCAAAACGGTATGATGCGGGCCGTCGTCAGGGTGTAGGGGACAGCGTTGTCCGTCAGCTCTATCTTCATGGGGTTCCCCTTCATCTTCCGCAGCTTCGCCTTCATGTCAAATACACGCGGAAACTCCGCCTTCAAAGCCTCGAAATGTTCTTGCCGTTGACGCGCGGAAGGGGTGCCACCACTGCAGGTTGGTGGTCCGCTGAGCTTGTCGGAACAAGGAGCGCGTCGTGTTGTCGGCACCGGTATCCTGCTGCCGGGGGCAGCGCAGGAGTCGACACGCCGGCCGTTAGCGACGGAGTCCACGCGTCGCTTCCCCGAGGCAGGGGCACTGGCCAGGTCGGCACTCGCTGATCTGCCATTCTCCATGCGGCGAATCTGCTGCGGAAAGTTTGACGGAAGTATGCCCAGCCGGACGCAGTCATGCCACGACAGAAGTGGCGAGTGAAGGGATGGGAGCACCGAAACCTCCACTCTGCGTGTAACGTCCCCCAGCTGCAGCGTCAGATCACATGTGCCGATACACTGCATTTTTCGGCCATCCGCCGTCCACAGAGTAGTTGTAGACGGATGGAGATCTTTGCGCGACACACCCAAAGCCTCAGCGTGCTTCAGAGATACCGCTGATGTCTCGGCACCCGTGTCCGGCGTCCAGATACTCGTCACTGTGCTGCCATCGTGCCGATGTAGACGGAGCGGTATCTGCGGGGACCGCTTAGCAGAGACGCCTTGCAGTCGCACATCTGATAGGCGAATGTTCATCAGCTGCAGTTCATCGCCATCACAAAAGTTAGGCGAGAATTCATCGCAGACATCGTCCGCAGCAACCGCTGACACCTGGCGGCGCGGCCGGTAAGCTGAGCTGTCGCGGCGGTCACGGGTGTCGCTGCGCGCGGTGCGTGCGCCGCGAGGCCGGCCGGCTGGTGTACCCTGGCGGCCACGAGAAGAACTAGCCGCGCGCCGCTGATCACCGCCGTTCGCCCGGCCGCGGCACACCGCGGCAAAATGACCCACTGCACGGCAATTATTGCAGGTGCGACCGAGGGCCGGGCACTCCCGGGAGCCGCGATGCTGTGCCGCTCCACACCGAAGGCACCGGGCAGTTGTCACGGGTTCAGCACTGTTGGACCGGCGTCGACTGCGGTCTCTTCTGTAACGGGATACCCGGTTCACTGTTGGCTCCAGGGGGCCGCGAATCGCCGAACTATTGTGTGAGGCAGACTCAGAGGCACGGCAAATGTCCAACGCCTTCTGGAAAGTGAGGTCAGGTGCTTCCAGCATCCGACGCCGAGCGTCGCCGTCGTTGGTGCCGACGACGAGATGATCGCGATATCGATCGTCGGTGCAGTGGGTGCAGAAATTGCAACACGATGCAATCTCTTTGAGGGAGCAGATGTAGTCGTCGACGGACTCGCCAGCCTGCTGGAAACGACAGCTGAAGTCGCGCCGGTCTATTACCACGTTCCTCTGTCGCCGAAGGTGGGTGTACATCGCCGTGATGACGTCAGTCATGCTGGCGTCCGCTGCGACCGGCAGCCCGAAACGAACGACGCGCGCCCAATCGTCGTCGAGCACTGCCAGCAGGGCCGCTTTTTGCTCTTCCGGCGTCAAATCGGGAACGTGCGTGAGCAGGCAGTATCCTTCGAATTTCTGCTTCCACGCCTCAAATTCCATGAGCGTGGCGGAGGAGGCTAGGTGGGGAATAGGCGTGCCCGCAGCCGGCATCCGGACCCGAGGTCGTACACCAGTAGCCGCAGCCGCAGGAACCGGTGCACCGGCCGGGACGTCGCCCACGGCAGCGGGAGGGTGACCGGCGGGGGTCGGACAGAACCGCTCCAGCAATGCCGTGAGCCGTTCCTCGCGCCGAGCAGAAGCTTCGGCCATATCTAGCTGCTGCTGTAGCATGCGGGTAAGCGCATCCACTTCAGGTTTCGCTACCGCAGCCGCGTCAGAATCACCACCACCCATGACCGCACTGCAGTGGACACCGCCTGTCGAGCACAGTCACAGTTCACGAAAAATCACTGATCGCCAATCCACACTAAGCACTGCTGTTCACGTGAACACACTTGTCATCCTCTAACAGACTGCCGATCCGCGCCATGTTATGCGTGGGAGTCTACGATTTCTGGTTCGCGTCTGTGAGGAGCGCACGTCCGAACACACAGGCTGTTGCCGAGTCACTCTATTGGTATATGCCCGGGTTGGCTCACCGGACCTAATCCCGGGTGGGCGGCCGGGTCACGGCCGCACACTGCCTGAGGGTAGAGGTGCCAAGTCTGGTAAGACTGGCACCAACTATGCGTGTGATGCCAAATGGCCCACACCACACCAGTATAACGCAGAACTAGGTTAATATACGTGTAGATCAGGTCAGTCCCGACAATTAGGCGTCGATTGTTGTGCGGTATCAGATAGTTGACAATTATAAATAGTCTCCACGGTCAAAAGTCAAGCTGATTACTTCGGTCGCCTCGCATTTTTTGTTCGTTTTCGCACAAACCTACCCAGATCCACTATGAAGCCCATGGTGAACCCTCGAGTAATATTTTAAAACCAGAATGTGTCAAGGTCAAACCTCGAGGTCAAAGGCTAGTTTGAATTCTTTGAATTGCTCGCGATTCGTCGCTCTGGGTTCAATTTGCACCAAGTGGTTGTCATTCGACGTGGCTTGTTCTGCCGTTTTATGAAGTTAAGGAATCGAACTAACTTGAAAGGTCAAAGGTCAAGACCATTGCTTCGGTCGCCTCGCATTTTTTAGTCACCCTAACCTACACATATCTGGTATCAAGCAATAGCCCGTGGTAAACCTCGAGTAACATTTCAACCCGGGACATGTCAGTGTCAAACTACAAGATCAAGGGTTGGCTTAAATTGTTCGAACTCCTCGCGCCTCGTTGTTATGGCTTCAGTTTTCATAGAGTGGGTGCAGTGGCGTCGCCACGAAATTCTTCCAGGGGGGCAAGGTCGGAAGGGGGCCTCCTGTTCCCCGAAAGGGGGCCTCCATTGTGTTAGGGTCTCATATTGTTTTCAGGCTCTTACTATGGTTCGAGAATGGGGAACATGATTTGATATTGGTGTTTTGTTTGTTCTTGGCATGATGCATCATTTACTCAAAACGCAATAGCACTAATAATTTTCGCTGAAAACTGGGTCATACCAGGGTATAAATAGGTAATATTTGGATAAATACGTAAGTGCCAAAACAAACCAACGTCTCAATGCTTTCTCGAATCTTCTCGCTGGCCTCTAGATTGCAGCGAGCTGGCGGGGCTGGTGCTAAGCATATCTTACAGATATCTGCCATTGATCAATCCACTTTTAAGTCCTCCAAGTCTAACTGAATATAGCTAGATTCATCACTACTGTTATTTATTCCCACCACCTTGATGTCATAAGCAAAGCTTGAACGATTATTTCTCAGTCATAGGACGACAATTTCGCAAAGGTGACAACGAGAAGTGGATTGCATTGGTTTTCTGAGCGCCATCTTAGGAATTTGTTTATTTTTATAACATTTGGTGCTGGCTGCAAGGCAACTGTCACACGAGCTAAAATATATCCTCAGCGAATAAATTCACGGCAAGAACAAGCATTGAACAGCAATGCATAAATGACAATGCAACAATGCAACAATGTCAGTGCATACATAATCCAAACCTTCAAATTCCACGCCGTTACGCCATCGTTTTCGCTTTGCTGTACCGTTTTGTAAATGACTGAGAAGGTATGGAAGCTGGGAAGCTCTAATCATGTAGGCTGTAATAACAGAAAAGAAGTCTGTTGGAAGAAAATGCATTTAAAAACATAATTCATCCCATTTTATATGGGGCATGGATGTTGTATTGTATGCTTGTGAGGGGTAATTTGTCCCCTCAATGTTGGTTTTGCCCCATGGGCGTATGTTTCGGAAAATTATTGAGGGACCAGTGGAGTACCTATATTTCCGTCAAGCAGGAGGGGGCAAACGGATTTGCAGGGGAGGGGGAGGCACCTACGCCCTTTAAAAAGTCCTTGGATTTCGACCGCTATTTTGTCAAAGGGGACATTTCGAAATAATAGAATTAGTCATCAACTAAATTGTCCTGTGGAGGGGCCTAATCTACCACTATGGTTTCTGATTGGTCGGATTTCAACCCTAACTCCACCACCCAGTTCTAAGGTTTTCTTTTGGTACCTTGATAAGTTACCTCACACTGCTGAAATTACACCTATACCACAAAACCGGATCGGTATCCCAAAAATTCAAGCTGGAGCCCTCCAAAAAAGGAGAGATTCCAACAAATAAATGTCCGGATCAGGAAAATGCCTCTGGAGCACCGAACATTTTTCTCCAGATGCCTTCAAAAATTGCGTATGGCACCGAAAGGCATGCCGGATCTCGAAAAATCGAGGTGGGATGCAAAAACATGGCGCCAGAGGCTCGAAAAATCAGGCCGGGATTCGGACATAAAAACCCAGAAAAGATCCACAAAAAATCGCGTTGAGCACAGAAAGCTGGCGTTGGGTCCCCGGAACCACGCGCCTGGGCGCGATAAGTCGCGCTGGGACCCAGAAAAATCACACCGAAGCCCCAAAATCGTACTGGGGCCCCACAAATGTGCATCAGAAGCCCCAAATATACACAGCCGGACCCTAAGAGTACAACGGTGCCCGAAAATACAACTAACCTTCCAAAGCGCACCGAGTCTCCCAAAAAGCGATAGGGCCTTAAAACATGCGTTGCAGCCCTAAATAAACATGCCGGCGCTCGAAAAAAAATACACTGCAAGCTCGCAAGGCGCACAGGGGCCATGAGAACGCACAAGGACCTGAAAAAGAGGCTGGGCCACAAAAGAAAACATGGTTCCAAAACGTACAAAACGACCGGGAGCTAAATAAACACATCAGGATCTTCGAAAACGCCCTGCCACGTAAAACATACTCGGTGCACAAAAAAGCAACAAAGCCCTAAAACGAGCACTGTTTCGAAGATGTATTAGGCCCACAACTTCAATTTAAAATGTATTACCCACCACTTTAAAATACAAAATTTCACAATTTCAGGCATTCCAGTTCATAGCACCCGGTCGCCACGACGGCAACGTCAGTGCACGTGCACACCCATCTTTCGTATTCGGTGCATTCGCCACACTTCGTGCGATGCTACGGCCTCTGCGAGGTCTTCTGCGTTTTGCTAATTCCTGCCACATGATACAATTGCGCCATATTTGACGTGATGGAATGCTTCGTATGGGCGTTCGCTGCGAAAAGTCGATTGATTAAATTCGATCATTAGTTTCATACTTTCCACATTTTCTGGTAGTTATGAAATACGGTTTCCGCTGAGGTTTGATGCACTTCATATCTTTGCTGCTATCCTCCCAGATTGGCTACCGAACCGAGGCCCTGCCTCAGCATTCTTTTTTGGACCCATTGCGTCTTTCTTGCTCTATGATTGTGTATTATGGCTCCAATCCATTTTTGTTAGGGGCCTAAAAGATTTTCGAACCCCCTGCTCGTTTTATGGTTTGTTGCATTTTTGCGCACCGAGGTTTTTTTGACGTGTCAGGGCGTTTTCGAAGACCCCGATGTGTTTATTTAGCGCCCGGTCTTTTTGTTTGTTTTGGAACCATGTTGCCTTTTGCGGCCTCAACCACTTTTTCAGGTCCTTGTGCGTTATCATGACCCCTGTGTGCCTTGAGAGCTTCCGGTATATTTTTTGACCTCCCGGTATGTATATTTATGGCTGCAACGCATGTGTTAAGGCCCTGTCGCTTTTTGTGAGACTCTGTGCGCTTTGGAGGGCCAGTTGTATTTTCGGCCCCCGTTGTGCTCTTAGGGTCCCGATGTGTCTATTTTGGGCTTCTGACGCACAGTTGTGGGGCCCCAGTACAATTTTGGGGCTCCGGTACGATGTTTCTAGGTCCCAGAAAGGCTTATCGCGCCTAGGCGCGTGGTTCCGGAGACCCAACCCCAGTTTTCTGGGCTCAATACGATTTTTGTGAAGCCTTTCTGATTTTTTAAAAGTCCGAATCCCGGCCTGATTTCTCGAGCCCTTGGAGCCATGTTTTTGTATCCCACCTCGATTGTTCGAGATCCGGTTTGTTTTTCGGTGCCGTATGCAATTTGTGAAGGCATCTGATAATATGTTCGGTGCTCCAGAGCCATTTTTTTAACCTGGGCATTTAGTTGTTGGAATCCCTCCTTATTTTGGAGGGCTCCAGCTTGAATTTTTCGGATACCGATCCGGTGTTTGTGGTTACACTGTGCTTACGTGTGGCCCAAGACGCCAATTTTTTAGAGCCTCGACGGGACTACCGATGGGAATTGTGGGTCCCGAGCGCGATATTTGAGGTGCCTGGTTCGAGTTTGTGGGACGCGTTGTATTTAGCTGTGGCCCCAACGCGATTTTGGCGGTTCCTGTTGCAATTTTTCGGGCCTCGAAGCGAGTTTTCCGGGGCTCGCCGTATTTATTTGGAGACCCATACGCGAATTCTGGTGGACCAACGCGAATTTTGGTGGTCCCAGCGCGATTTTTGAGGCCCCGGTACGATTCTTCGGAGCTTATCCCTCTCAGGATGGAGGGGGCATTTGCCCCTTTGATATAGCACTGCGGCCACTGAAGGAGTTTTTTTTTTGTCCCAGAGTGACACTCCGATTAAGGATTGATTTTGGGGCAGCTGCAACTTTTGGGGCCCCGGTGCGACCTTCTGGGCCTCCAGTGTGATTTTCAAGGGCTGCGACGCGACTTTTTTTAGTCCAATGTGATCTTTTGGGCCCCGACGTCATTCTCTTGGATCCCTAGCGCGAGCTATAGCGGCCTCGACACTTTTTGGGGGTCCAATGCGCTTTGGGTGCTTTTGGCGTCATTGTTGGGCCCTCAAAGTTATTATCCATGTCCGGATTGTTTTTCGTTGCTCCGGCTTCATTTTTGTGGTCCCAATCAGACTGTTGGGGCACGGTACGACCTGTCGTGCCCCTGGCATGATTGTGGTGGTCCGGGCGTGCATTTTTGGTACCCCAGGCTCAGCATAATTTGCGGGGGCCCCGCCGGATCTTTTGGGGCCCATATCGTGAATTTAAAGTACCCAGACACGACTCCTACTATTTCTTAATGGTTTCTTCTTGCAAATTATAGGCCTCCTGTCGCGTCTTAAGGGTCTCGTCTCATTTCCTAGAGCCTTTTTACTGGTTTTCGACGTCTCCTTGTGTGTCCTACCCTCCTCCATATTCAATGGTCCTCCTCTCCCGTCTTGGAGGGCTTCCTCTTGCATTCTGGGGACCCTTTAACAAGGCATGAGGCTTCCTCTGATCTTCGAGGGGCATTCTCTGCCAAATTAGGGGCCTCCTGCCACGCCTCGTGGGCCTCTTCCTTTATCATGGCAAAGCCTTACCCGTTTTGAGGGATCTTCAATTTTGGAAACCTCACCTCTTCCATACCTGCTACCACTCCCATCTTAAGGGCCTCCTCTCATTTCCTGGGAACTCTTTCCGGTTTTCGGGGTCTTATTTGGTCCTGGAGACCTACTCCTTCTTGAGGGACTCCTCTCGAGTCCGGCAGATGCCTCATTTCTCTTCTAGAGGCCTTCTTTTTCAAATTAGGGGCCTCCTCTCACGTCTTGGGGCCTCCTGCTCTGCGTGTGAATTCGATCTTTACCCATCTTAGGGGTGGTCTCTTATCTCCTGGTGGACTCCTCTTCTCTTCCAGGCGCCTCCTCTGCCAAATTACTGGCAACCTTTCCTATCTTATTGGCCTTGTTATTTCCCGGGGACCTTCTTAGCCGTCTTCGAGCCTTCTTTTCCGCCTGGGAGCCATTTCTCTGATCCAATGGCCTTTCTCTCCTATTTTAGGGGCCTCCTCGTTCATCATGGGGTCTCATTTCCAATCTTGTGTCGTTCTCTTCCCAATTCGGTGCCTCTTGCCACGTCTCTGGATCGTCCTTTTCTATCTCGGTGGAACCTCACCTGTTTGGGGCCTGCTTTTGCGTCTCCGAAACCTCATCTCATATCCACTGGCTTCCTTTTCCGTCTTAGGGCCTCCTCTCATATTCTGTGGCCTCCTTTCCGGTGTTGGGGCCTCCTTTGCAATCCTGGTTTCCTCCGTGCCATTTTTGACACTCTCTTGATTTCTGGGGACTCCTACCCTCTCCTAGGTGACTCCTTTTTTAAATTATGGGCCTCCTCTCACGTCATGGGGGCCTCCTTATCTGTGTTTGGAGCCTCATTATCCTCTTAGCAGGGTGCTTTTGCGTCCTAGTCCTAGATTTTCTCTTCTAGGGTCCTCCTCTTCCAAAATATGGGTCTCATCTGGCTGGTCTCGGTGGCCTTCTCTCATTCCTGCGGAGACCTTCTTACCCGTCTTGGGGCCCCTATTGCGTCCGGAGAAATCTCCCCTATCTTGTCTTAATTTTATGTTGCAGGGGCATCCTCTTCCGTCTTGGGGGCCTCGTTTTCGAAATTAAGACTATCCTGCCACCCATCGGAAGCCTTTTCGTCTAACCTGGGTGGCTTCTTGCCCGTATCGGTGGCATCCTTTCCGTCCTGAGGGCCTCCTTTTCGTACTGGGGGCCTCCTTTTCGTCCTGGGGCCTCCTTTTCATCCTGGGGGCTACCTCCCAATCTCTGTTCTACGTCTTGGGTGCTTCCTTTGCGTCCTGGGGACATCCTTTTCGTCCTGGAGGCCTCCTTTTCGTCCTGGGGACCACCTTTTCGTCCTGGGGGCCTCCTTTTCGTCATGGGGGCCACCTCCCAATCTCTGTTCTACGTCTTAGGGGCCTCCTTTTCGTCTTGGGGGCCTCCTTTTCGTTCTGGGGGCCTCCTCCTTTTCCGTCCTGGGGGCCTCCTTTTCGTCCTGGGGGCCTCATCCCAATCTCTGTTCTACGTCTTGGGGCCTCCTTTTTGTCCTTGGGGGCATCCTTTCGTCCTGGGGGCCTCCTTTTTTAGTCATGGGGGGCCTCCTCCCAATCTCTGTTCTACGTCTTGGGGGCCTCCTTTGCAGATCCTTTTCGTCCTGGGGGCCCCCTTTTAGTCCTGGGGGCCTCCTTTTCGTCCTGGGGACCTCCTTTTCCTTGGGGGCCTCCCTTTTCGTCATGAGGGCCACCTCCCAATCTCTGTTCTACGTCTTATGGGCCTCCTTTTCGTCTTGGGGGCCTCCTTTTCGTTCTGGGGGCCTCCTTTTCGTCCTGGGGGCCTCCTTTTCGTCCTGGGGACCTCATCCCAATCTCTGTTCTACGTCTTGGGGGCCTCCTTTTTGTCCTTGGGTGCATCCCTTTCGTTCTGGGGGCCTCCTTTCGTCCTGGGGGGCCTCCTTTTAGTCATGGGGGCCTCCTCCCAATATCTGTTCTACGTCTTGGGTGCCTCCTTTGCGTCCTGCGGGCATCCTTTTCGTCCTGGGGGCCTCCTTTTCGTCCTGGGGCCCACCTCCCAATCTCTGTTCTACGTCTTAGGGGCCTCCTTTTCGTCCTGGGGGCCTCCTTTTCGTCCTGGGGACCTCATCCCAATATCTGTTCTACGTCTTGGGGGCCTCCTTTTTTGTCCTTGGGTGCATTCCTTTCGTCCTGGGGGCCTCCTTTTCGTCATGGGGCCTCCTTTTCGTCCTGGGGGCCTCCTTCCAATCTCTGTTCTACGTCTTAGGGGCCTCCTTTTCGTCCTGGAGGCCTCCTTTTCGTTCTGGGGACCTCATCCCAATCTCTGTTCTACGTCTTGGGGGCCTCCTTTTTGTCCTTGGGTGCATTCCTTTCGTCCTGGAGGCCTCCTTTTCGTCCTGGGGGCCTCCTCCCAACCTCTGTTCTACGTATTGGGGCCTCCTTTTCGTCCTGGGGGCCTCCTTTTCGTCCTGGGGGCCTCCTTTTCGTCCTGGGGGCCTCCTTTTCGTCCTGGGGGCCTCCTTTTCTTCCTGGGGGCCTCCTCCTAATCTCTGTTCTACGTCCTGGGGCCTCCTTTTCGTCATGGGTGCCTCCTTTTCGTCATAGGGGCCTCCTTTTCGTCATGGGCCTCCTTTTCGTCCTGGGGGCCTCCTTCCAATCTCTGTTCTACGTCTCTTATAGAGACCTGATTATATTTCCTGGGGGCCTCGTCAGTCTTGAGGCCTCATTGACAGTATGATCTTCTGTCCCGTCGGCCTCCTTGCTCACATTTTTTGCTGTGCATTTGCGGATGTGGGGCCTCCTCAAATTTCAGGGGGGGCGGCGCCCCCCCCCCAGTTTCACGGCAGGGGGGGGCGACTGCCCCCCCTGCCCCCCCGGTGGCGACGCCCTTGAGTGGGTGTCATCCGACGTGCCGTGAGGTACTCTAGAAAACTGTTCAGAAATAACATTAATTTTTCATGTCAAAGGTAGAACTCATTTCTTCGGTCGCCCCGCGTTTCTTCGTTTTAAAACTCACCGCGTCCCTGGTTTGTCAAACACTACCCCATTTCGTCGGTTATTGGTTTTACGACACGTCGACCGTTGAGCCATATAGCGTCGCCAATCTCTCACGCCGAGTGGTCGCGGGCGAAGAGTAGCGACAGGTGAGACTCGAACCCACAACCTTTCGATTGTGAGACGAGCATCTTACCCCTAGACCACTCGTCTCCTAAAACCGTGGTTACACCCATGCCCCACAAGATAATTTGTAGCTGGGGTGGGGGGATGGTTTGAGAGTGACGAAAAAGTTGATTTTTCCAGGGTGCCAGTATTAGCCTACTCTTGTCGAAGAGTACCGAAGGATCTTTACCCTGCGGACAAGTAGGCAGGGGTGTCGACTTGTATCCTTTTGTGGGGGCCATGGCCCCACCAATGTTGATCTTGGCCCCCTCAATGTTGATTTGCCCCCCCCCCCAATAATCAATGTTATTTTTATGCTGATAAGTAAGCTAAAGGAAAAAAGGCAAAAACACCATGCTACTTAGAAAAATTAGTTGATGCGAACCAGCACATTTTGTACTGAAATGAAACAGATTTGGATTGGATAGTGGATTGACTCTCCACATTTTGCTGCAACATTGAAAATTGTGTGGGAAAAAAACAAAGGAATTGGATTTCCTTCCACTTTGCAAGCACAACGTACATCATAAAATGTTGAGATTAGCTGATGCTGATGCATTTTATACCAGATTGTCTGAAAAATTTGCAAAGCCACTAGATAAAAACTGCATTGTCATAATGATGCTTGCACACATGACCAATAGCAAAAGCATATGGAGCTTGAACTGGATTCATTCCATTCTCAATTTCCAGTCATTGTCAAACTTGCACATAATCCAGTCCAGTCAACAACAATCAGTTAGCATTGAGATTGTGGATATACAAACTATATTTATCTTCAGCAGCCAACTCATCACACTATAACCTTGATATTTACCTTGGTACCCACCTATATGCCCAATGACAATGTGCACATATTCAATATTGATACGGGGCACCCCAGTCTCTACCTGCATCAACAGCCACATGTGAGCCAAATATATCTGTTTGTTTGTTTGTTTGTTTATTTGGGCTTAGGGGCGCCTGAACTGCTAGCCAAATATATCTGCCAGCTTATGATACCATGAAATAAAAAAGTGAGCAAGAACCTGCACACACACTGTATTATGAGTGATATTCTTGAAGAAAGCAATAGATAGGTACTAAGCCGTAGCTTACAAGACTTTCTAAACGAACCTTACAAAGTTATACAAGGTGAAACCGAAGGCCGTCAAACCCCATCACCAAATGTCTGGAGAGACCGAAGGCCTTCAAACCCCATCACCAGCGCGAAATTTAGACACTAGCGCGCATGAAATGCCACAAGTCGTGATCCTCAGAACATCCAAAATCGCACCATCCAACGAAAAAATGTTCAATTACAGAAATCCCACAATCTCAAGTGTAAATTTGCGGTTGCGGTCGACAAATATGACGGAGGTGAGACATTTGTGATGCAATTGCGCGTAGTGTTTAATCTGGAGCCCAAACTCATGTGACGTACTGATTCGTATTTTGTAGTTCACACCTCCTGATGTATCTGCAGATTGGTGTGATTTTAAACAGTGACATTGCAGCTTGCTGATATTTAATTCCCAAAGGAACAGTATATGAAGAAGTTGGTAGGTAAGCTTCAACAAGTCCAGTCCATGCCTTTTTCTGATTTGTGCTCAGGGTTTCTATGTTAATACCACGTAACTACATTATTTGTCTTCAGGAAGAGCTGTTTTTAGTTTACTTTTATTAATATTTTCATTCCATTGCTCTTAGTGCTTTTTCTGCCCAGGATTTGAGCAACCAGTGTTGCATTTCCGTCCAGGGGTTGGCACACCTTTTGGTAAATTTACAGCTTAAGGTAATTTCTGATTTCTTATATTTTTTTTTAATGTTTAGGAATGTGATGAACATGATGTGACCACTCATTTTGGTAAATTTGTGTTTTAATGTGTTTTATGAGTTCTTGGAATGTATCATTTCAATGCAATGTTCATGAATGTGACTAAAAGATGATGGGACCACTCATTTTCTGTACAAATGCCTACTTTTCAGGTTGTGAGCAAAATAACACCAAAAATGGCTTTGAATTAGGTGACATAGGGTAAAAGAAATGTTTTTTTAAAATTAAATAACACAAAAATGCAACATAACCTAACCTAACCTAGCCTAACCTACCTTCGGAGAAAACAAAACTAACACATAAAATTGTTAAGTTTTCAAGCAATGTATTTTTGTTAATAAAAAACATAATCCAACCTAACCTAATCTAACATAAGCTGCTTTTGAACAAAAAGCTCCATTTTCTTTGAAATTTTTGGGGAAAATTGCAAAAAATGTCCAACTTAAAACACCTAAACTAAACTAACATAACCAAACCTGGCCCATTTGTTTGCTTTATGGAGGTGAATGTGTAAAAACTTGTCTTGTTACTACCTTAAAGTGCAATAATTACGGTTAGGCTAGGTTAGGTTTATGTTCAATTGTGTAAATTTCAAGAAAATAAATTGCTTGATATTTTGTCCCATTTCGTTTTTAGAATTGTTTTCTCCAAAGACAAGTTAGGCTAGGTTAGGTTATGCTGCATTTTTAATGTATTTCTTTGTATGCTATGATACCTAACTCAACGCCCGTTTTTGGTGTTATTTTGCTAACAACCTAGAGAGTAAGCATTTGCACAGAAAATGAGTCGTTCCATCATCTTAGTGACATTCATAAACAATTGTATTGGAAATTTAAATTCCAAAATTTCATAAAACACATAAAAGCACAAATTTACTGTCTTTCCCTCTGCAAATGCATATTTTTCAATTGGGTGTAAAAATAACACCCAAAATGGGTGTGGAGTTAGGTAATATAGCATAAAAATAATGTTCAAGTTGTAAGATAACCTTACCTAACCTAGCCCAACATTCCATGCAAGAAATAAAAATAAAGTTATTGAAATTTTCTAGGCATTTTTCTCAAGTATTTTCAACATAAAGAACCTAATCTAAGCTAGCCTGAGCGGTTTACTTTGTAGATAAAAAATTATTTTCAAAAAATTCCCATTTGTTTTTTTTTTTTTAACTTACAACAAAATCCTAACCTAACCTGACTGAACCAAACTTAACCTCTTTGTATGCTTTATGGAGGTAAAATGTGCGTAAAACTTGTCTTGTGGTTACCTTAAACTGCAACAATACCTGGCTTTTTGTGTATTTTTTCAGTTTATGGTAATCTGGGACTTTTTTGAATTTCCTTTTTAATGCAGTCTTTATTAATGTGCTGAACATGATGTGACCACTCATTTCCTCTGCAGTGCATGCTTTTCAATTGCGAGGCAAAATAACACCCAAAAAGGGGCTTGAATTTGAGAATATAAAGGGGACGAGTGGTCTAGGGGTAAGATGCTCGTCTCACAATCGAAAGATTGTGGGTTCGAGTCTCACCTGTCGCTACTCTTCGCCCGCGACCAATCGGCGTGAGAGATTGCGACGCTATATGACTCAACGGTCGACGTGTCGTAAAAACCAATAACCAGGATGAAAAATAATGCTGAGAGTAAAACAAAAAGATGTAACGTAAACTTACCTAACCTATCCTAGCCTTCCATGCAAGAATTGAAATTATTTTTTAACACGCGCACTGGAGGGGGGGGCGAAATCCGCCCACCCCTCCGGTTTTTCGCAAATAACTGCAAATTTTACCGGTCGATATACCCGATTTTCGGTGTACCTGCTTAGAAATGAATGGCGCGTCGTTTAAAGCAAGAAAAATGGAAATCGGTCGAAAATTCTTCAAGTTAGGAGCCGCTAAAGTAAAAAAATGTTATAGCGCCAGACCACAAAAATCGGCGCTGATGCGCTTCCAGTATACTGACAAAAGGGAAGTGTTCTAGGCAACACTAGCGACTTGTTTGATGCATATTGATATGCTGTATAGTTTCAAGGTCATGTTAGGTCACCAAGGTCAAGTCAGGTCAGGTTCATGACAGGTTAATGGAACCAAACTTGATCAACTGGAATGTTGCCATAAATGCACTACTGGTTGTCATTTGTACTGTTTGTCATTGCGTTTCCATACTTTATTCATGTACTTCACTCCCTTCTTCACGAAGCCGATTACTCAGAGCTGCCCGACGGAGCAGTCGGGCGGGCGGCCGGTTCCGGTAACTGGAACAGTTAACTGACCTGATAAAGTGGTGCTATATAGGTGACCTGAGGTCAAATGTTGGGTCTAGCATCTGCATTGCATCATTAGTAATGGCCAAAACATCATTGATGCCCATTTTTGAGCATTTAAACACAATCACAGCGATCCATAACGATGACAAGCCAAGCCACGGAAAACCGGAAAATTTTGCCAATCTGACCTCATTTGACCTTGAAGATATTGACCTAAGGTCACGAAAATTGCACACAATAGAGTTCACTACCGTGCCCATCCACCCTGCGAATTTCGTTCCTCCAGCTTTACTAGGAGCCGAGATCTTAGGGGGGGCGGAATCCGCCCCCCCCTCCAGTGCGCGTAATTCTCAGAGGCCCTCCAGGGCGCGTGTTAATGCACAATTTCCAAACAATTGTTTAGTCTCAAACATTTTAAACTTAAAAAGCCTAACCTAGCCTAATCTAGCTTGAACTGTTTTTGAATAATTCTTTTTTGTGAAAAATTTACTAACTTACAACAAAAGTATAGCCTAACGTAACTAGGCCAAACCTAGCGCATTTGAACGATTCATGGAGGTAAAATGGGTGTAAAACTTGTCTTGTGGTTACCTTAAACTGCAATAATACCTCTTTTTGTGCTACCTGGTGCACGTAATGAACCTCCAGCTTCATGCTGCTTGAGAGCATTGCACTTATTGCTCCACAAAGAGCAATAACATGTTGAAAGTGCTATATTTTCCGGAATGTAATCCTGGGCGGATACCATTTTCTCAGTTACCATTTGCAGATCACAGCTACATAATTTGTGTTAATAAATAATATAAATTCATAGAAATGCATACACCGATGTGTGGACAAAAAGTTATTCTGATGATTTCTGATGTAATTTCAATGCATTTGATATTCATATCATTGGAAAATGACAAATTTTCATGACAGAAGCAGGCGAAGCTAAAGCACTTATATCTCAATAAGTGAGATCTCAATATATCTCAATAAGTCAGTTCACTAACAAGACAGTTAATTCACTCAAATAGCATTCAAAAATACCAGGTGGCCCACTCTTTTTTCAAGTTTAAAATCGATGACAATGCTTTCTTGAGTCATGTTTAAAGCGCATGAAGGAAATGTATTGCTTTCACTTGTAAGGAAATGATGTGTGTAACGTTTAATTAACATTTCTAAGGTGTTTGTTCACAAAATATAGCTCACTATTCTAAATAGCATGGGAAGTAAGATGCCATATATCATGGCCCATTTATGGGCAAAATGTTATGCAGCAGATTCCCTGCATTGCTACTTAGTTATTTGGGCTTTAGGGCACATCGATCATGTGGTCATATAGCTCCCTGCATTGTTGTTAACTGATATATCTGTATGTTTGCAAATCCACTTATGAGTGAATCCATACCATTCCCACTGGGGTCTAAAAGCTACATCATAACATTACTTCTATAAGGCATATCACAGAAACCCATCTCGATTCTACTGCTCACGCAGGATACCATATAAATCAATTAATGAAAATGTTACTTCATCCCCTGTATTGTTAATGTAAATAGAAAGAAGTCCTTTGAACCATATGTTATGTCCTTAACAGTGCTGCTCCATCCACCTGCAACTCCAACCCTGACCAAACTTCAGGAGTGCATCCATCTCCAAAGCAGCCTGTGGAAGAAGGTATGCATTGCAGCATAACTACTGTGATCTGAATTCCATGGTATCCCTGTTGCCTTATAATCCATCCTTGCCGATCCATGTAGCAGATGTTTGACTTTCCTCAAACTGTCTGGCGAACTGGGGAGTTGAAGTGACATGTGAGTGATGAAATAGATGAACTATTCCTGGATTCCTATGTTGCAGCATTGCATGGCACAGTGCCATATCCAATGGGGGGGGCACTGTGGGCAGTTTTCTCCCGCCTCCTGACAGGTTGTGGGGCGCCCAAGAATCCGCCGAGCTCAGGAAAAAGTATGCGCCATGGTCCCTAAAAATCCCGCTTCGTCCACCAAAAATCGCTCCGGGGCTCAGAAAAATCACATGGGGGCCCCAAAAAGTAGCGCAGGGGCCCCTGATAATGACGCTGGATACTCAAAAGTTTGCACCTGGGCCCCCGAAAATCACGCTGGGCCCCAAAAAACGTCGTGCCGGGGTTCAAGAAAATTACGACGGGGGCCACAAAAGGTCGGGTCGGGGCCTCCTGAAAATCACGCTGAGCTTGGGTGTGTCAAGAATTATTGCACGGGCCCCTAAAAATCACGCTACAGGCATGACAGGTCGAACCGGGGCTCTAAGAATCTCGCTGGGATCACCTAACAAATGAAGCTGGGGAAATGAAAAACGATCCGGACACGGAAAATCATTCTGGGATCCCAACAATGGCTCTAAAAGCCCGCAAAACGTGCTGGGCCACCAAAAACGTGTCGCGCCACAAAAACTCGCGCAAGTAATCCCAACACGTGACCACGGGGCTAAAAAAAATCGCACTTAAAGGAAACTAACCACCTTTATAATGGGATTTTAACTGAGATAGCAGTTTTGAAGACCACGTCGAGAAATCACTTACCTCATACTCCGTTCGGTCCAAAACATCTTCCAGCCGAAGTTATAAGGCCTTTTATCATCGGTTTTGGGACATGGACAGACTCGGTGGACTTGTGAAAATTCCTTTGGCGTTCTGAAATTTGTTATTTTATATTATATTTATATTATATAATTATATATATATTATATATATATATATATATATATATATATATATATATATATATATAATTATATATATATTATATATTATATTATATAATTTATATTCCTCTCTTGGCGAACCTTTAGAGCCCTATGATAAAAAAGAAAAAACTTTCCAAAATCCCGTTTTTTGAAGTATGGGCATAATATTTCGCAAAACCAATGTCATATTCATCATTTGCAGGTGCCAATACCCCTAATTAGTATGATTGCAGAATTTCGGCAAGGTGGTTAGTTTCCTTTAAACCAAGAAAAATTCACGCCGCTTCTCGTGAAAATCTCACTGGGGGCCAAAATGTCGCACCGGAGTCCCACAAGTCGCAGCTGGCTTCCCAACAACCAATATATACCCGGAATATCACCCTGTGAACACAAAAATTGCGTCAAGGATCCACAAAATATGAAGTCGTCGGACCCCGGAAAAGAAACCTGTGGGGGCACCGGAAAAAAACAACGCACCAGGAGCCCGAAGAATCGTACCGGGGTCCAAAAATATCCTGCAGGGGGCTTACAAAAAATAAACCTGACCCCAAAAAAACACAAGGGGACTCTATCGAGTCGACCAATGCACCGGAAAATTCAGAATATGTCCCGAAAGAAAATTATCCGAAGGGCCTTTCTACTCTCGATGGTGCCATCTGTGAAAAAAAACACGTTGAGCAGCCGTAGTGGCGTACCAAAGGGAAAATGCCCCCCCCCCATCTTGAAGGGGTAGGCTCCCAAGAATCGTGCCGGGTCCCCAAAAATAGCGATGGGCCCCATAGATTCGCGTCGGGGGCCCAGAATTCGCGTAGCGGACTCTAAGTGGTCTGCGCCCCTAAACCCCCAGCAGGCACCATAAAACTTACACCGGGCCCCCGAAAATTTGTACCGGGGCCCACCAAAATCGCGCTGGGGCCCAGCTAATTACAACACGCCCCGAGAACTCGCGACGAGACCCCCAAATATCGCGTTCTGGACTCAGAATTCCGTCGTTAGTCCCAAAATTTGGATCATGGCATCACAAGTTCCCCTCTGCAAGCACAGCGTGGCCCAAAAGTCACATCTGAACTCGATAAAAATTAAGCCGGTGCTCTCCAAAATAAGAAGATTCAGAAAATATATGTCCGAGTCAGGAAAATCTCTCCAGAGCTCCAAACATACCCCCAGATGCCTTCAAAAATTGCGTACGGCCCCCAAAAAAGCGTAACGGATCTCGAAAAATCGCGGCGAGACAAAAATATAGCGTCGGGTGCCAGATAAATCTGGCCGGGACTCGGGCTCTAAATAATTCAGAAGTCACGAAAATTGCGTCGAACCCAGAAAACTGCTGCCTCCGGAATTATGCACCTGGGCCCGAAAAGTCGGGCCGAGACCCCGAAAAATTATACCGGAGCAACCAAGGTTGTACTGGGGTCCCACAAATGTGAGATAAGGAGTCTCAGATAAAGACAGCGGAACCCTAAGAGCACAACGGGAGGCCGAAGATGCACCAGGCCCTCCAAAGCGCACCGAATTTCGCAAAAAGCGGCAGGGCCTTAAAATATGGCTGGGGCCCCAAAAAGGGAATTGGTCGTACAAAGGAAAAAAATACCGGGCACGAAATAAGGACATCGCGTCTTCGAAAACGCACTGATACCTCAAAAATATCATCGGTGTACAACAAAGCAACAAAGCTCTAAACAAGTAGCCTGGTCTCAAATATATGCCGAGCCCCTAACAAAAATTGGACGGAGCTCTGAAACACATCCGTAGACGAAGAAAACGCAACGGGTAAAAAAGCGAACACATAGCTAGGGTCTCGGCTCGGTAGACAATCTGGGAGCATATTTAACCAAAGAGATGAGGTGCATCAAAGCTCAGTGTCTCCGAATTTCTTAACCACCAGAAAATGTGGGAAGAAGAAAACTAATACATCGAATTTGTATTAATAATTCATCGAATTTTCCAAGGGAGCCGCCATACCAGTCATTCCACATGTCAAATATGGCACAAGACTATCATGTGACAGCAATTAGCAAAACGTGGGAGGCCCAGCAGAAACTAGAGAAGCGCACGTAGTGTGGCGAATGCGCCGAGTTCGCAAGGCGGGTGTACATGTGCACGACTGTTGGCGTTTTGGCGACCGGGCGTAATTAACTGGAATGCACAAAATAGGAAAAAAATTTATTCTTTAGTGATTTGTACAGGTTTAATTTCAGCAGTGTGAAGTGACTTATCAAGGGATACCAAAACAATAACCTTTGAACAGGATGGGGGAGTTAGTGTTGAAATCCGGTGATTGAGAAATAATGGTGCAGACTTGGCCCTCTCCACAGGACAGCTAAGTTGGTCACTAATTATTCTTCAAAAATGAAATAAAAGGATCCCTTTGAAAAAATAGTGGTGGAAATCCCGGGACTTAAAAAAAAATGGGGGTCGGTGGGACCCTCCCCTAGCGCAAATCCTAGGTACGCCACTGCCATGACATGATATAATTTGGCCTGTTGATGGCCCTGATCCGCCGCAATGGACGGTGTACTGCACGGCCCCGGTCCGCCAATGGACTGTGCGCTTCACGGCCCTGGTCCGTCATAGTAGATGTGCTCCACGGCCACGGTCCACCACAGTGGACGGTGTAATCCGCGACCCCGGTCAGACACAGTGGACGGTGTGCTCTGCGACCCTGGCCCGCCACAGTGGACGGTATGTACTTCACGGCCCTGGTCCGCCATAGTGGACGGTATGTACTTCACGGCCCTGGTCCGCCATAGTGGACGGTGTGCTCCTCGACTCTCGTCCGCCACAGTAGACGGTGTGCTCCGCGGCCCTGGTCCGCCATAGTGGACTTCAGGGTCGGAGAAAATGGGCTTTTCCTGGATTTTTTTCCATCCAAAGCATGATCCTCTTCACAAAATTATCCTCCGTGTTTTCCATTTGGACGTTCAATGGTGTTGTTCGACAATGAATTGACCTGTGGTAAAGTGCTCCAGATTCACCGGAAACTACAAAGTGATATTCTGATGTCACAGGTTTGAATGAAAATATCCTCTCGGTATTTCATCACTCAGAAATTATCCCCTCCTCATCCAGGATTACAATGTATTCCGCAACCGCAAGGTTTTGATCAATCAAAACCTCAAAACTATCACTACGTGTAGCATGGCAGAGTGGCAAAACACTTTCAGAAACTCTGACCAAGTCCGCTCTCAACCCACACCCATGTCCTGCTGGGAGCAAAAAGTGTCACTGCTGCCTGGCAGGACTTCAAGGCAGATGCCACACACGAAACACCGTCTACCTCATAACATGCCAGCTGTGCCGATCATTGGACATCACGTATATAGGGGAAACAAAACGCATGGTTAGGGACAGATTTAATGAGCACTTAGAGACGCTAAAAATAAAACCACTAACACCCCATTTGGCGAACACTTCAAAATCACTCACGCAAGCAGCACTTTCGACTCTAAAACACTCAGCATATCCATTCTGTAAGTTTGCAAAGATGTAGCAGAGCTCAAAATCAGCGAATCGATAGAGATTAGGAACAAAAAGCCTTCATTAAACACAATGACGGCATCCTGGACCCTGATAAAACCAGTTCCTTACACCGCCTGAGGTAAGCACATATGCAACACATAACCGCATCCACACACAGACATGTACACACACCTGGGTCGCAAGTTGACACATGTACACACACGGATCGTATACCTTGATGTGGGTTTATGTTAATGTGATATGTATTTCACGAGTATGCAGATATTGTGATATGTGAAATGAAAGCGATTCATGGTTCGGTGTCACGAGGTGAACATGGCTTGTTTTTGTGGCTTTTGTACCAAAATGTTCACTGTTGAGGAAGGCTCGTGGCCGAAATATATACAGTGTGATTTTGGATCTATTTCTTTATCTTAATATGAGCATAAGGTTATTTTATGCCTATTTCATACTCAAGGCCAGGCCCTTGTCATCCCCATGCCTTCCTGCGTGTCGCCTCGAATGGTACAAATGACGTCATCTGGGGTACACCTTTAGGGCCGTTTTAATGGTTTGGTGGATATTTAAATCAAAATATTTTCAATTCAACTCACTTTCTAAATCTTCTAATATTGCGTCTGTGCACTTAGAATCTTGTTCAGCTGTTATTTTATAGGTTTCAGTTAGGCTGCGAATTAGACGACCACCATCACGAACCGCAGCGTTTTAGGGGCACACTTTTTCTCAAATTCTTAGATGACGCGGTTGAGTCATAAATGGCGCAGTTGTTTACATAGCTCTCTTGTACGTTCTGTGCTTCATTTCACACCTTGTGTTCGCTGTCCCCGCGTTAGTTGAATTTTGTTTTATTGTTTGTGTTGTGGTGTATCTTGTGTGTAGTTGCACGGTTAGCTGCATATTTTACTGTCGTTAATTAGTGATAGAAATTGAGATGTGTTCCGTATTAGGTATCTAATATGTTGATGCCGCTTATCCCGTAGATTTGCAGTTTCAGGTAATTTCTGATTTCATGGAATGTCTTTTTCTAGTGCAATGCTTGTGAATGTGCTTAACATGATGTGAACACTTATTTCCTCTGCAAATGCGTACTTTTCAGTTGGGAGGCAGCATACCATGCAAAAATGGGCTTGGAGTTGGGTAATATAGCATAAAAGGTAATGTTCCAAATGAATAAAATGATGTAGCATAACCTAAACTAACCTAGCTTAGCCATCTATGCAAGAAAGCAATTTATTTTTGTTAAAATGGAAAATTTCTGACCATTTAAAAAAAAAAGCTCATTCATTAAAAAAAAACCTTACCTAACCTATCCTGAACTGTTTTTGAAGAAAACTCAATTAAAAGAAAATCACCCACACCCCCAATTTTTTTCTTCAAACTTCCCACAAAACCCTAACCTAGCTGAAATTAACTAAACATAACCCCCTTGTATGCTTCATGGAGTTATAATGTGTGTAATGCGTGTTCAGTGTTTACCTTAAACTGTAATAATCCACCCTACATATTGTGCGTATCCTACATATTGTCCTTATCCTACATATTGAGATAGAGAAGGTGGCCTAAAATTCAGTGTCAGTATCCTAGGGTTTATTTTTCAAACATCTGGAAAGAATAGAGTTGTTCAATCAACATGCTTAAGTTTCCAAGAGATGGAAATACATGCAAGACTTAGTTGACAAAGTGAAAAAGAGCTGATAGAGTTCGTCAAACCAACTCATAAATTTGGTCCAACCACTTTACCTCTGATGATTATGATCCTGGCTATCTGATGCAGCTGAAGCTGAGCTGCAATGGCAATACCTGCCTCTTCCGAAACCTGGTGCCATTCCATGAATTAACCTGCCTACCAGATTTGTATGGTATGAAGTGTTGAATCATGCATGTCTGTTGCGCTTGCTGTATTTTGGAGAATCTTATCCTTGTATAGCTAAATGAAGAACCAGTTCAACTAGTTTGATGCCACTTCAATTCACATGAATATAGCACGACCACCATCAGTAAACTGGGACTGGAGCGTGACGGCCTTGCTGTCGTTGCCGGTTTCGTCGCCTACAAAATGAGGCGTGTCGATACAGATCTTGGCTGTACGACGTCTGAAGCACCGGAGGCGCTCCTGACAACTGTGTCCAGCTCTTGGCTCACCACCATCGGTTGCGGCCGGCTTTACGTGCCACAGACCTGGTAGACGGTGCTGGTAGACCAGTTTAATTCTTATTTCTGCTCCATCCTGGGCCCAACCTGCACCGGCGAGGCCAGCATTGCGAGGCGCCTGGTAGGCGTCATCAGCAGCCGGCGGCCGAGGCTAGATGTCTGTGTGGCACGGAGGCTGACTCGAGTTGGGATGCATGTGCGCATCGGCTGGTTGCACTAGAATTCTGCTCGGCAGAGCGCAGAGAGGCGGGCATCTAGGCAGGTGCGCCAGCATGTCACCAGCCAGCGATAGGATGTCCACCCTCACACTGCCGGTCATCTGTCACCGTCCCTGCTGTGTATCGTGTCGTGTCGCCCGGTTCTGCTCTTTTTCTCCGTGTTTGCTGCTGCCGCCGTGACCGCCAGTTAGCGGACTGGCGGCGCCCCCTGTGCTGCCCGTCCTGGCGGCACTTGGCACTGCTTTCGTGTCACCTGATCCTGCCGTATTGTTAGCGTGTTTTGCTGTTGCGACTGTGACGATTGACGGGTTGGCGGCGATCCCTGTACCGGCCCGTCCTGGCGGCACTTGACAATGCTCTCGTATCGCCCGGTCCCGCTGTCCTGTTGGCGTGTTTTGCTGCTGCCGCTGTGACCAGGGGCAGACTAGCGGCGCTCACTATGCTTTCCCGTTCTGGCTGCACTTGGCACTGCTCTTGGCTTTGGCAGTGCTATGTGGCAGGTGTGACGTACGCCACTTCATTGTTGCTTGTATCTATCATTTGGCCTATGAACATTGATTGGAAAGAACGACATGCAAAGTCCATTTGCTCCACGAACTTTGATTGCGATCATTCATTCATGCTCTGAACCGGAACCAGCACAGAACCCGACTAGGTCGACTACGCCGACGCGTAGGAGCGTTTTGGAATGATGCAGATCTAGTCCTGAACGCATTGCTTTGGAATGCCACCAATACATACCTGGCCGCTTTTGGAGCCCCATGTTTCCAGTCCGTCCGTCGAATGTAGCCTCCTAACTAGAGTGAAATTTTACTTACTTTTGGGAGGCGTTAGCCCCCTTTAAGACTGACGTGAGCCCACCTTCCCCCAATAATTTCATATTTTAACATGTGGCGCTAATGTGGCCTCTCGACTGAAGGTCTTCCTGTTACCTCCAGGCATTGCGTCCCCCAAATCATGTTCTGAAAGTTCCACCCCCGTTGCTGAGCTGGCACGGGGCTTACAGCAGTGATAAATTATTCGTGAAATAGGATGGAATGTACCACTTACTGGACACTGAATCGACATCCTTACCCAAGCAGTATCGACATCGTGCTTCTTGGTGCGTGTTTGTGAAGTTTTCATGTTTCGCTTCTCACAGAATGCCGCTTAGAAGTACCATACTTATGCTCGCCATAACGGATCCGGGATCGTGATACCGAACATCCCGTAGCGCAATTCCAGGTAAAGGGATTACCTATGATGTGCTATGTTATACAATACCGGTTTATAGCATAGGTATTTGTATCATTATCGTCGATATCGATATCCCAAATTAGGTGCTTATCGAAACACGCGAAACGGGTACAGTCATATGTACTGAATTGTCTCAAAACTGGGTTTGAAGGACTTAACAGGTATTTGAACAAACATTATTTCCATGGCGATTTCGACATCTTGCTTGATTCGTTTCGACATCTCACACCTAACGAGAAACCATTATTTTAACACTGGCTTACAGATGCCCCCATAAAAAGGAATGTCTGCCTCTCACGTGCTCCTTATGGTACTGTCGGTCTGATAAAAAAAAGTTGTCACCTTCCTTGACATCTAAATCAGGGGCTGCTTCCCCGCATATAGAGGGGGATGAAAAGGTGCTTCGGTTAATTACTTTTGCCATGCAACACCACAAGCACAATGCTAAATTTGATACAGATTGGGGCTTCCCCCCCCCCCTTCACCTGGTTCCATCATGGCGACGACCACGCTTCAGATACGTCCCTACTGCATCCCGCCGCGGTAAGATGTTAATTCTCTGCCGTATTTGACTTGTCCTACCTCCCTTTGCACGATCTTTCGGGTATAATATGCGCATAAAAGGTATTGGAGATCCTTTCCGAGACTATAACGCTCTAAGTTTTGCACATAAACCTCCTAAACCCTCGTTTTCTCCCCCGTAGTGTACACACGTTGCGTATCTTCGAAGCGTGTAAGCGGCTGGCCCATGTTAAGTGTGTACCCCTGATGACGTCATTTAAGGACCTGCGCAAAAAGCTGCGCAGTAGGGATGACGCCACCTGGTATATATCGCCTTGGGTCTGCCCCTATTCAGATTCCTGGATCCGCCCTTGGTGACGCCTCTGGTTAGAACAGCTATGTACCCTAGCAGTGGAGCTCTCCATAAAATAATTTAGGATTTTAGTTTTCTTTCCCTGCATCCTCAGCAGGGAGCCAGCAATATGAAAACGTCCTCCCTCGGCAATGTCCTCCACTGACGTCTGGAGCAATAAAAACCTCTACCGGTCCAATTTTTCCTTCTCAAAAGTAGAGTATAATGTGCCATATGAACGAGTCCAACTTCATGCACCAATCAGACGACGCCAGATAGCTACAGCTGTACTCGGTCGTGTTTCAATTCTGGTGACGTGTACTTCAATGTGCTTTGGTGCAAGTGCCGGTTGTGTGAACTGCGGATGCTTAGATTGACGGGAGTCGCCCTACCTCATTTTCAGTTTGCTAGCGGCGGTCTCAACGAGTGTGCGTTAAATGATTCGCTAGTATCGGCCATTTGGCTGTGATATTTACTTCCTTTGTGAGCGTATCTTATTGTTATTGAACAAGTTTTCCGTCCCTAAGTTGATACTGGCGCCTCATCCGTGGCCACGCAATGAAGATGCGAAGCCCAGCCGTCTCCCTTTGTGTATTTGTTCTGTATCAGATCACACTAGCATCATCTCTTAGACAAGGAGACTGTGAAGGTACGTTGTATTCCCAGCAACACCCATGCTCATCCTGGTTCCAACTCCTGTAACCTGTGAGGCAAAGATAATTGTGGGCAAATTTGGAGATCAAGAGCCGGTTTTACAGCGGAAATTTGCTCTGTTGCCAGGCCACTCGTTCTCCGAGATAGAGCGACCCGACATAAAATAATGTTAAGTAGAAAATGTAAACGAATAGTAGTTCAAACGGTGATACCTGTTTCATATAGGACAATTTGTATTTAACTGGGCTTTCTTTACCTTTTGGCCGACACATACTGCCAAGGTTAGTGATTTGTAAAGAGGTGTACAGTGACGTCACAGGAGTCAGGGAAGTGACGTCACAGGAGTTGGGTGTCGATGTGCTAGGTTAGCTTAGGTTAGGTTAGGTTAGGTTAGGTTGGGTTAGGTTAGGTTAGGTTAATTTAGGTTAGGTTAGGTTAGGTTATGTTAGTGCCCGTCATCGACTCCCGACTCCTGTGACGTCACTTCCTTGACTCCTGTGATGTCGCTGTACACCTCTTTACAAATCACTAACCTTGGCAGTATATGTCGGCCGAAAGGTAAAGATTACCTTTAACTGAACAGATTGAGAACTCAAAAAGGAAAAATAAACAATAGCATAAACGACGACAATTAACTTTCAACCTACGTTAACAAACGGCAACTTCATTCATCTCTAGTTCAACTGGCAGGTATCTGGCCACGACTTGCACCAGACGATTGTCGTTTGCCAGATGGAAAATGATGTGCCCGTTTGTGTCTTAAAATGCATCATATATTCAGATCCTTCGCCGCTGATTGGCTGAAATTCTTTGTGGTGCGTGCAGATCTGCGAGCCGTCCACTGTACACGACCGTCTGAGTTTGTCCGTGAGAGGGTTAAAATTGGTTGTATATATATATATTTTAAAGCTATTTTAATGTCTTTTTCAGAAAAAATGACTTGCTCTGAGGCTGTATGCTATTATTTTTCATCTGTTCTATCATTTTTTTTCTTGCAAAACCTATTTATATTTCTGGCATGAGCAGGAGGCCTATGCATCAGCCAAGGCCATACACAGGCACCAGTGAAATATATAAGGAATATTAAAAATTTTGTTGATAGTTGCCAACAAAATGTTTTTGTGGGAAGATATGAGCTATGCTTCTCCATCAAGTGTAGTAGCTTTTCTTGTGATTAACAACTTATTTTTTCCTAAATGGCCTGTACAGTTTTAGATATAGCCTGTTCATGCTCTGTACCTATGTGTAATTGGGAGGAAGGTAAACAGACGAGTGGGACCACTATGTCTAATCAAGGAATGAGGCATTTGTGAAATGTGCATGGTTTACCAAGTGTGCCAAGTGCATGTAGTTTAAGTTTTTGTGACTGGCCTGCCATAAGGGTGAAGTTATTTACTAAAGCTCTTTTTAGGCATGCAGACATGACTAATCTTAGAAGCTACATACCTATCTGATCATTATGAAACCTCCACAAAATGATTGAACATGCCATAATTGTGTAAGGTTTCTATTTGTGTAATCCTGTGTGATGTCAATGTCTACCATATGAAAAAAGAGCATACCTTACTCGTACAAAATACTTTATGAAGCTGCATATGACTTCTGCAGCACAATTCAGCATCTGACACATATGCACCTATTAGGTTTTTACTTTTCTATATTTTGTGTTAGATCCAAGGGTACAATTTTTTAAAACTAAATTTCTTGCTTGCTGACATGACCAATCTTCACTCAGCAACTATTACGATTTATTTTAGGTATATGCCAAATTATTTTGGTTTGGACTTTTGTGATCCTGGATCAGATGAAAGGTTACCAAAGTTTTCAAAGGAGAGTTTTTGTCTTGCAGTCATGGCAAATTGAATAAACTATGGAATTATTGCAGTTTAACTTGTTCACGAGTGAATTTTACCTCCAAAAGGCAACAAAAGATGTTGAGATGGGTCAGTTAGGTTGGATATTTAGCTTGAAATGTTCGAGGATAAAAACGAAACTGAAACAGTGTTGGATTTTCACTTCTGGGTCTTGGACTGAGAGTGTATAATTATTGGGTTCGGTAAAATATCGGAGTGTATGACATCGAGAAGCCATATAATAGTGTATAAATTTCCATAAACAAGAGTGCATAAATTTGCCGATATTGAATAAATAACATGAAGTCATATACCACGGCTCATTTTTCCACGCATTGAAATAGTACACGGTTTTCCCCAAATCGTAGTGACAGGTGAAAGGGAGTGCACAATTCCAACCTACTATCCATATGCAAGAAGGCACTCACTCACGAACACCACTCAAACGCTCCTGTAGTGTATATGTAGTGTCCGCCTGGAGGACTGGCTGATTAAGCCACAAATGTCTTAATTTGGAATCCCAGCACCACTCGGCTCCACCGTCAGGTCATCTGCACCTTTCCAAGATCTGGTAAAGCTCGTCCACAGCCAAGGCAGGAAGTTCTTTGCTATGGTGTATTATTTTATTTTTCCTGCGATGTCATGGACAAAAAATTTGTTTTGGATGATTCTGGTATTCTGGTTAGGTCCAATTATACTATGAATCATAATATATTTTATATATTATGCTAGGTTCTTAGTCTAGGTTAGGTCATTCTGTAAAATAAAAAATTATTTATCTATTCATATGTAATTATATATGCAAAATAAAGTATATATTACAATCTAGGTAAAATGTGTTTCAATTTCAATTTCAATTCTCCTTCAATTTGTAAAAAGAAATGCATGGAATCTTAATGTAAAAATAAGATGCAAACACTCATTTTTCTGCAAATGATTACTTTTCAGTTGGCAAACAAATACATGATCATTATCTTCATGCTGCACATATAGCACATTGTGTATTATTATCTGTACCCGGTGTGTCAGACGTGATAAAGAAGTTGAACACTTCATACACTCAATTTAATACCGACATCGAAGACCTTATGTTTCTGCCTTAATTCAACATTGATTTCCGAGAATGAATACTTGCAATCCGCAGCCAATGCAGGAAGTTCCTTGCAATGATGTATTATTTTATTTTTCATATGCTTGTCATGGCCCAACAATTTGCTTTGGACAATTCTAGTTTCCCAGTTAGGTTTGGTTATATATTACCATATAATATACTTTATATATTACACTGTTATCTTAGTCTAGGTTAGGTTATTTTCATATTATGTATATATTCATATGTAATTTTTGAAGTCTTCACCATAAGTAGGCCGTGTACTGCTTTCACGTCCTGTCGGTTATTCGGGTTTTATGGCACATCAACTGCATTGGTTATACAGCACCCATAACTTGCATGTCCTCATTTCCGGTCACATTGTATATATCTGCATAGGTAAGTTTAGTAATAATATCTACTAAACTTCCAAGGATGTGGTGATTCTCCAGTATATGCAGTGTAAGAATGGCAGAGAACGTAGCATGATATAAAATATTTTATGTCATATTATAATCTAACCTAACAGGACAACCAGAATCATCCAAAATAATTTTTCGGCCATCAGCAAATTTTAAAAAAAATACAGCATCGCAAGGACCTTCCGGTCTTGGCCGAGGACGCATGTGGTTCTCGGAAATAAATGTCAAATTAAGGCAGAAACATGAGGTGAAGTTAAGTTCTGTAAGTTAGATGGCAGATTATTAAATTGATTGCATGAAGTGTTGAATTCTTCTTTATCAAGTCTAACACAAATAATATATGCATAAAATAATTAATATAATATATGCAAAATAAAATAATACAGCATCACAAGGAACTTCCAGCCTTGGCTGCGGACACATCAGGTTGCAAGTATTCATTCTTGGAAATGAATGTCCAATTAAAGCAGAAACATTAGGATTTTGATGTCGGAGTATTAAATTGAGTGCATGAAGTGTTTATTTTTTAAACATGTCTGACACACCAGGTATGGATAGTTATACATGTGCTATATTGCAGTGAAGATTATGATCAGGTATTTGTTTGCCAACTCAAACGTAATCATTTGCAGAGAAAATTAGTTGTCTAATCATCATTTTTGTTAAAACCCTGTATTAGTTAGTTAGTTATTTGGGTTTTAGGGCACATCAACTGCATTGGTTATACAGCGCCCATAAAAACCCTGTATTAAAATGTATTCAAAAAGTTAGTCCAATTTTACCCAGGTCAACATTTACTGGCAGGGGAAATGGGATATCCAAACACTTCGATTTCTTGTTTTTTTTGCTGGTTATTGAAGTCCTGAAATTGTTCGTCGGGGCCATCATTTTTTCATATTCGCCTCCAATCCTACACAGCTTCTGCTGTGCTACAGTGGCTTACAAAATTATTACGCTCTCTTTGCATGACGATCAAGCAAGGCTTACAATTAAAAAAAAAAAAATTGGGTCTTAAACGTCTATGCCATTGGAGTATCAAGTTATCAACCCATGTGACAAGGCATGTGGTAATAGAAACCACCACTAACCTGTCCAGGTCATTTGCATTGCGTTCACCATGTCACGATTGACAACAAAGAGCTTGCCCTGGGAGAGAACAAAGAGCTACACTACCATCTCTTCGCAACTCCAGACTAACGAGAATAACTGGAATTTACAACGCTAACAGGGAACACAATACGGCCACTACCCGAACTGTCACATCAGTAGCAACCGCTTTTCTTTCAATTCGCAACCAGACAAAAAAAATAGCGAGATCAATCCGACACGACCTCACCTCACGAGCACGAGACACAGAAGAGACCGCACACGGCGGAAATAACACGATGAGGGGCAGAGAGGGCAGCGGAAATTATGGCCCAATTAGCAAACCACACTATGACGTACACAAAATATAATGGGGAATTATGACCTACAAAAAGGCTCAAAATTGAAATGTGATAAAACCAATCCCGGAAAAAATTAGAGAAATAATATTTATTCTGAATTCACATTGAGAAAAAAGTATATGTAGGCTAATCGGAGTAAGTTCACAAAGTCAATTTTTTTGGGGGGCGGTCTTGGAGATTCTCCGTGTCCGAGTGGCATAAACAGTACTTGTGTCACAAATACGTGGTGTTCCGAACCAACGCATGCCGTGAAAACAAAAGACACTGAAATTTCTGGTTGTTTGGGTGCCTATTTTGTCACAAAGTCCTAGCAGGTTTGGAGAACGTTTTGGACAGTTGTGGCCAATTTTCATACGTACATTGAAGTTGATATCTTTTGTGTATATGGGATAAGATTGCTTCAAACTTCAGAAATAAACCTTTTCTCCTTCGTCAGTTAATGTAGCACATCCCAATCTTTCAGAAATCATTAAAAATTAGAGTGTTTATTGTCTTTTTTCGCAGCGGTTTAAGTAGCTCCCGAAAGAGTGGCAGCTGCAGAGCCCTGATTCTCCCCCGTCCAAGAGCTTGTAAATTTATCAGACGACTCGGGCAGTGGTAGTTTCCCTTTAGTAGCCGTGAGACGCATGGAGCCGTCCTTCATTTGAGAAGGGATTACTTCGTGTTTTGAGTTTGGAAGCCCAGAGATGGGAATCTTGTGGTGAATGTAATTTGTGCGGTGCTTTCGTGTTGTGATTAGGTATTTGGATAATTAATGGGCCGGGAGGAAGGAAGTGAGGGTACTAACTGCTGTGGTGTGGTGTCGGCAGACGTAAGCAATTAGGCTCGATTGAGTTGTTGAAATTGAATGCCTCTCATTGCCGTTGGTTTGCAAGGATCAATCATGATCAAAGCATGATGCCTTAGCTATGATAATGCCGTGCAATACATATATCGGGTGTACGGATATATTGCAGGGGTCTAGGTAGGTACCTGCCTAGGTAGGTACTACTTGTACCTTTTATTTTATATTCTTGTTGATTTTATTTCATCATTTTGATTTTTGATTC